>PVKS010000383.1:127854-204149 GCA_004027875.1 Aplodontia rufa | reverse complement strand
AAAATAACAGCCAATTGGGATGCTGGCGGACAAGCTCCAAAGGATTGATGGGCCCACCAGCCAGTCTCTGAAGGACCAACCCCATCTTGAACTCCCAGGTAGCCAGCAAAACCAGCTGCCTGGCGAAGGTTCAACGCCATTTTCCCTGCCTGCCATTCTGGCCACCTGCCGCTTCCCATGCCCGCCCTCATCATGGCGGTGCAGGTGAAATTGGCCCGAGAGCAACAAGTCCAATAAACATCTCCGCCTGAATTTACACCACTATCATTATCCTTTTTTCTGATTTTACATTTGGTGCACGAAACCCGATCGAGACCAGGGATTTTCTATACTCCTTTTCCCTCATCCGAATCGACAGAAGTGGGGTAAGTTCCAATTTCCCTTGGCCTCGCTGGCGTCTTCCGTTGAGGGGGATCCGGCCGTAAAGTTGTGGGCCCACGCCGGATCCCTGCCGTTCCCCTTCCCCCGGTCCCAGTGGATCCTCGAAGACGTTCGAGCCCACTGCTGACCACCTATCTTCCGTTTGGGTGCCCTAGGTCAAATTTGGGACGCCTCATTTGTTCTTGGCACTCTCTAGATTGCCTGCGAAGGCTATGGGAAATGCTAGATCTTCACCGGACCCCCAAACTCCTTTGGGGTGTCTTTACGTTGATTTTGACTCGACTGTGGCCTGGCCACAGTATGCTTTAAACAATGGCTCAAAATAGCCTGCAGAAGGAACTTTTGATTTACATCCTCACTGATTTGGCAAATTTCTGCAGACACTTTTATAGGGCTGGATGGGGGGTTTCCATGGGGGTTAGGTGGCCAAGGATGGGGAGCAGGTACTGTTTGGCCTGTGGTCACAGAGATGGGTGTATAAGGACACTATTGGGTGCATGTTCGCGCCCGTGGGAAGGTTAGGATCTGGAAGAGAAGGTCCTTAAGTGCCATCTTGGAGGGGGGGTCCTTGCATCACCCAATATAGATCAATGATAGTTTTATCCTAACTCTTACAAATTGTTTAATTGGTGATCACTGAACTCCTTAGGATCGGAAACAATTAAAATAGTATTTGTCTACTGAGTTGTAGGAAGTTGAGTTGCTGGGCTTTTCTTTAGTCTTTGTTTTCCTTCCTTACCTTGCAAGTGCATGGTCTCTTAACTCTAGGGAGGTCATGCACAGGTGATTAGCTGGGGTTGCCCTGCAGTCAGGAATCCAAAGTCTTCCCTGAGGGTAGCTTTGAATGACTTTTTCAGAAAAGAGGCCAGAGCAGAAGTCAAATGCCAGGACGACACACAGGATCCCTTTTTAAAGTTACAAAAAAGGAACCAGAACTAAAATCTGACTGTGATGCTCCACAGAAGCAGAAAGGCCAGCTGGCAGATGCAGGCCAGCTTGGGTTGGTGGGTTGCCTGTCCTTGGAGTGATGCACACAACTGCTGCTGAGAGGCCTGCTGGTCCCAGAGGCTCCCAGTGAATGCCCAGCATAGCCTTTCCTACCCTCCTCTTCTAGCGAAGGCCAGCCAAAGCCTGCTGCGGTGATTTACATTGGAATACAGGCACTATTAAACACTGACAGGAGTTCCCCAGGGAGAGTTGGATGAGTGTCTCTACAATTAAGAGCCCTAGGAGGGACAGGAAGGAAGAAGACAGTGTGAGTGAGGGTTAAGGTGTGAAGACAGGTCTTCGGGT
Source organism: Aplodontia rufa (assembly GCA_004027875.1). Taxonomy (NCBI): domain Eukaryota; kingdom Metazoa; phylum Chordata; class Mammalia; order Rodentia; family Aplodontiidae; genus Aplodontia; species Aplodontia rufa. Next base: position 202,475 of record PVKS010000383.1, on the reverse strand, counting down.
ATTTGGCCTATAAACTGCCTGCCCTCCAGTAGCTCCTAAGGTGGCTTCTGGAGCCAGCTTGCTGTAGGCCTGCAGAGTGGCTGGGAACACACTGGCGTGGTTGGGCCTCTGGCCTTGTCAGGTCTCTGACACTTAGCTGACATCTGTGTAAGCAGGTAGGAGCTGGTGAATTACCTGGGTTGAGGAATTCCTGTCATGGTGCAGCTTTTGAAATTGCTGCTCAGGGGCTTTGCTGCTCATGGGTCCCTGCTCTGGGGTCTCCATGTGTCAAGAGGTGAAAGAACAGATTGCTTTAGAATGTTTTACCCTTCTAAAGTAGTCTCCCTCGTCTCCCCACTTTCCTGTTAAGTTCACTTTGCATTGCCAGGGCTCACTTCAGAGTGTAGATGTTATGTTAAATGTTTTGGTGCTTAAATTAAAAGGAAGTAATAAAAGAGAAGGAGAAATTCATCTTAACCACATATTTTAGTTATTCCAATATGTTTTGATTTGAATGTGAGGTAGACCCCAAAAGCTCACATGGCCAGGTGAAATGAATGGGTTGTAAAAGGCTTAACCTAATCAGGGATTAACTGGCAACTGTAGGCTGGTAGGGTGTGGCTGGAGGAGGTGGGTCATTGGGAGTGTGCCTTTGGGTCATATATGCTGTATCTGGCATGGGGTTTCTCTCTCTGCTCTGCTTCCTGTTGTGACGTCTTGAGCTCTCTGCTCCCTGGAGCCATGCCTGCTGCCATGATGTTCAGCCTCACCTGGAGCCCCAAGGAATGGATCCAGCCTTCCATGGAATAAGACCTCTGAAACCATGAGCCCCCACATAAACTTTTTCTCCTAAAATTGTCCTTGCCAGGTTGTTTAGTTGCAGCAGTGACAAGCTGACATAAACACAATATATCCAGAATATGAATCCATCAATACAGAATCAATACGAACTTGTGAAGGCCTTATATTATATCCTTTTATTTGAAACTGTCTGAATTCTGGTGTGTATTTTACACTCAATTTACACCAGCTATCTTTCAAGTTGCTCAGGCGTATCTCGGGCCTGGGTTGGTTTGTGGACTCTATTTTGAGATCAGAGTGAAAATCAGGAATTGGTTTTCCAGAGACTGTGTACGTCCAAATCACAAGACACTCAGCCCTGGATCCACTGGGAGAACCTGGGAGTCTGGTTGTCAAGAAAGATTGTCGTTGGTGCACACCTGTAATCCTAGCGGGGTTGCCTGAAGCAGGAGGACTGCAAGTTCAAAGTTATCCTCAGCAACTTAGCAAGGCCCTAAAAACAAACAAACAACAAAAAAATGACCATTTGTCAATCATTAGAACAATAACAGCAACAACAACAAACCCACAACACTGAATAATTATATTTGGGCCAACACTCTCATAAGACTGTGTGTATTTATAGGGTGGGGCAATAATAAAATATAGGCTTATCTACCACAGTGATGAAAAACTTTTCAATCTGTAAGAATTCCCATCATGACATAAGATTATAGATGGAGAACATCATGGTATTATTTTTATCACATTTTTGGTAGAAAGGTAGATTTTAAAAACCCCTCAATGTAGTCTTGGAAGAATGTGTAGACAATGAAGGAGATGATTTTATACAGGCTGTTGCAATAGGGAGAAGGTTCATTCATGAGGGACATCCCAGACAAAAGAACAGGAACCTGGAGATGGGTTGAGGCTGGTGGACAAAAGCCATCTGGAAACTCATAGACATCATGAAGAAGCGATGGAACCACAGAAAAACTCTAGGTTGGTTCTTATCTCAGCATAGGAGGGTAGGGGGTCCTTTAGGGACTTCCATTTCTTCCTCAGAACACAAAAGTGTAGGAGAATTCTTGATCAATTGTTTTTAAGAATATCTGTTGCTTGTGTAAGTTCAATTTGTCATTCTCTTCCTTTTTTTTTTTTTAAAGGGGATTGAGCAATGTTTCTTGGTGAAACATACAGAAGCAATTACAAACCTCCCAAGTGGAACAAAGTAAGCCTCAGAATATTCTTGGATCTGATGTTCCTGTAAACCAATTGAACACTGTGGTTGATGGTGGGAAAGAGATACATGAATATAAAGGTTATATCAAAGGGAAGAGCTGGGGTCTGGGTGTTGAGGATGATCTGCCCAGTGGGTTCTAGGAGGTGGGTGAAGGAGACCTGTCACTATGCAGTGCTGTCTCTTGGGTTCTCTAGCTTCCAGGCTAGCTGTGAGTATTCATATGATGCTGAGCACAGTTGTCTCTTGCGTAAGATGCCCAGTTTCCTTGATGTCCCAAATAGTGACCTGTCCAAAGGGAATCTGGCTACAGAGGGTCAGCTGTGGTGTAAAGGGAGACTTGAGAGGTTTGGATCAAGTCCAAGTTCTCAGCTCCCAGGGCTTCTCGGATCCTGGGAAAGGGCCTGCTGACAGGCAGCATAGACTTCCAACAGCAACCTGGTATTTAGGTTTGAGTTCTCATTGGCACCAAATCAGGAGAAAGGGAGAGAAATTTAAAATATTAGTTTTGATACTTGTAGCCAGATATTGAAGGAAACTGGTGATTTGGATATGGTGACAAGATCCAGTCAAATTTACCGACAGGTTTTTCCACAGTGAAGAGAAAGTCAATTAATTTTGTACCACATGAGACAGAAATTGCATATTGTTCCCTGGTGCTGGGGGCAGGGCCTTGCACACGGCAGGCTATATCCTCAACCCCTGGGAAGGTTATTCCTGATTACACAATAAAACAGGTCACGGGGGCTGGAGCAGTGGCTCAGTGGTTATGGCACTTGCCTGGCATGCATGAGTACACGAGTTCAAACCCTAGCACCACGTACACAATAAAGCATTGGAGCAACATGAAAAACTAAATAAAATTGATTTTTCTCTTTCTCTTTCTCTCGCTGTCCCTGTCTCTTTTTTTCTTTTTTCTTTTATTTTTATTTTTTTATTTTATTTTTTATTTTTTTAATTTGTATTTTATTATTTTTTTTGTTTTGTGTCCCTGTCTCTTAAAAAATAAAGAAACAAACAATAACAACAAAACAGGTCACATTATGTTTTGCCTGCATTTTCCATAAGTGCAGGAGGAATGTAAATTTAGTAGATGGACCTTAAGTTTCCTATGCTAAGAATCACAGATTTGTTTCATAAAAGCCTCTTAAGGCTAGGACACAAAGCCACCAGATTTCATATGTAATACTTAGAAAATTCAGACACATTCTCTTCTAGAGGTCCCCAACATGTCCTTGGACTTGCCAGGAAGTAACGGCCTATACTCACCTGTAAGGCTGAGAACCTATAAACCAGAGAGCAATCAGTTTTACTGGGAGGAATTTGGCTCTACAAAGTCAGTCTTAGTTCCTTAAAAGTGTTTGGTCATATCTGATGAAATGACCATCATTCTCAATTATAACATTTTAGTCATAGCCTTGGTTACATCACCGATGTTTCTAGTTATGTCCTGTCACAAGGAAAGACAGATTCTTATTGGACTCAGACATACAATTGTATTGCAATGACAAACAAAATAGAGTTCTGAATTCTGGAGGGATCAGGCAGGCAGCAACAGGTATGACTTTCAAATGTTTCCTTTCAGCCTAGTGGATTGTAAGCAGAGTCTACAATATGAGTTACAGATAGCTTAAGAAGAAAGCAGGAGGACTTCCCTTATATCACCAGAAAATAGATCACTGAAACATTAACAACATTCCAAACAAAACCCACAATCATCTCTTGTCAGGTTGTTTAGTCCCACATTTGATTTTCGTCCTGCTGGATTGTGGGTCACCATTTTTGTGAACATATGCACTTGGGTTCCTCATGATTCCATCAACTTAACAGAGTTCTGAAAATCCTGACTTAGTCCACTGGCATGGTTTAGGTAATGTAAATGGAGCCCCATATCCAAAGTATCTGGCACCTTCCTTTCAAGGGTTTATAGACAGTCCTTGGTTGAGGATAAAGTAGTAGTCTTGCCTGAAGAGAGAAATACCAGAGGGGGGAAAAAAGGATCTGTAGCTGACAAAAGATTTACAATAGCTGTAGTTAACTTATTACTGATAATTTTCAGAAATGAAATCTCCAGTGAGAGTTAACAATAAAATAGTGCAATTGACTAGGGAAATTTGGTTGTTGCTATGACATGCAAAACAAGGTAACAAAGTCAACCCAAAAAGCCTAGACAAATGTCTATAAACATTAATCTCATTTACAAAGGAAGAATGATTATTATATGTAATTTATTAAAATGGATCAACATATTCCTTAGAGTGCAAATATTTTCAAATATAATATATAATAATCCTGACAAAATATATAATGAATATACTAAGGTATTCATTAAAATATATCAAGAATATATGAAGTGCGTCCATTAAAGTGACTTAGGAAGGTTGGAGTGGGTCCTGAATGTTTGTACATTAATAAACTTCATATAAAAATGAGATCAACCCCCAGCTGAAAATCACTGACCAAGACAATGCTAAATTCAAATCAAAGAGACAGTCATGACCAAGTTGACCACTAAAAAAAATAGCTAAAATGATAAGTAATAGCACTATCCTGTTGGATAGCATCAGGCAACGTAAGGGCAGGACTCTCCAAGGAATATATGGAGAGCAAGGCTAAACAGCCTCTGGGACAGCACACAATTTGTAAAATACTTAGGCTGACATCATTTTGCCCAAATAAAACTAGCCTAGGGAAGATGATGGATGCATCTCTTGTGATCTAACAAGGCTTCTCTTACAATTCGCTATTCACAAATCAAATAATTTTATTTCTAGCATCTCTTTTTAAATGGACATATAATAATTGCACATATTTATGGAGTAAACTATGATAATTCAATACAAATATGCAATGTGTAATGATCAGATCTGGGTAATTAGCATTTCTTTCTACTTAAATATTTACCTTTTATTTCTGTTGGGATAGTTCAAACTCTTCTAGTTATTTACAAAATATTTAACAAATTCTTGTGAACTACATTGTACAGTAGAACACTGGAACTTATTCCTCATATCTAGCTGTATTTTGGTACCTATTATCCAATCTCTTTCAATCTCTCTTTTCCCCCTTCTTAGCACTGCCCCCCCATTCACCTTTCTTTTCATAAGACAAAAAGATAAATCCTTTGTGATTTCCTTGGAGGCCTCTAGAAAACCTCAAACACAGCTTTAGGTATAGAAGATAGCATTTAAGATTCATTTAGGAGGGTTGGAGAGGTGGCTTAATGGTGTAGCACTGTCTGGCATGAGTGAGAACCTAGGTTCAATCCCTAGCACCACATATACAACTAAGTGGTGAAAAAATAAAACCCAGATGAACACATAAATGAAAATTGGCTCTCCAGATCTTCAAAAAATCAAATTAGGGAAGACACAATATCAAAAATTGTCAGAAGAATTGAATATTTAATTAAATTATAGTCACAGCAAACCCCCATATCCTTAACTATTTAATATTTGATAAAGGGGGCAAAAGTATAGTGTGGAAGAAAGACAGCCTGTTCAACAAATGGTGTTGGACAAACTGGACAGCCATGTGTAGACAACTGAAGCTGGATCCTTATCTTTCGCCCTGCACAAAAATTAAATCAAAATGGATCAAAGACCTGGATATTAAGCCAACAACTTTAAACTTACTAGAAAAAGAAGTAGGGTCAACACTACAGCATATAGGAGTCGGCAGCTACTTCCTTAACAAAACTCCCATGGCTCAAGCAGTAAAGTCAAGAATAAATGAATGGGATGCAATTAAACTAAAAAGTTTCTGCACAGCCAAGGATCTAGTCAAGAGCATCAAGAATGGGAGAAAACTTTTGTCTGCTACACCTCGGACAGAGGGCTAATATCAACAGTATACAGGGAACTAAAGAAACTAAAGTCCAAACCCACAAATAATCCAATCAATAAATGGATTTATTGAAGTTCTCAAAAGGAACTTCTCTCCAGTGGAAGTCCAGAAAGCCCATAAATATATGAGAAAATGCTCTACATCATTAGCTATAAGGGAAATGCAAATCAAAACTTCAATGAGATACCACCTCACTCCTGTTAGAGTGGCAAAAACAAAGAATACAAACAACGACAGATGCTGGAGGGGCTGTGGGAAAAGAGGAACACTGTTACACTGCTGGTGGGACTTCAAACTGGTCCAGCCACTATGGAAAGCAGTGTGGAGAATCCTCAAGAAATTAAGGATGGAACCACCTTATGACCCAGCTATCCCACTCCTGGGTATTTTCCCAAAAGAGTTAAAATCAGTGTATTATAGTGATGTATCTTCCTCAATGTTTATAGCAGCTCAATTTACTATAGCTAGACTATGGAAAAAACCCAGATGCCCCTCACTTGAAGAGTGGATACAAAAACTTTGGTACATATATACAATGGAATACTACTCAGTCATTAGAGAAGATGATATTATGGCTTTTGACATCAAATGGATGGAGATGGAAAGAATTATGCTCAGTGAAGTATCCCAATCTCAGAGACTAAAGGGCCGAATGGTTTCTCTCATCTGTGGATGCTAGCATATATGGGGAAGCAGTAGGGTAGACGGGTAACCTAACAATACTAATAGAGTAATAGAGGGATGGCTCCCTAGAATACTTGGAGGCGTAGGGAAGGGGATGTGGAGGGGGAGGGTGTACGATCATAGGAGACTGGAGAGTGGGAACGTGGGGGAACCATCCCAGAAGCCGATGTCATTCCTCCATGAGATACCCATTTAACGCATGAGTTCTTCTGGGGGAAACTGCAACAGGTGAAACCCAAGGTAGTCATCCATGTTTTGGCATTACCCCTGGATAACAAAATATATATACATTGAAAAAAATTAAATTATAGTCACAGATTACTGAAAACAGTGCTAGATTATGTATTTAAAGTGACACGAAAATGTTTTAAAAGAAAATATAGATGGTAACATGACTATGAAGAACCTTAGCACTTGCAAAAGTGGAATAATGTGGTTCTCTTAATTAATTAGGGACATGATCAAATGAACGTGAAGCACAGGAACTTCTGATGAGGCACAGCATCTTTGCTTTGGAAAGAGACTACCTGGAAGGTTAAGGAAACCTTTTACAATCTCTCAGTGAGAGCAGGACGACAATCCAAGAAAAATGTAAATATAATCCCTATTTTTAACAGTCTTATAAGTAAATCCCTTAAACTTTGTCAGTTTTGAGCACTCCAAATAAAACTTTGTTTTTCAGAACTTTCTATAATTTTCTATTTCAGGTTTTGTCTTACATTTTACACTTTCTTGTTTTAGAGCAACCAATCATTTTATTTTAGGACAAAACTACTCTCTTTTCCTTTCAACTAAAACATCCTGCATAGCTTGCTAGTAGGGTCTTTGCTCACTGTCTTTATTGCTTCTAGGAGAGGCTCATTCATCAATATTAATTATAACTTTTAACCAAAGCAAATTATATTGCACAGAGAAAACAGGGAGGTAGATAATTGTGAACTCTCTGTCACACACCAGCATTCTGCAACAGGCAAACGGAGCTCATGAATACACACCTTGCAACTTTCTATGATCACATGTATCCCTTGTTCCCTTGCAGTGCGAGTTCTCAAAGAAGCAGAAATGAACACATCAACAATTCCAAAAATACATAGAGTCTGTATTTAATAACTATTAGAGGCAAAAAAGTATATACACTTAAAATTATGCTTATTAATTGATATTCCAGCATTCTTTCACTTGGAAATGATCTTAATATCTAATGAATATTCATTAATTTAGTATTAGTCCAAGTTTTCAGTTACCTGAGGATCTTAGGAACTATCTTTAAGCTGAAAAACTTCAAAACGTAAAGCATAAGTATAGTACTAGCAAAGTTTATCTAAATAATGCTTTGATTTCATTAAACACAAATATTTTTCATAATCATACTTAGTAAAAATAATGCTAGCCTATTTGAGCAATATATCTGTATAGGTTTAAAAGTATTCAAGGAGAATAGAATTATAAGTTTGTGTTATACTTTGGCAGAAGCTTTTTTAAAAAAATTAAACCAAAATAATAAATGAGTCTCATTTTCCAAAGACTTACTTAAATTATATGTCCTGAAATTTTTCAAACAATTGAATTAGTTTCTATGAGGATACTCTATAAAAAAGCCCATTGAAAGTATTGGAAGATTATTTTCCTCAGTTTCTGGGAAATATTCAATTTAATTCCAACTATCTTTAAACCAATCACAATTGAATTCACTTAAGAGATTTTATAGTCTAATTTAATCTCATTTTCCGAAATCATCAGGAGATAAGAACACTCATAATAACATATAAAAACTTTTCTAAATTATAAACATATGAGAGAAAGGAGAGACAGGGAGAAAGAGGAAGAGAGAGAGAGAAAAACAGTGTTTAAATTCAGCAGTTCAAATTTTGGGCTTGTGTTGAGAATGAACAGAATTGCAGAGCACACTGGTCCATTTATAAGAACTGTTCTATTACCAGTAAGTGTGGATCCTTATTGTGCCAGCTATGAGCAAGAGCCCAGAGGACTGGATAGGGTCCCTGCATCACCAGTCAGAAACAGAACCCAAAGAAGCAAAGTGTCTTATCTCAGGAAATGGGGAGTTGCAGGGGATTCTGTGGACACCCATTTCTTGGCATATTATCCAGGAGGTATTCTTAGACAAAAGTTCAACATTGTCACTATCTTCCAAATAAATAAAAGTATATTAAAAATAGAAAGCATTTTCTTACTAAATGAAGACCCAATATATTTTGTTCATTGATCCACCAGTTATTTATGATTCTATAAATTCTTTGTGATTAACCATATTGTACAAGAATAGAAAGAGAATTTTCAAATGCACTGATCAATTTTGGAGGAACAGTTTCTGTGTTGAAGGCTATTTTTGTTTGTGAGGAGATTTGTCTGTTTACTTCAAGTAGAAGGATCCTCTTATAGCCAAAGCACTGGGTCTCTGTTGAGCAGATTTGGGGGCAGCTCTTTTTCCCCCAGGTAATGACGTGATCAAAGAGATTTGTGCCAGTAGCTAAACCCAATCGCTCAATTCAGTGATTTTTCAAAGAAAACCACTTCTCATGATATTTGAAGTTTTTCAGAAGTAAACCCAACTACACAAGTAGAAAAATCATCCTCCTACCATGTAACTTTCCCACCCAGAACTTTTCATCATTATTTTTCCTTCAGGGAATTTTACAATCATGTTAAATTATAGAAATTCTTGACTTTAGGCAGCTAAATGTTTTTGGAAAAAACTCTTGATAATTTTACATTGCAGAGGATGCTAAGCAAGACCCTGAAGGGAAATTTCTGAGAAAAAGGACAATAAACTAAATCTATAGTTTAGAAAAGGGGATTGCTAGTTTGTTGCTTGACCAGGAAGCATCTGTGAGGTCATCTGGGACTATCTTTTGGCTTCTGACTGTGAAAGTCACTGAAGGTGCCACATCCATAAGCCAGTGAGGGCCACAGGCACTAAACAGCTTCTCTTCTTTCTCTTGGCCACAGGCACCAAATAGCTAGCGTTACAAATGGCCATCCCAGGGAGATTGGGATTCCAAGGCTGTCCTGGGAAAGTCCTGTTCTAGATTGGCTCAAGTCAGTGGTATAGCTAGAAGGCTATATCCTCCTTTCTCTCCACTCCATCATAACCCCATGTGCCAGGCACCACTCTTTCCATTTTAGAAATAAGCAAATGGAGCCACGGGCACTGAAGTGACCTGGCTCTTGTGGAAGGATCCTGGTTACTGACTATGTGAACAGCACTCCTCCTGCTCCTGGGAGTTTGCTTCAGGGAGGAAGACCTCTGGCATTTATTTAACGTGACTTTCTCAGTCAGAAGCCAAAAAGATAGTCCCAGATGACCTCACAGATGCTTCCTGGTCAAGCAACAAACTAGCAATTCCCTTTTGACATGCATGATATGGCTCCACTCTTAAATCATTTTTTAAAATGATGGAAGGATAGACCTCTGCTTATCTGTGGAATGGGATGGACAGCAATAGTCCTGTCAGAGCAGAGGGAACAGAGACATTGTGTCTTTATATAGTAAGTGGTGAGTGGGCTAATGCCCAAGGGGCAACATCATGGTGCACAGCCCTGGCTTGGTGGCAGAGGTTAAGGGCACCTATAAGGAGACATGCCACCCGTGTCAATGATAGCAGTGCACTCTTCTGAGGATCGGGCTGTGCCTGTTTGAACTGTTTCCTGAGTTGAGGTATGGCGAAGTCAGACACAGGTTAGCAGAGAGGCCCCAGAAGGTGTTTTATAGTCTGTTATTCTCACAGGTCCAGGAGAATAGGGTCCTGGGAAGTTCCAGATGGTCAGGAGGCGTATGAAGAAGGGGCCTCTGGCCAGGTTTTTTTGTTGTGTGGATTTTGTGAGAAGGAGCAGGAGGGCAGGCAACCAGGCGAGGCCTGGTCAGTTTGAATCAGTTCAGGATCCGGGGCATAGGGGCTGTTCCTTGGTGTCTAGTACCTGACCCTGTGGTGATGAGGGCACATGAATAGTGGCCAAGAGTCGGAGAACTTGATAGAAGAGTGAGTTGGACAGCTAAAGGTCAGTGGTGGGGGCTGAGTGACCTCTATCTAGGGCTTAAAAACTGGATCGAGAGCATTAATGAATGTTGCTCTCATAGAAGTAGAGAGTAGAATAGTGGCTATCAGTGGCTGGGAAGGGTGGTAGAGAGAGGATGGCTAATAAGTACAGGGGTTTACTAGGATAGGAGGGGTAGCTTCTAATGTTCTATAGCACAGAAAGGTAATCTGTGCTTTGCAATAATTATTTGACTATTTCAAAATAGCTAGTAGAGAGGTGTTTGAATGTTTCCAACACTAAGAAATGAAAAATGTTTGAGATGATCAAAATGACAGTTACCCTGTTCTGGTCAGTACACAGTGTATACGTGAACGGAAATAGTAGACTGTGCTAGATAGATTTGTACAATTGTGTGTCAGTTAAAAATTTTAAAACATATATTAAAAAACCAAAGCCCAAACCAAATCACAATTAAATCAAATCAAACCAAACCAAACCAAAGAAACCATGTTTTCCGGCTCCACACACACTTGGACACACCCGGCCTTGCCCTCTCCAGCAGGTTCCTTGCAGCAGAGTCTGACCCTGTTCAGGTTGAGACCAAAGGGACATATTGAGGGTCTATATTCCTCAAAGGTCTTGAAGATACTTTAACCAATCTACTGTTGACTTTTAGTATCTTTTAAATATGCAAGAAAGGACATAGAGATTTGAATATTAATGAGACTAAAGAGTTTTGTTGTTGTTTTTGTTTTTGCCTATTCTCTTTTTATCACTTTCCCTTTCCTCTCTTTTCTACCTACAAATTGAGCACTCTGGGAAGTGATTGTTTCAGGAATGAATCAGATCTACAGTGTATATGTAAGACAATCAGACTTCCAAATGATTAGAATGAGAATAGTTTCTGTGTTATTCTGTTTTCCATTGGTATGACAAAATATCTAAGGCTGGGTAATTTGTAAAGCAAAGATGTATACTTAGCTCACAGTTTTGGAAGTTCTAGAGCTTAACACTGAAATTTGCCCTGTTCTGGGTTCCATTAGGCATGTCACATGGTGGATGGCTATTATGGCAGGAGACAGGGAAAGCAAGAGGAAGCCACTACATGGAGAGAGACAGGAGGTCAGAGAGAAATCAGGCTCACTCTTCTGTAAACAGCCACCCTCATGAGAAATGACTAGGGTCCCATGAATGGGGAGCAATACAAATATGAGTTTGAGTCTTTCATGATATCCAAAGAAAACTTTTAGGGGTACAAATAATTCAAAAGTAGATATAAGGTTTTAGATACTTTGGTGCCCAAACCAAAGCGCATTTTAAGGATGACCTGACTAGGGATAAATCACACTCATTTATTTAGGCTGTGATCATTACCCTTCACTCAAGTATGTAGTGACTTACTGTTATAAGCCAAGCACTGAGAATCAACAGTGAGTAGGTCATGCTATCTGCTCCAGTGGTCACAGCCCAGCAGGTACATGGCACATAAACGGTCCACTCACTGCAGGGTCAAGCATACACCATGAGTGCTGGCGCACTGAGATTTCTGGGGATCTGGCTTATCTTGACTGAAATTTACAAGAAGAATTAGGTGTGATTTTGGTGAAGCAGGGAACAAAAAACAATGGTCAGGGCAGGAAAGAGAGCAGTGCAGTATGTGGAATGAGTGTGAGCCTGAGTAGAATGTTGTATGACAGCTGCTCCAGGACTGAGGGAGGGTGGCCTGGGGCATGTGCAGAGGCAGAGGCATGGTCCAGATCAATAGGAACATTCCAGTCTTGATCAGGGGTGTGGCCCTTAAATGGAGAACAATGGAATGTCCTTAACAAGCATTGAAAATGAGTTGAGAGAGAAAATTTAGGCTTTAGTGTGTGAGTAGCACCCAGAAGAGAAGGCCTGGGAGACAGTGAGAAATTCAGAACTGGAATGATAAATTTGGGTCTCATTAGAATGTAGATGATAAAGGAGGCTGCTGTATTGGATTGGAATTCCTGGGGCAAACATGAACGTGGAAGCTGCCCATGAAAGAGAGCCCAGGGGGTTGCCAGTTTACAGGGGCCAATGGGAGTCAAGAAGCCATGGCCAGAGGAGGAGGTGTCCAGGACAGCTGAACATCAGAGAATGTCAGTTGCTGTCCTCACTATTTTCCCTATTTGTCAATATATTTTTATAATGTTATTTTCCACTTAGATGTTTCATTTTTAAATAATTTTATTGAGGAGTTGTGTTATTGTACAGTCATAAATGCATATGCATAAATGATACTGATCCAGAATCAACTTTATATCATCCACACACCAATCTCTTGACTCTTCTATATTTCCCCCATAACAGATATAAATGTTACTTTCGTGCAATTATATATGTGATTATGCATTTTCCAGATTCTTCATTGATTTATTTTTAAATTAAAGTATAAAAATGACATTTATTTATGTTATACAACATGTTTTGAAACCTGTATATGTTGTAGAATGGCTAAATTGAGCAAATTAACAAATACATTACTTCCTTTACTTTTTGGTGTGTATGTGTGTTTGTGTGTATATATGTTTGTGGTGAGAACACTTCAAATCTACTCATTTAGAGATTTTCAAGAATATATTATTATTAACTATAGTCACCATTAGGGCTCAGAACACAGTATACCAAAACAGGGTACCTGGTCTGCTGGGTACCTTGAGCTGAAGGCCACTGGCCTCAGAATCAAGGTCTCTCTGACCTTCCCCTGCCCCTTCTCTCCAGTTCCTCTTTTTCTCCCAGAAGTGAGTAATTGAAACCAAAATTCCTCTTTCTCAAGGCAGGCTGTAAACCCTAGAATCCTTCTGTCCAAAGCCAACCTTAAAATCTAGAAAGGTCACTCTCTCTCTTAAAGAACCTTCATTCCAGAAGTTTCCTGCCCTACATTGGGAGGGAGGAATGCTTCACAGTGAGGCCACAAGAACTGTGTGGACAGGCCTTTCTGGGTGTCCGGTGAGTGTGTTAAATTATCTCACACCCTTTTGTCCAACTAAACTGCTACATAACTGTCCAGCTTTTACTGAAACTATATATAAAAATAGTCTGCCCTGAGTCTTTGAGTATACTTTCCTAAACCCTTGCATGTCATATAAACCTTTGATTTTGTTAATCTGTCATGTTTTCCTCTTGTTGTCCTGTCTGTTGTAGGAGCATGGCCATGACCTCAAAATAGGTCACACCTTTCTGCCCTTACTTATATCATCAAGTTATACACTAGACCTCTTAAATTTTCTTCTCCTGCCTACCTGAAATTTTGTGTCTTCTGACCAAAATCTCCCCATTTGCCTTGGCCCCAAGTCTCTAGTAACCAGCACATCTTTTTCTTTTGATTGTCTTTCATCTTTCTTTATTTTAAAAATGTACCATTTTCTTTGATTTTGCTAAACTTCTTTATAGAAGAAGGCCAAAACGACAACATACATCTATCATTAAATCTTGAATTTCGGATAATTTAGTTTTATTTCTTCCCTAAAATTTCTTTGAAAGAATAATAGCCATGGTGATGATTCATTTGAAAGAAATAATGCAGAGATTTTGGTAAAGGCTCCCATAATTTCTTATTTGATAAAACGGTGTGGGGTGAAGGGTCCCTGCATAAGAGAATGTTTTGTTAGTAACTGAGAGTCAGAATTAAAAAGTTGAATTGATCCCAAGGAAATCCAACTTTATTTTTCCTGCTTCTCTCCACCCCCCATGAAGAGTTTATTCATTATAGAACTTCTTTGTAAAGTGATCTTTGTGTTCTTTTGAGCTAGAAATTATACTCAAATGTTCTTCTGGAATGTTTTCATTTTTCCTTTAAAATAATATATTTATTGACTTTCTGGAAGTAAATTAAATTAGGTGACATGGCCAGGAAGGAGTGGGGGACAACTGGACAGTGCTTCTACCCAGGATTATCGGGAGCTGTAAAGTCCCCTACTTTGGCCATTGTGGCCTTGGATAAGCTGTAGACTGCTTTTTAAACACACTCCGCTGCTATCCCTTGCCAGTAGTGTTACCTAAGGCAAGTCTTTTAATTTTATTGTAGCAGGAGTTTTCCCATCTGTGGATGGGGGTAATAATAATAACTAATCCACAGGATTGCCTGTAGGGTTAAATAAGAAAACATAGACTAAATGCCTGGCAAACATTAAGTCCCCTTAAAGCTTAGTAGTTATTATTATGAGAATGGAGAGACATACACATTTCATGTGGGAGGAAAACACATCACAAAGGGCAAATACCTCTAGTGAAGCATGACATCACATCACCATGCTATTTCCAAAATAACCAAGACGGAGGCAAGCTATGGCCTTTTGGTGAGGGGAAGGCACAGACAACAGGGTCTAGGGAGTTCCTGCCAGAGTCTTTACCTTGGCTTGCGAGTGAAGGGAGAGACTGCCTTCCAAGCACACTGCATTGTCCATATGGTCACTCCTCTGGCAGATGGCCTGGCCCCAGGGGAAGCACACTCCCCACATGTGACCAAGATGCCCCACTCACTGCTCTAGCTTTTGGCTGGGGTTTCTTAGCAAGGCTGAGTGTACCCACACCTGAGTCACTGTGCCCAAGGCAGACCCAATGTTGTTTGGTTTATGGATAACATGTTGAGTATCCCTAATATTGTACTTTGGGAATGAACTGAAAACTTTAGCTTGCTGAATCTCCTGTGAGACATCCAATGTTGGAGGATGATGGAAGCTAAAAGTGAGATAAATCAGTTTAAATCAGCCTTTAACATACATAAGGAAGATTAAATAACACATAGAACATGCACAGAAATTTTCAACTAAAATTTATTTCAGTATATGAAATATTTGACACAAAATTAGGATATGTGAGTGTTAAGTAAGCAAATGTTAAAAAACCTTTGCCATCAGCTTCTGCAAGCATCTTTACAAGTGCAGTAGTGTGAAAGGCTAATGCACTTTACAAGTTCTTCTGTACTTCCTCTCTTATCCTCTCATCTCCTAGGTACCTCTGGGTAACCTCTGCTGAACATGCCATTGATCTCTGAAGCAGGTTCACTTTGGATGGTTCAGAGATTCACTATGCTACATATCTCATGTCACAGTGATGTTGTAGGGCCTGTCCTCACGATATGATAGTCTAAATAGGAAGACAAGAAAGTGATGAAGTATGTTAAGTGCGGTAGTAAAAGCAACCTTGTGTTGGGAAATCATGCAAACCAGAGAGAAGAGGACACAGGTGACTCTGGAAAAGGGAATGTGAAGAAAAGGTTGGAGGCAGGGGACCAGAGGTATGAGAGCACATGGCATATCCAGGTTTCCATTGCAGTTGTGATCTACCTGTGAATATTATTCAATAGTGCACTTGTGTGATGCTTAATGATGGGATATGTGCTGAGAAAAGCATCATTAGCAGATTCTCACTTATCCAATACACAGATGGTCTATGTCAAGCATCCCAAGTAGCTTCTTGATGCAAACAAGAGATTTGGTTTAATACAGGATAGAAGAGGCTGCTGCTGTGTCAGAATAATGCATCATACTCTTTTATTGTAAATTTGTTTTTATAAGTTGAAGGAATACACTTTACAATACCAGTGAAAAGTATGGTATGATAAATACTTAAACTAGTAACAATTGTTTATTATTAAGTATTATGTACTATACATGATTGATTATGCTACACTTCTATGTGACTGGTAGGTTCATTTACACCAGAAACACCACAAATATATGTGCTATAATGTCACCATGGCTATGACAGCATTAGGCAATAGAAATATTTCAGCTTCATTATAATTTCATGTCATATATGCACTCTATCATTGATGGATCTGTGATTTACATCATATGACTATACTTTGACACACATGTCCAGAAAATACAAGGTGACCTGCCCCAGTGTAGTCTTACTTATAATCATGTCATAGTTTGTGACTACTCTGCACAGTTCTACATCAACCTGCTATACTATAAAGGACAAGGACTAGGTTCTGCTGTCCACTGACCTATGTCTGATTCCTTTTCTAGGCAATGGAGGAAATGACTTTTGTCCTGGAGTACTAAGTGGCATCTGATAAACTATACTCTGCCCATACAGCTTAATGTATTAGTGATCATGCTTCTGACTGACACTGTAACATCTCATTAATATGGAAAATGTGTTATGTGTTTTATTGTCATAAACAAAGCCTTCTACTTCCTCAGTAAAATTGGAAGATCTTAGTGTTCAATTTTTCAAAAGAAGGTATTTATTTCCCAGAGCGAGTCACTGTGTGTTAGTGAGCAGTATCATCGCTATGACAAAATGCCTGAGAAAGACAACATAAAGGTGGAAAGATTTATTTTGTCTCACAGTTGCAGAGGTTTCAGCTCCTAGTCAGCAGGCTCCATTGTTTCTAGACTTGAGGCAAGGCAGAATATCATGACGGAAGGGTGTAGTAGAATAAATCTAGTCATCTCGTGGTGGCCAGGAAGCAAAGAGAGGAAAGGGCCAGGGAAAAGATATAGTACTCAGGACCATGCCCTAAAGACCTACTCCCTTCAATTAGGTCTCATCTCCCAATAGTCCATTCAAATTATGAGGTCATCAGTAATTATGAGGTCATTCATTGATGAGGTTAAAGACCTCATTGTTAGGTCAGATTCAGGTGGATGGATGAGGGGCGGGGCATCAGGCAGCCTGCATGTGTGCCAAAGCACAACCAATCATAAACCCCAATGGTGTCTTGCACTGCCTGTCAGTCAGCAGAGTCCCCATCCAAACCCAGAGGACATGAGTCTCAGCAGAGTCTCTGGTCAACCCCAGGAGGACCCTGAACCCTCAAGCCTGCCCCGTCTATCCCAGACTATAAAAGTGCCACCTAGTTGGGTCCATGTGTGACTTCACCGGCTCTCACTCTGGTAGACCAGTGAACCTCTCCCGAGAGCCAACATTCCCAATAAAGCCTTGCTCAGCTGCTTTTGGTCTGACTCCTTTTTGTTCATCCAAGCCTGATCTTATATTTGGTGTTGAAACCCAAGAGGGTCTTTTGATCTTCCTCATTGGAAGGAAATCAGCCCTCTCCCTCAGATGGTCCAGGGATCTCCTGCACCATCCTTTCTCCTCATCCAGATGGACAGCAGTGGTGCAAGTTCCTTGTGTTTCCCTTGGTCTTCCAGTTGCACCTTCCATTATGGGGATCTGCCCATAAGTTGTGCATGCATGCCAGACCCCCACCCATTCCTTTTGGGCCCCAGTAGGCTGAGGAGATGTCCCAACCCCTTACTAGTGTCCCCCCTCCATTTTTCAGGTGAACACAATAAGAAGTTGGGACAACTCTTTCTGTTCCTGTTCACCCTCCAGGTAATACTAAAAGGTCATGGGAAATTCTGAGTCCTCCTTAGATCCCCAAACTCCTTTGGGCTGTCTGTACTTTAATTTTGCTAAATTAGGACTCACCCAAGACTTAAACCATAAGCAGCTGGTCTTTTACTCAACTGTGGCTTGGCCTAAGTATGTTTTAGACGATGGCTCAAAATGGTCTCCAGAAGGAACTTTTGACTTTCAAATTCTCACTGATTTGGACAATTACTGTTGCTGGACAGGGAAATAATCAGAAGTGCTTTAAATTCAGGCTTTTTGGGATCTGTGCTCTCATCCTACCCTTTGCTCTACCTGCTCTACGACCCAAGTTTTCCTCACCAGGGACGTTCCCAAACCTCTCCCCCATTGTTTCCTGCATCTTCTTCCTTGGTTTCAGATCCACCGGAACTTCTCTCAGCTCTCCCCTCCTGTTCTCCCCGTCCTTACTCAGGCCAGTCATCCTCCTCCTCCTTTTCCTCCTCTCCTCACACAGCTACAGCTCCTCCACCCCTTTCTCCTACAGCTTCAGCTCCTCCTCCTCCTCCTCAAAATCCTTCCACTCCTTTCTTTTACCTCCCCCAGAAGGTCCCTCCACCCACTCAACTCTCTCCTCTTCTGTCTGTGTCCACACTTGATCCCATCAGGTCCTCCCACCACCCAACCCAGAACTCCTTTGTCCTCTCCAGGAAGTGGCTGGCACAGAGGGCTTTGTGCAAGTCCATGTCCCATTCTCCAGGATTTTTCCCAGATTGGAAAGCACCTAGGGTCTTTCTCTGCTGACTCCTCTACTTACATTAAGGAAATAAGTACCTTTCTCAGGCTTATGAGCTCACCTGGCACAATGTCTATATCATTCTTCCACTCTTATCCCAGATGAATGAACCTGCATCCAGCAGGAGGCACAAGATCATGCCAATCAAGTCCACCTAATGGACATAGCTCTACCCACTAGCACAGAGGCAATTCCTCTAATCGAGCCTAATTGAGGCTACCAGGAAGGCCAAAAGGCTGCTTGCATGGTCCAATATCTCATAGCAGGCTTGCAGGAAGCCTCCAATAAAGTGGTAAGCTTTGATAGCCTAAGGGAAATTACCCAGGATCCAGATGAAAATCCAGCCCTATTTCTTAACCATCTTACATAGACCCTCATCAAATGTACTAAACTGGACCCTGAATCTCCCTCTGGGGCTACAGTGTTAGCAACCCATTTCATTTCTCAATTGGCCCCTGATATTAGAAAAAGCTCAAATGAGCTGAGAAGGGCCCTCAGACCTCTATCTGAGATCTGGTAAAAGTGACCTTCAAAGTCTATAATGCCCAAGAGAAATCGGTCAAACTGGTCAGGCAGGCTTGCTTATAGAAAAAGGTAACACTCCAAACCCAAGCCTTGGTAGCAGCCCTGAGTCCCATGGCTCCAATGAAAGCTTCAAGGGGGAACTAGCACTCCTCTCCACCAGTTGCTTCAAGTGTGGTCTCTGGGTCAATTGGTGCCCAAATCCATGGCCTTCCTCCAAGCCATGTCCCATCTGCAAACAAGCAGGGCACTGGAAGAGTGACTGTCCTATGGCCAACTCACATGGGGGTGTGACCAGCTAGGTGGTCCCGTTCGTTGAGCTGTTGGGATTAATGAAATAATGAAGGAGCACAGACTCGAAGACCCCCATCACCCTTGCTGAGCCCAGGGTAACACTCCAGGTAGTGGGTAAGTACATAACTTTACTTGTGGACACAGGGACTACCTGTTCTGCCTTGACTGCCCATTCTGGGCCTTTGTTTTCTTTCCAGATTTTGGTTATGGGAATTGTTGAGAAATCCTCCCTCCCAAACAGAACAGCTAAGCTGGCCTGTACCCTGGAGGGACACCAATTTATACATTCTTTCCTGGTCATTCCTTCCTGTCCAGTTCCCCTCCTAGGCAGAGATATTCTCCAAGTCCTAGGTGCCACCCTACAACTCCTTCCCAGGGATACTGCTACTCCATAACCTATGTCTCATTCTTACACTCTCTAGCACCCTCACACCAACTACTCTACTACTGCCCCCAGATCTGATCCACCCTCAAGTCTGGGACACCTGTAAGCTGGTCATAGCCTCCCACCACAAGCCAGTCCTTATCCAACTAAGACCTCAAACTAAATTTCCTTCACTTCCCCTGTTTCCTATCTCCTGTATCCACAGGGAGGGACTTAAACCTGTCATAGACTGGTTGCTTACTCAGGGGCTCCTCATCCTTACTGATTCCCCCTGTAACACCCTTGTATTGCTGGTACGCAAACCGTCAGGGGCCTATCACTTCATCCAAATTCTCCACCTAATTAACGAGGCAGTTATTCCCATCCATTCAGTGGTTCCTAACCCTTATACTCTTCTTTCCCACATTCCCTCTTCTACCACTCACTTTACAGTCCTAGATCTCAAAGATGCGTTCTTTATAGTTCCTCTTCACCCTAATCCTATTACCTCTTTGCCTTCACATGGGAGGACCCTATGTCCTTTAGGTCTCAACAGCTGACATGGATAGTTTTACTCAGAGGCTTCCGGGACAGCCCTTCACTTATTTGGGCATTCTCCTACAATATGTGAATGACCTTCTCCTGTACAGTTTATCCCTCAAGACCTCCCAAGCTCACACTGCTCAGCTCCTTAACTTCCTGGAATCTCAGGGCTATCAGATCTCTCCAGCCAAGGCCCAGCACCACCTTTTCAGTCACATGATTAGGTATACTCCTCACTCCTGACTCTAAAAGCCCTTAAAGGGATCCCTCTATTGGGAATCCTCCCTCTTTGGGAGTTCTTCCTTTGTATTACTCTAAATCCTGTTATTTTGCTCTGTCTGATCCTGTGTCCATGGATTTCATTCCTCAAATTTACAAAACAGAACCCACACAGCCACAGTCTGTGTTACATTTACAGGGACTCCCTCAGGATTTCCTAACGCATGAGTAAAGTGGTAAAAGGAATTTAAGATTGCTTTGTTTCTGGATCTTCACCAAAAGCAAGATTACTAAGAGTTAAAATTCTAACATGTGTAATTCTATATACAAAGATTTCAGCTGTGTTTCAATTAAAGTACTGCAAATTAAAAGGGGTGATTTCAAAAGTCAGACATTGCTGTTATAAGGAGTATGTCAGAATGGAAATTTAAGAAAGGGTCAGCAAGTAGGAAAGAGATATAAAAGGTTATAGGTATGGAAATATACTTTGTAATGGAAATTAGAATCAAAGAAATGTTTCTGGATGAGGAAGCATAGAATGTCTAAGTAAGTTGCAGAAGGTTTGTGAAGGGTAAATTTCAGAAGTTTGTGTGTAAATGAAAGTTTATGAAGGTTTACAGTATCTGACAGAAGGGACACACTGCCATTTGAAAGCTGAAATATTTGCTCTCATTAAGGTCTTCATTCCATCCAAAGACAAACAGGTTAACATCTACACAGATTCCAAATATGTATTATTTCTTTTTTTTAGAGAGAGAAGGACAGCTTGTGTGTGTGAGAGAGAGAGAGACAGAGAGAGAGAGAGAGAGAGAGAGAGAATCAATTTTTATTGATTTTTTTCACAAGGCTTTCATTGCTCTGACACTTAGTTGTTTATGTGGGTGCTGGGGATTGAACCCATGTTCTTGCACATACCAGGCAAGCGCCGTAACCGCCAAGCTACCACTTCAGCCCTCAAATATGCCTTCTTGATTGCTCACTAACATTTGGCTACTTGGAAGGAGCATGGGTTTCTAACCACAAAGGGATCACCAGTGATCAACACCTGTCTAATTTCCAAACTCTTGGAGGCACTTCAGCTGACATCCCAAGTTGCCATCATACGCTGATGAGGACATCAAAATTCCTCAGACCATATAGCCATAGGTAACAATAAAGCAGGCCATTTTCCTACCAGTGGTGGTTGGACTCTCCCTAGCCTCCTCATTTGCTGCCTCTGGGTTGGGGGCAGGAGGACTTGGTTATGCAGTCACTGCCACCCAGAAACTAGAACAGCAACTCTGAGAGGCAGTAAAGGAATCTGGTGCCTCTCTGGCCTCCCTACAAAGACAAATAGCATCAATTGCCCAAGTTTCCTTGCAGAACTGCCAAGCACTAGATCTCCAGACAGCGGACAAAGGGGGAACATGTCTATTCCTAAGAGAGGAATGCTGCTACTACATCAATGAAACTGGGCTGGTCAAGGAAAACGTTGGAACTCTCAGACACCTGAATGAAAGGCTTAAGTGGTAATGATCAGATGATCTTTGGCCAGGATGGCTAAACTCCAGTCTTGCCACCTGGCTGACCCCCATCCTTACTCCTGTATTATCAGTAGGATTCCTTCTAATGATTGCTTTGTGTCTCCTCAGGTTTGCCTGAAGCCCCATGAGTGAGGTCACCAGAGTAACATACAACCAAATGCTCTTGCACCCTTACCAAATGCTCTTGCCTCCCTACCAAACCAGCGTAGGAACCTCCCCTTCCCTACGATGCCCCATAAACAGCAGGAAGTAGCCAGATGGAAATCGATGCCCTATATCACAAAAAAATGTTCGGATTGTTAGGTTGGTTTCAGGTGGATGGATGAGGAGCTGGGCGTCAGGCAGTCCACAGTGCCAAAGTACAACCAATCAGATGCTGGCAGATAAACCTCAATGGTTCCTCGCACCCGCCTGTCAATCAGTGGAGTCCCAAGACAATCTCAGAGGACAAGAGTCCCCAGGAGAACAGTGAACCCTCAAGCCTTCCCCTCCTGTCCAGGACTATAAAAGTGCCTCCCAGTTGCGGTCCTGTGTGACTTTCGTGGCCCTCACTCTGGCAGACCAGTGAACGTTGTCAGAGAGCTTTTCCCAGTAAAGTCATGGTCTGACTCCTTTTTGGTCATCCACGTCTGGTCTTACACTTATTGCCCAGTCATTTTCTGAAATTACCACCTCTGAACATTGCTGCATTGGGGACTAAACCTTCAATACAAGAACCTTTGGGGAACATTTCAGATTCAAACAGTAACATTGTGATTCAAATAGTAACACAATCATAGATGATGGGAAACAAAGCCTGCATTTTATTCTTAATGCTGCTGGCTTTGCTGGCTCATTGCAAATTGAGCAACACTAATGAGTTCATGGGAGCCAATCACCGCCAGACAGCAGCAGCCTGGGATTTTCTCCCATTGAGACTCTCTGGCTCATCTGATGATGATGAGAGGTGACTCTGCCCACACCAGCCACCGTCCATTGTCCTTCTTACAGACTTGGCCACACAAGCTAAATACCAGGCACAGTCAGAACAGGAGGTACTGGTGCCCTCATCCTGTGCTGAGGAAAAGGCTTTGAGAAAGGAGGTCTATTATCATATTTTAAATCTGGATAAGGTGTAATGTCATACAACCTAAGGCATTTGTAGAGTTGTATTAGGAAGGGGGGCATGGGGAGGGATAAGGGTGGATAATTGGGGGGACTCTTTGGGGGTAAATCTAATATTCATAATTTATATATATTATATTATTTCATTAGAAGCTTGTTTGATTATTCAACAAATAAATTTCTGAATTTAAAAAAAAAAAGCCCCTTAGCTCAAAATCTCTGCCCTTGGAAATGAGACTGCCTATAGCTTTAGCACTGGGTAGGTGAGGGCTGTCCTTTAGTATCAAGATTTACTGAATAACAAAAAGTTTTCCTGAGAATGTGAGGAATGTGATATACATGACAGGTATATCACTACAAAAAGAGAAGTCCCTTGGCCTGCTCAAGTTGAAGATTTATTTTCCCTTCCAGATGCTATATTTCACAAAGGCTTTCTCTTCAAATCCTAGGGTACTCTGTGGGAATGTGTTTCAAGGAGAAAAAGTAGTTTGAGAGAAGAGAATTCTGCCTGGATGTGCTCTGGAGAGTGGTGGAAAAGGCTGGGGCCTCTGAGGGTGGACTGCCGCAGGTCTGGATGAGCCACAAAACCAGCTCTCTTCACTTCTAAATATTGTAGAAGTGAGATTAGAACACTCTCTAGGCACTTTTCAAGTGTAAATCAAATCAAGTCTCTAGGGCCCTATGAGTGACTACAGTCAGGAACATCAGTGCTTTCTGCTCTTCTGGTTTTGCAAAGTGACAGTGATCTCAGGAAGAACTGCAGGGGAAGGTGTGGGTGGATCCTGTCTGTTGTGGTTGTGGTGGGTTTATGGAGGGCTGTCAGGCCTTTGATAGTTACCCATAAACTGCATTCTCCTTGAAGGAAATGGATAATGTAGGAGGAACAAGCTGATTTCTACTATTTTCCATTCAGATATAAATTACTCAAGTTTGTAGAGAGTCCATTCTTAGAATCTGACCATTAGGAGCTCCAGGCTGGAGTTGCCAGATGGACCAAATAAAAATATGGTACATCCTTAAATTTGAACTTAAAAAAAGCACCAAATGATCTTTTAGTGTAAGTATATTCCAAATATTACACTGGGAATATTTATACTACATTAAAAAGTTGCTTGTGTTTATGTGGATCAAAAATTCAAATCCTGTACTTTCTCTGGCCACCCTATCCAGGATGCAAATTTACCTGAAAATCTATTGCTTCGCTGGTTTCTGTTTGGCATATCTTTTCTAGCTTTTATGGTCAATCTTTCTTGTGATTATGTTTTAGATGCATGTGTCTCGTGCAAATAGAATGGTGCTTCATCTAACAATCTGTTTAGATGTTAATTGAAACAAATTATATGCATGTAAACACATTATGTGTTTCTACCAATTTATTTTCTATTTTCTGTCTAGTGGTTTTTATCCAGTCTTCTTTTTCCTATTCTGTGCTTTGTAATGGTTGGATTATTTCCTTTATTCATTTTCCCCTTAACTACTGAAACAGGTCACATAGTTTTGTCTGTTTTGTAATGCTACAAGAGTAGCATGTATATTTCAGTTAACAAAATCTAAAGTAAACTAATGGCTCTATACTTCTTCTGACACAAGAATATTAGAATTTAATTCTGATAATCTGTATCTTCTATATTATGTTAGTATTTTAATTCCATCATCTTGGTTTGTCTTGCTATTATTTTTTGTTTATGTTGTTGTCAAAATTAATATTTATTAAGACAGATAGCAAATGCTTTTCTTATTATTGATCCTTGCATTTTCCCCCCTTTGGGTCAGTTTTTTATCTATCAAAATAAATTCGACAGAAAAATGAACCCCTTGTGGTTGTCTACATCTTAGTCTTAAGAACCTAAGAATATGTTATGCTATGTGGCAGAGGATAATTAACATTGCAAATGAAGGTAGTAGAATTTAAAGTTGCTATTGGAAGACTTTAACATAAAGACAGTATTCTAGATTATCTATGTGGATTCCATGTAATTACAAGGGACCTTCAATGTGCAAGGAGTAGATAAAAGAGGATGGGAGTCAGAGCAATATTTGAAGATGCTATGCTACCACCTTTTAAGATGAAGAAGGGACCACATGCTAAGGAATGTGGGTGGCCTCTGGGAAATGAGAAAGTCAAGGGAAAGGTGCTCCCCTGGAGGACATAGCCTTGCTGACAGCTCCATAGTAGCCTAAGTGAGACACCCATTTTGGACTTACCATTTTGGATCTTCAAAATGTTAAGAAAATAAATAACTGTTGTTATAAGCCATTAAATTTGAACTAATAGGTTAAAGCAGCAAGAGGAAACTAATACATACTGTCAGCAATAATCAGAAAAAGATAAATTATTAGTCTATATTTTATCCTTAATTTGTGAACTTGGGCAAACCTTTAAATCTTTGAATTCTCCATTCCTTCATCAGAAAAATAGGAATAATAGTCATCAAAACTCTTATCTACTGGGGGGCTGGAGCGGTGGCTCAGCAGTTACAGTGCTTGCCCGGCATGTGGAAGGACACAGGTTCATACCCCAGTCAGTACCCACATACACGACTAAGTGTCAGAGCAACGAAAGCCATGTCAGAGCAACAAAAGCCATGTGAAAAGCTCAAAAAAATTGATTGTTTCTATCTCTCCCTCTCTCTCTCACTGTCCTTCTCTCTTAAAAATAAAAAAGATAAACCTCTTATGTACTACTTAGCAGAGTGGTGGTGGTGGTGGTGGTGAACAAAGAGATAAAGTTTATAAAAACTCCATGAGAATTTTAAATCAGTATGTGGAAGAGACACCGTAAACTTCTGTTCATTGCAGCATTATTCCTACTTCTTAAGATGTAGAAGCAATCCAAGCATCCATCAACAGATAAATAAATAAAAATATGATATATACACAATGGAAATACTATTCAGCCTTAAAAAGAATAAAATCTTGTTATTTGGGACAACGTGGGTAAACCTGGAGAATATCATATTAAAGAAAAGAAGATAGGCAGAGAAAGGCAAACACGATCCCATGCATATGTGAAGTCTAGAATAAAGTCAAGCTTGCAGAAGCAAAGAGTAGAATGACATTTACTAGGGGCTGGAATTCAGAGAGAGGATTGAGTAGAAATTTTTAAAAATCCTCTTGAATATTATCTGTCTTACCCTGTAATTTTTTATTTCCCTTTATTGCAGCTCTTCATGATCAGGGACTGAAACCTAATTGTTTGCCTAGCTTTGCGTTAAACCTCACCAGTTCCACCAAACCATGTGAAGTATTTTAAGTATTATAATTGTCAGTTATGGGGGTGAGGGGTAAATTAAGGTTAAAGATATGGTGTGCATAGTGGAAGGTCATGCTGCAGGTGAGTGGCTGAACAAAACCTCAGCCTGCTCTGGATCTGCCCTTGAGCCTTTCTTACCTGGGAGCTCCTGCCCTAGCTCTGCTGGCAAACTTCCCAACACTGGATTTGGTACTAAGGTTGTCTGGATGGGCAGCAGGAAGGAGGAAACAGGCACCTTAGGATCTTGTCTTCAGCTCTCCTGACACCAGGAGCCCTGCTACCCTGTTCACATCTTTAGAGTTCAGCATCCTTGTCTGTTGCTTCATCTCTCTGGGAACCAAGGTAGTGAAATGTCTCAATACAGAGAAGAACACATTTTTACTAAATAATTATAATTTCAATTAAAATCTGTCCTAGACCAACTCCTTAAAATTCTGTCTTAAAAATCAGGCTTAATAGAGTGAAAATTTTTTAATCTGTTAATGGTTTTATGTGGATCTTCCACAATACTGTTATAGCATGAAATATTGAGATTTTTTTTTCTCAAAAGGGAATTCCCAAGATGAGATTGTTTTCACTAATCAACTACATTTTCAACTAAGGTCTATCGTTACTCCCTCTTGGACACATGACTAGAGACACCCCTTCTCTTTGGTGGACAGTGTGTGTTTGAGAACACATATTTGCCTGAATTGTGTTATAGGAAGGCAAAATGGGGGATGATTGGTGGAACATCTCGATATGTAACTGACAATGAAAAATTGCCGGGGAAATACTCTCGATTGAAAAGGGGATTTTTCATGTTTATCTACTTTGGCTAAACCTTCTATTGGCTTAGATTGGGATTTGTTGGCTGTTTTGCAGTGTTTCTAGGCAAAGTTGGCTGGTGAATTTTATCTCTGAACTCATCATGATGGGAAAGTATGTCTGTAGCATTCATCAAGCACTCAGCTTTATTTTCATTGGACAAAGTCTAAAACGGGTTATTCCCTAAAGAATTCCAATGGCAGATAAAATTTAAAGGAAGTTCCTTAACCAAGAGGCCATGTAGTACGGAGAGGCAAGCAACGCAGGGAGACAGCCCTTTGAAGGGGGGACCCTAGCTCTGCTGCCCACCAATAGACTTTTCCACTGTTACCTGATCTCCCTGCACTGCACCTTGCCCAGCTAAGAAGCAGGCTCAGTAACTGTTCAAGTCATAGTGCTGTCAAAGGATTAAATTGCAGAAAGCATGCAAAGTGCTTAGAAGAGCACTTGGTTCTCAATGGGCATTTAGTACATGTTCGCTTTTAAGATTGTGCAAGAAGGGCTTGAAGCTTGGCTCTGGCGAGCATGGGCTGTCCCTACAGGAAATTAATTCATCATCCGTGCTTAGAATATAAGAAGGACATCTCATAATTCCTCTTAGGACTGGTCCACGTAGGTGGAGCAGAAGAAAACGATCCTGGCAGACAAGAAGACAAGTCTCCCTTACCTTAATAAGTTACCAGCAACTGGGTGGATCAACCAACAGAAATTCATTTTCTCACCCACCTGGAGGCCAGAGTCTATAGTCTGGCAGGACCATGCCCACTTGGGGGATTCAGGCAAGAATCTGTTCTTGTCTCTTCTAGCTTCTGGTGACTGCTCGCATTCCTGGGCTTGTGGCCATATCACTCCAACCTCTATCCCACTGGTCACAGGACTTCCACTGTGTGTTTATCTTACAAGGACAATGATTACATTTAGGACCACCCAGATAGCCCTGGGTAAGTTCCTCCTCTTGATATCCTTATATTAATAATTTTTTCCATTCAAGGTAATATTAATATTTAATTCCCTGTGGGTATTACTGTGCACCCATTCCTTTTCTTATAAATATACCAGACATTGGATATAAAGCCTATGTTAAAGTAATACAATGTGGTAGTGATAAGGTTTAGATCTGGAAGCTCCCTCAGAAAACTCATGTGTTGAAAGCATGGACCCCAGAGTAGTAAGGTTCGGAGGTGGGGCTTTTAGGAAATGCATAAATCACGAGGACTGTAACCTCATCAATGGATTAATCCAAATGGTGGATTAATAATTTGAGTGGACTACTGGGTGGTAACTGTAGTCAGGTGGGTTTGGCTGGAAGAGATGGGTCACCCAGGCATGCCCTTGGGGACTGTATCTTGTACCTGGCTTCTCTCTCTCTCTCTCTCTCTCTCTCTCTCTCCTTTCTGGCTTCCATGAGTTGAGCAGCTCTTTTCCATGACCTTCCACCATGATGTTTCTGTCTTGGAGCTGCCTGACCATGGACTGAATCCTCTGAAACTGTGAGTCAGTATAAATCTTTCCTCCTCTAAATTGTTCTTGTCAGGTATTTTGTTCACAATGATGAAAGCTGACTAACACAACTGTTTACATCTGCAGAGACTCTATCTCCGAATCAGGTTACTTTCTGAAGTTCCAAGTAGATGAAAATTTGGGGCAGTACTGTTCATTCCACTATGGTTTTCATTTGTAGGTGACGTCACTTAGTGCATTTTTAATTAAATGTTTACTTCTTCAATCACTTGCTTCCCATGATAGGCAGGGAGTGGATTTTATTCCTAGGACCTAGCAAATACTCCAGAGCTGTAGAATAAATAGAATTACATTACATTGCAGAGCTGTCCACACTTTCTTACATTAACCTCAGTTGAGAACCCCAGAGAAAGACACTCTTAGTGCTTATGTCTCCCTGCAACTGCTGAATTGTCTATGTTAACGTTAACCTCATGGTAAGCCCAGAGTCAGGGCTGGCATCTACCTTGCTCATCACTGCATCCAACCAGAGAGTGCCAGACATACTAAGAGCTCAAAAGCATTTATTTCCTAAATGACCAAACAAATGCAAATGGAAGACCCTGGTTATAATCCAGGGCACCAAGAGCCTAAAGGTTTATGGTGGCAATACAGCATTACACTTCATGGGAGTAGCTGGGTTCCCAGAGGGAAACAGGGGATGGGAAGAGGCAACACACACACTCAGACTGAGGCTGGCATGTCTTGTGCCAAAGCAAGACTGTAGTCATGGTGCTTAGCAGAGGCTCAGTGCTATTGCCTGAATCCCCGAGCCAGGTCTGTGGTGATTTGGGGTTTCTGTTGGGTAGTGGAGTCAGAAGGTAAGACATACAGGGGAGAGTGGGTAAGGAGCAAGGACAGCCTAGAATTCTCCCAACACTTTATATCTGCCCTTTACCTCATTATCTAATTTGGAAAAAATAATCTAGGCAATGTATTTGTCAAAGTTCTCTAGAGAAACAGAACAAATAGAACACATACACATAAAAGAGATCTTTTATGGGAATTGACTCCCAATTATTATGGCTGAGAAGTCCCACTGTCTGCCACCTGCAGCCAGGAAAGCCGGTGGTGTAAATCTAAGTCTGAGACATAGAACCAGGAGTTCTGATGTCTGAGTAAGGACAAAGATGAATATCTGGCTCAAAAAGTGAGAAAATTCACACTTATCCCCCCTTTTCATTGTATTTAGGCCCTCTACTGATTGAGTTGTCTGCTTGTATTGATGAAGGTTATCTTCTTTACTCAGGCCAATACTTCTAACTTCTTCTAGAAGCATCTTCAAGGATATACTTAAAAATGATATTTCTTGTAATTTTTTGACACATTTGTTATTTACCAATGAGCACTTAATTTCCACATATTTGTGAATTTCTCTGGTTTCTTTCTATTTTTGATCTCTAATTTGATTCCATTTTGTGAGATGACTTATTTTGTACGATTTCAATGACATTAAATTTATTCATTTATTTTATGCCTGGCATTTGTTCTAAACAGGGAAAAGTTCCATGGGGATTTTAGAAAGAAGTATATTCTATTTTTGTTGGATGGAGTTTGTTAGGTCTGGTTAATTCATAGTGTTTCTCAAATACTTTATTTTCCTTTTGATATTCTAATTACGTTATCCATTATTGAAAGTGGAATGTTGAAATATACAATTACTTTCAGTTGTCAGTTTCTCTTTTTAATTTTTACAGTTTTTGCATGATTTATTTTGAAGCTCTATTGTTAAGTGGATATATGTTTGTAATTATTATATATTTCTGGTGGTTTTGTCATTTGATCACCATAAAATGTCCTTTTTTAACTTGAGTACTTCTTTAGTGAAACAGAGCTTTTCAGTTGTGATATCTTCATTTACTTGTCATTTCTTTAACATAGCTATTTTGTATTATTTTATCTGAAATTAAATTAGCATCATTACTTAAATCATCTAATATTAATATCAACTTAATTTCAATAGAACACAAAAGTTCACTCTGATATAGTTCTTTTTCTCCCATTCTCATTTTTACTATTATATCTTTGTACTTCTAAACTCATAACCGTACTTTTATAACCATTCATTTGCATAATTACTTTTTAAATTAGGTAGAAGAAGAAAGCTGTTATAAAATACATTGACATTTTCTTTTGTTTATATTAAGACAAAGTTTGTGTCTTAATATCCTGAATCTGTGAATATGCTATGTTACATGGCAAAGGGGCATTATGGTAGCAGATACAATTTTTGGCCAGATAGGCAGATTGGCCTGGAGTCCCTCAGTGTGCCCATTGTAATCACAGGTGTCCTTAAGGAGAGACTGAGAGGGCTGGAGTGGAGGCTCAGTGGTTGGAGCACTTGCCTGGCATGCATGAGGACTTGGGTTCAAACCCCAGTACCACATATAACTAAATGTCAGAGAAACAAAGGCCAGATGAAAAACTAAATGAAGTTGATTCTCTCTTTTTCTCTCACTCTCTCTCTCTAAAAAAAATAATAAAAAAAGAGTGGCTGAGGGAAGCAGAAAAGAAGGCTGGAGTGATGTGGTATGAGAAAGACTCAAACCTTTTCACTGGCTTAGAAGATGGAAGGAGACCGTGAGCTAAGGAATGAAGGAAATCTGATATAACCTTGGAAGACAAGGAAATGGTTTCTTCCCTGGATATTTTAGAATGGAATATGTTTCTGCCATCTTCTTGATTTTAGCTCAGTGACACCCATGTAAAACTTCGACCAATGGAAATGTAAGATAATAAATGAGTGATCAGTATTATTTTAATGTAAAAATTGTATGGTTATTTGTTATAGCAACACTTAGGAAATAAATGAAGTGGAGATTGGAATAGGCAAACTAAAGCACTAAAAGCTCACTGTTCTTTTTTTGTATTGAACTTTTTATTAATACACATTTTAAAAATTTCTTGAAGATTTTTGTTGTATAATCACAAATGCATGCATGTTAACAATACAATATACCACTGATCCTAACCAGAATAATCCCCAACTTACCCACATGCAGTCTCTTGACTCTTCTATTTTTCCCGTTATAACACACACACACACACACACACACACACACACACCTCTCTCTCTCTCTCTGTATATATATATATATATATATATATATATTACTCAGAACATATATGACTGTGGATTTTCCATAATTAAATGATTGCATAAGTATTATGTGACACCATAGAGATGTAGGGGGCAGGAGGGAAGAGATACATATTATGTGGTTCTTCAACTTTGGTGAGTCTAGTACATGAGCTTGACCTATCACTCAAGACTGGGGTTTGCTCTAGTCTCCACAAATGAGGGAAAACATTTGATCCTTGAGTCTCTGGGTTTGACTAATTTTGCATGGTGAAATCTCTTCCATTGCTATCCATTTACCTTCAAAGGCCATAATGTGATTGGTTTTAATACAACCATATGAGTAGAACGCCATTGTATGTATGTGTATGTATGTATGTGTGTATATGTGTGCATGTATGTATATGTATGTATGTGTATGTATGTATATGTATGTACGTGTGTATATATGTATACGTATGTATGTGATGCATGTATGGATATATATATATATATATATATATATATATATATATATATATATATATATCACAGTTTTTGGATCCATTCAGCCAGTAAAGGGCATCTGGGTTGGTTCCATAATTTAGTTATTGTAAACTTAAATGCTATGAACATTGATTTTGCTGTGTCACCAAAATGTGCTGATTCTAGCTCTTCTGGGAAAATACCCACAAGAGAGAGAGCTGGGTCACATGGTGGATCCATCCCAAATTTTTGGAGGAGACTCCACACTGCTTTTCAGAGAGTCTTCAGTTCTACCAACAGTGTGCTAGTGTTCCTATCTCCCCACAATCCCTCCAGCATCTGTTACTGTTTGTATTTTTTCATCTTTGCCAATCTGACTGGAGTGAGGTGAGATCTTGATATACTTTTGATTTGCATTTCTCTGATGAATAGTGATTTAGAACATTTTCTCATGTATTCTTTGGCTTGCTCAATTTCCTCTGTTGAGAAGTTTCTGTTTAGCTCTCTGGCACATTTATTGATTGGATCATTTGTATTTTTGACATTAGTTTATTGAGTTCTTTGTAAATTTTGTATATTAGTCTCCTATTGGATGAATCATAAGTCATGACTATCTCCTGTTCTGTAGGTTCTCTCTTGACAATTTGATCAATTCTTTGGTTGATTAAAAGCTTTTTAATTTAATGGCATCCCACTCATTGATTCTTGACTTTATTTGTTTCGCTTTGAGAGTCTTGTTGAAAAAGTCATTGCCATTCCCATTTGCTGGAGTGTTGCTCCTAATTTTTCTTCTAGCAGTTTTATGATAGCTAGTTTAATTACTGGTTTCTTGAGCCATTTTGATTTGATTTTTGTGAAAGGTGAGAAATAAGGATCAAATTTCAGCTTTCTGCAAGTGGCTGTCCAGTTTGTCCAGCACCATTTGCTGAATAGGTTGTTCTTCTTCCATGTTGTATTTGGACCCCTTTTGTCAAAGATCTGCTGTTTAAAGATTTGTGGGTTTGTCTAAGAGTCTTCTATTGTGTTCCATTGGTCTGCATGCCTGTTTTGATATGAGTATCATGTTATTTTTATTACTACAGCTCTGTAGTATAATTTTAGATTTGGCATTGTGAAACCACCTGTTTTGCCTTTCTTGCTTAGTGATGTTTTGGCTATTCTGGGTTTCTTGTTATTCCAAAGGAATTTAAGAATAGCTTTTTCTATCTGAAAAGAATGACATTGATATTTTGATGGGGATTGCATTAAATCTATATAGTGCTTTTGGCAGAATGACCATTTTAATTATATTAATTCTGGCTAACCAAGAACATGTACCATCTTATAATCTTTGGAGACCTTCAATTTCTTTCTTCAATGTTTGATACTTTTCATTGTGTAGGTCTTTTACTTCCCTCATTAGATTAATTCTGTCAATTTTTTTTAGGATAATGTGAATGGGACCAATTTCCTGATTTCTTCTTCTGCTCTGTATTGGTGAATAGGAAAACTATTGATTTATAGTTGTTGATCTTGTAGCCTGCCACTTTGCTAAATCTGTTTATAAGTTCAAACAATTTTTTGGTGGAGTTTTTTTTTGGGAGGGGGGAGCAGGGGAAGTTCTTCCAGATATAGGATCATTTCATAAGCAAAAAGGGATAGTTTGACTTCTTCTCTTTCTATTCTTATATCTTTTATTTCCTTCTCTTGCCTGATTGCTGTGGCTAGGGTTTCAAGGACTATATTGAATAAATGTGGTAAAGTGGGCAGGTATTTTCCTAGTTGTGGGTTTGTCATAAATGGTATTTACATAGTTAAGATATATTCCTTTGATCCCTATCTTCTCCAGAGTTTTGACAATAAATGTGCGCTGTATTTTATCAAAAGCCTTTTCTGCATCAATTGAGATGATCATTAATTCTGTTGACATGATGAATCACATTCACTGATTTGTATGTGTTGAACCAGCCTTGCATCCATGGAATGAAGCCCACTTGATTGTGAGGAATTATTATTTTAATGTGATTTTGAATGCAGTTTGGTAGAACTTTTTAAAGGATTTTTGCCACTATGTTATTCATGGATATTGGTCTATAGTGTTCTTTTATTGATGTATCTTTGTTGGATTTGATATTAGGTTAATAGTTGCCTCATAAAAAGTTTTTGGGAGAGTTCTCTCTTTTTCAATTTGTTGGAATAGCTTAATAAGGAGAAGTATTAGTTCCTCCTCATAGGTGTGGTAAAATTCAGCAGGGAATCCATAAGGTCCCGGGCTTTTCTTCTTTGGAAGGTTTTCAATTGCTATATTAATTTAATGACTATTATTGGGCTGTTTAGGCTTTCAGTATCCACCCATGTCAATTTGGGAATTTTATATGTGTCTAGAAATGTGTCCCTGTCTTCCAGATTATCTGATTTAGAGGTGCATATTTTTTCAAAATAGGTTCTCATTATCCATTGGATTTCTGTGGGGTCAGTGATGATTGCTCCTTTTTCATTGCAGATTTGGTTGATTTGCATCATTTCCCTCCTAAATTGGCTAGGGTTTGGTCAATTTTATTTAGTGTTTTTGAAGAACCTGCTTTTGTTTTGTTGATTCTTTTTATTGTTTTTTTTCAAATTTTATTAATTTCATCTGTGATTTTGATTATTTCCTGCCTTCTGCTGAATTTGGGATTTGATTGTTCTTCCGTTTGTAGGGATTTGAGGTGGACCATAAGCTTGTTTATTTGGGATCTCTCCTGATTTTTAATGTAGGCATTCGGTGCTATAAATTTTCTTCTTAAGAATGTTTTCATGTTGTCCCTGTGGTTTTGATATATTGTGTCTTCATTCTCATTTGCTTCCAAGAATTTCTTAATATTGGATTCATTCTTCATTTAATAAAGTATTGTTCAATTTTCATGTATATATGTATTTTATGTTATAATTTTTGCTGTTAATTGCTAGGATCATGTTTTCATGGTCCGATAGGATACATGGGATAATATCTACATTTTTACATTTTCTGAGATTTCCGTTGTGAACTAGAACATGATCTATTTTGAAGAAGGATCCATGTATTGCTGAGACTCTGTCAGTTTGGGGTGGAATATTCTATAGATGTCTGTTAAATCCATTTGATTTATGGAGTTACTTAGGCTGAAGATCTCTTTATTGTGATGATCTGTCTATTGGTGTACAGGAGTATACTTTATGAAGTCTCCTGGTATCATCATGTTGGGGTCTATGTGGTTTTATGTCATTCAGTATTTCTTCCACATTCTTGGTAGCATTGGTGTTTGGAGCATAGATATTTACTATGCTTATGTCTTCCTGTTGTTTTGTTCCCTTTACTATGATGTAGTGGTCTTTAAATTTTTGTTGAAATCTACTTTGTCTCATGTAAGTTTTGCAACACTTGTTTGCTTTCTGATAGATTTTTTTTCCCATTCTTTGACCCTCAACCCGAGGATGTCTTTGGGGATGTCTTTGGCTGTAAGATGGGTATCCTCTAAGCAGCTTATTTTTGGATTCTGTTTTTCTATCCAATGTGCTAATTTGTGTCATTTGAATGGTGTGTTGAGACCTTTCACTTTCAGTGTTAGGAGAGTTTTGTGGTTGTGGTTCATAGTCATCCTATGACTATTAGTGAGTTCTGTGTTGTCTTGGATGTCTTTTTGATAATGTGTACTTTCATTGAATTTCTTCTGTGAATTTTGAGGATTATTTTCTTATTCTTCTATCTGGAGTTTATCTTTGAGAATTTTTTGCAGTGCTAGTTTTGTGTTCATGAATGCTAAAGTTTGTTCTTATTGCAAAATGTTCTTATTTCCCTTTCAAATTCGAATCTGAGTTTTGCTGGGTATAGTATTCTTGGCTGTAGGTTGTGGTCATTTAGAGATTGAAATATCTCCTTCCAGGATCTTCATGCTTCTTGGGTCTAAGTTGAAAAATCAGAAGGTCATCCTTATTGTTTTGCCTCTGGATGTGCTTTGGTGTTTCTCTCTTGCA
This sequence comes from Aplodontia rufa, assembly GCA_004027875.1. Classification (NCBI taxonomy): domain Eukaryota; kingdom Metazoa; phylum Chordata; class Mammalia; order Rodentia; family Aplodontiidae; genus Aplodontia; species Aplodontia rufa. Next base: position 166,216 of record PVKS010000383.1, on the reverse strand, counting down.
GCTTTTAACATTCTTTCCTTGATTTCCCTGTTATTCATTTTGAATATGATGTGTCTCTGTGAACTTCTCATTTGATTAGGCCTATTGGATATCCTATAAACTTCCTGGATGAGCATATCTGACTCTATTTTCATATGAAAAAAATTTTCTTTAACTCTTTCATTGCAAATATTCTTAATGCCGTTCCTCTGTGTTTCAATTTCTTGTTGTATCCCAATTACTCCTAGATTGCTTCTTCTGATTTCATCCCAGACATTTCAAAAATTCTGCTCATACTTTATCAGTTTTTTTTTCTTTCCTATCATCTGTGCATTCAAGCTTACTCAGCCTATCCTCATTCTTGGAAGTTCTTTTTTCAAGAGCTGAGATTGTGTTTTCTATAGAAGTTTGTGTATTATTAAATTCTTTCATCATTCCTCTGATGTGATTGAGTGAAGATTTTAGCTCTGCTACTTCCTTTTCTCAGTATGTCTTTATCTTTGATAATAGAGTTTTTCATCTCTTGAGTTTTCTCACTTAGTCCCTTCTTTAAATCTACTTTTAGTTCATTGTTCCTTTTAGTAATCGGATTGTTAATAATTTTTTTCTCAGTTTTTCATCCTGTTGCCTTCCATGGGCTCTTTGGTAGAGGAGTTCTGGGTTTGAGGTGAACCTTTTCTAGTATGATGACTCATTTTTTAATATCTTCTTCTGGATGTTTGAATTGAGGTTCCCTGTGCTTAAGCAAGGCAGACCTTCATGTGCTTCTCCTTAAAGGTCAATGAGTCAGTTCAGTTACCGCTCCTCTGATGACTACTTTCTTCCAGAAAGCTACTTTTCCCTGGAACTTCATTTTGCTGCCCCTTTTAGATCCAGACTCTAGGGCATGTATCTGTAACCTGTTGGGTATTCAAGGAGGCCCACTGGATTTTTGAAATGCTGTGGCAGGTATGTGTTGATGTATCCTAGGGTCCTGGAGGTGCAAAGTGGGTCAGAATGGGCCTGCCTGCATGCCACAGTGGGACCTGAGGTCGTTGGTCACAGGGATGGGACCAATATATCCAGACTTGGTGTGTATGTGCTGCAGATGGGCAGTTTAGGCAGGGGTCCTAAGGATGTCCTGGGCACCTGCTGGCACTGCACCAGAGTCCTGGGCCTTCCCAGTGGGTGGTTAGGGTGACTATGTGCAGGGGTTCCTCCTTGGGGATTCCCTGGGTGCCTTTTTTTTGAGCTCCTTGGATTGTTAATAATTTTTTGGGGGGGTGATCAGGATTCTCCTGTCAAAGCTGATTTTGAATTTTTTACCTACATATCCTCACTGCATTTGTGGAGGACTTGATATTTGGATGTCTTTAATCCATTTCCAACAATTGCTTCTAGAACAAAAATAATGTTGTAAAGCCAGGCATGGTGCCACACACCTGTAAACCCAGCTGCTAGAGAGGTTGAAGCAGGAGGATGGCAAGTTCAAAGCCAGCCTAGTAACTTAGCAGGGCCTTAAGCAATGTAGTAAGACCCTCTCTCAAAATAAAGATATAAAAATAAAACAGACTGTATTTTGGGGCTGGAGTGGTGGCTCAGCAGTTATGGCGCCTTTCTGGCATTCCAAATTGTGAGTTCAAACCTCAGCACCATGTATACAACAAAGTGTCAGAGCAACAAAAACCACATGAAAAACTAAATAAAACTGATTCTCTCTCTCTCTCACTGTACCTCTCCCTCTTTAAAAAAAAAAAAAAAAGCCTGTATTTTTAAAGACCAAATAAAAAAATATAGTGTGTGAAAGAGTTAAGAGATCTGCAGAATGTTTGCAAAGAACATTCATTATAGGAGGCCAAAGAATGACCAAATGGGACTCCAGGTCCTCATTCCAAAAATTTAAACCAAAGCAAATTCCATTTTTATCCACTTAATACATAGAGATTCCATTTCAATTTTATATGAAAGGTCTTCTTTATTGAAAATAAATATTAGTCATGGGGGTATAGTTTAGTAGTATCAAGTATAATACTCTGGGTACAATCCCCAGAACCACAAAACAACTACAACAGCAAAAATAGTAAAAGAAGTAAAAAAAAGTGAAAACTCTGATGTGTCCTCTTGCTCTTCCTTTTCATATGATTCTTACAATCACAAACAAGACATGTTAAAATTTGTAGGATGATCACCTCCTTTGTGTTGGGCCATGCTTGCTCAGCATGAGTCACTGCATTGTTCTGTGTGGAGGTGGCTTACCGCTAGTTCAAAATATGGGAACATAGATATTGACAGTCTATGGAACTGTCAATCAACCATGAACTGGTTAATTGACTTAGAAGGTGGTAGGGCAAGAAATAGCAATTTGAATTGAAGAGAATAGATAGCAATGTTAAAAATGAAATCAACCTGGCACCGATTTTCAGTCCAGAAACACTCCAACATAGAACAGAATCACATGCGATGTGTTGGAGCTGAACGGGTCCACAGAGGTCAGTTAGTCAAGCTCCTCAATTTATAGAGGTGGATATTTTGTTCCTAAATTCCATAGTGATCTGTTTAGATATGGCTCTCTAGCCATCAGGAATAATTCTAAATAACCAGAGCAGTCAATGACAAGGTTAAGAATCCACTGTTGAGGGGTTGTATGCTAGAGGACCACAGATACCATCCTGGAAGCAGATGCTTATGACCATGAGAAAGGTAGACTGTGACTTTTGGTTCCATGAATTCCACCCACAGGCATGTTATTCATATTTGATTTCTAATCACTAGCTGTGTGAATTTGGGATTGTATAACACACTACCTGTGAGCTTTCTTATTTTACTATTCTGAAAGCAGTACTTAACTTCTCTCTTTAGGACTAGTGGAAATAGCATATGTAAAAATGGCTAGCGCAGGACCTACATGCAATAGAGTTTCCCTTACTTGACCTGCTGGGTGATGTATGTTTTGGTAAAAAATTCAGTTGTAGAAATTAGTTTCTGTTAGAAAAAGTGATATAAGCATGTGTAGAAATAGTGTATTATGGTATCTATATCACTTACTATTATAAATGATAATTTCTAGATAGTTCTCAGGATGTTCTTTAGCTTTCAAAAGAGTTAAAAGTTAACTAGATGAAAATATTCTTTAAAGAATAAGGAAATATAAATAACCCAATAAGTCTCCTTAACATAAGCCCAGTAGATGTTGGCTAGTTGATGGGTCCTGCAATCTCAGGACTTCTCAGTCATGCCTTCATCACCCACACCGTGTGCCCATTTGATAATGTCTGGGGACATTTTTGGTTGTCTCAATTTTGGAAGTGGGTGCACTTGTGTTTAGTTACTGGAGGCCAGGAGTGCTTTTAAACATCCTGCGATGCCCAAGGCTTGTGTCCTCCTAACAAAATAACTGGTCCAAAATGTTAATAATATTAAAGAACCCTGCCTAATGTCATTTAATTTTTAAAGGGACTGAACTCCTCTGTGATATTCTGATTTAATGTCAAAATCTTTTTATCTATAATATCTTTATACTATCTGAATACTTGCTGGAGTGTATCAAATGCCTCCTCATTCTATCTTCTTGTAGCAGGGATTTCATCTGGCACTGAGGTCCATTAATTAACTCCTACAGACTGGGTAAGACAAAACACATGAGTTGGAGAGGCACTCTGTACAAGGGTTACTAATGGGTCAGACCATCTGTCGTACTACCACTTCTGCTGTACCTTTCTCTCCCCAGTTGACCTTGAATGAATGTGGAATGGAATTGAGGGAATGATCAAGAGAGATGGGAAAGTGGCCACCATCTGAGTCATAAGTCATAGAGAAAATTTTCAGCTGAAAATTATAGTGAAAAGTTATTTTTCTTCCTTTCCTATAATACCCTGTCCTCTTCCTTCAAGACAAGCAAACAATTGAGGGACTGGGCAATTTGTTAGAAGTCTAAGATTGTCATTCCACTATTAATTCACTATTAATTCACTCCTGAATTAATAGCAGCTTGGATGAAAGTTTTGCTGATGTACTTCTTTGCCTGTTTGAGTTTTGGAGAAACAGCAGTGGGTGGCAAGAGGGAGGTGGAGGAGAAATCCATATTCTTTCTCTTTAATGTCTCAAATGGACATGGAGTCCAAGAGGGTTGCCCACGGGGCAAGAAAATGCCAGACACAAGAAGGTCTGGTTGTAGGAACCGAAGGAAAAGAAATTCAAGATGCAACAGAAATGCCCATGTCAGGGAATTGTGCATGGAGAGTCCCCACAGGATTGTCTGAAGGCCACTCCCTCATGCATTCCCAAGAAATATACTTAGAAACGAAAAGGAGAAAGGGCATGGATGCTGGTCAGTGTTAATCTATGAAGCAGTCACAGCCAAGATGAATAAAACTAATTTTGTCTTGTTTTCCCTTTTTTTTTTTTTTAATTTTTGACCTCCTTATCATACTAATGAACTGGAGAAAAGAGCACAGAGTAATTTACAAGTCATTTGACAATGATAAAACTACTTCCTTCCTTTTCCTCGGAGAAGTCAGGATCCCACTCAAGCCTTTCTGCATACCAGGGAGAGGAGAGCAAGAGATGTAAACTGGATTTGAGATCAAGTTCAAGTTGTTTTGAGATGTGTTCTTCCTGTTGCTTTCCTCATTTGTCCTGATTAGGAGAGTACCTATCTGCTTTTGCGCTCCATTTCTCTTTATTTGCAGATTTGTGAGTTTCTACAGGAGAGGAAACTGCACCAAGGCACGAAGACCAGGAAGCAGGGTCCTGGAATCCCCTAGAGTGTGTCTGGTCTGCCATAAGATGGCATGGGTTTCAGATGGGCTCTGCAAAATGTTTACAGAATTGAATTACAGTAATATGCCACTTATTGGCCCACATATAGGACAATGATCTTGTAAGATTGTAATGGAGCTGAAAATTCTCTGTAGCCTAGTATTTTCACTTTAACACTTTTATGTTTAGATATACAGACATCCTATGCTGTTACAATTGCCTATAGTATTCAGTATTCAGTACAATAAAAAGCTAGGTAGATTGTAAGACTAGGAGCAATAGGCTATACCAGATAGCGTAGGTATATGGTAGTCATGTGATAGCATCTGGGTTTTTGTTAGTTAACTATGTTATGTTTGCATAACAATGAAATTGACTAACAATGCATTTATCTGACTGTATTGCCATCAGAAAGTAATACATGATTGTGGATAGTTACAACATGAGGGGCAAAGTGAGGGAGAAGTTTGGCACTTACCCTTCATCTGCTCAAGAGTCAGAAGAGAAAGGGCCAATTTATTTCTTTGTAATATCTCTCAAAAAGAAGTTGTCTGTATGCACCCTTGAACACTGATGACAGAACAAACTCCAATAAGGAGCTTCATAACAAGACATTGTGAGCTGCCAGGGGGATGTTCCCAAATTTAAAGGGAATTTTAAAAAGATTCTTATAATTCCATTATTTGTAAACCTGCCAATTTATAGAAGTTTTGACATCAGAAAGGACTTCTGAATCTGGACCAAAAGGATTCCAGACAGTCAGGTTTTTTTTTTTTTTTCCAAAGGAAAACTGAGACATAGAACCATAGATCCCAGAGGACAGCTTGGAGTGATGATAGCAGATTTCTGGGACCTGCCTGGGATTTGAATCTTTGGATAATACAGTGTCTCTCTTAAGTTTTGGGGGATATTAGAAGAGTCCAGAACTTCATCACAAATATCTGATCACAGTATGATTCTCACAGGAGAAGAAGAAACTGATAGAGAATGTTTTATCTGTTTATAGCAAATAAGTTCCTAAAAGACTGTTGAAAGTTCCAAATATTTTTCCTGACATGAAGCCACTGTTCATATGTTCCTAGAATGGTAATCTTTTTTCAGTATTTCTGGTGACAATATGGGAAATTTGGTGTTGTGGTTGGATCTGCAGTTTCTCCCAAAGGTCCACGTTTCATGCTAAAAGACTTGGTCACCAGCCTGTGGTGCTATTGGGAAGGGATGGAAACTTTAACGGGGGGGCAGCTAGCAATAGGTCTTTAGTTCACTGAGGACAGGACTTTGAAGGGGATCATGGAACCCTTGCCCCTCTTCATTGTCTCTCTTTTGCTTCCTGGCCATGGGGTGAATGGTTTGCTCTGCCAATGTGCTCTCTGACATGATGTGCTGCCTTGCCATAGGTCCCCAAAAGCAGGACCAATCAAACCACAGACTGAAACCTCCCAAATTTGTCACCAAAATAATCTCTTGCCCTTTTTAGTTGATTATCTCAGGTATTTTGCTATAGTTACAGAAAGCTAACACAGTTGGGTATTATTCTGGCTGGTAACAATCTATAAAATCATTTGTAATCAAGAAGGTCCACAGATTTATCTTTGTCTTAGTTTAGACTGCTATGGCAGAATGCCATAGATCAAGAGCCTTGTGAATAACAGAAACTTATTTCTCACAGGAAGTTGGAAGTCTAAGATCAGGTTGGAGTATGGTCAGTTCTGTTGAGGGCTTTTCCTAGATTAAAATATGATATTTTCTCATTGTACCCTCACATGGAAGAAAGAGAGCTCTTTGAGGTGTCTTTTGAAAGGCACTAATCATATTTGTGAGGGTAGAGCCCTCATAGTCACTTTCCAAAGACCCTACCACCTAACAGCATCTTTGGAGGACATGTTAGGATTTCAACACATGAATTTTGTGTTTTGTTGAAATTTATTTACCCCATTGCATTCTTTTTCTCTTCTTTCTCTCTTTTTTGAGAGAGAGAGAGAGAGTGAGAGGGACAGTGAGAGAAAAAAAAGAATCAGTTTTTACTTTTCATTTGGCTTTCACTGCTCAGACAGTTTGCTGTTTATGTGGTGCTGAGGTTTAAACCTGCATCCTCATGCATACTGGAAGTTCTATAAACACTGAGCCTCTGCTCCAGCCCCTCGTTGCATTCTTTTAACCAAAGAATACGTCCCTGATTTAGGACATGAACATTCAAATAGCAGGTTTGGTATATAAGGAAGAATTTAAACTTGGAGCTCTTCTGAAGTGTAGAATAAACACTAGGACATGTAAGAAGTGTTTTCAATGAATCCTCAATTGTAGTTTGTAAAGCCATGGTCCTCAAATATTAATTCTCATAATAAAAACCTCTAGGGATGTGTGTTAACAAAGGTGTATATCCTAAGATCCTACCTCAAGATTCTGATCCATGAAGTCTATTAAAATGCCCCAGAATTTGTCTAGGGGACACCCCAGGGCGTACAGGCAATGCAGCCACCTGAGAAGAAACCCAGAGGTCTCATTACCTAGCCCAACACCTGGCTTTTTACATGGAAATCTACGGTACAAAGAGGATCTGAAGGCAGTTAAGAAGGACTGGAACTCTACTCTCATATCATGTATTATTCTTATTACATCATCATAGCTCCCCAGAAGACATCTTCTGATTTAAAATTTAAGGAGAAGAGAAATTTGTAGGAAAATCGTTTGAAGTAGAAATTGAAGAGAATTTCCAAGTGGATACCTTTACCTTTGCAAAAGCAAAATAAAGCAACAAATAAATTTATTTACCTTTAATTAATTCAGTGTCTGAATTGATTCCAAGCATGCTGGTTAGAGAGACAAGGGAGTCATAAAAGAAAGCAGATTCCCTTTTGACACGGTTCATTTTATCATTACCACTTCCACCTTCCTGCAGTTACCTTAGTGTTCCTTTATTTGTATCCATAAACTCATGCAGCACAGAGCACTCAGGTCCATACTTGGAGTTGGTGTCTAAAAGGTCCCCATGGTGAGACTGGCAGAAGCACTGGGATTTATGTGATGTGATTCACATGATTGGGTGGTAAACTCGAGGATCCTGGTTGGGCTTGGGCCATACATATTTTGCTATTTATCTTCATGGCCTGAAATTACATTCTCCCCTCATTTGACCTGAATTCTGAACATCAACATTTTTATAGCAGAAGATACAATTAAGTGAATAGAGTAGAATAGAAATCATCTTGTTGGGAACAAACCCATTCTGATAAGATCTGAAATTGGAAATTAGTTATCATTTATAGAAAGCAGAAAGAAAATTACTTTGAAGGCAGAAACTAATTGTGCAGTTTCATTTCTTCCATTTCTGAAACTTCAGTTGAAATTTGAAGTAAATTGATAGTGTGGGGAAAGCACCCTGGGATCTTTCTGTGAACTGTGGTGCTCCTGGGACCTGTGCAGACATGATCAATCACCAAGAGTAAAGAAGTGGGGATAGCCAAGGCCACCATGTCAACATCCCTAAGAGATGGCATCCCGAACACATCTTACATACTCAGCCCTGGATCCTATAGCATGCACCTGTGCATGAAAGGAACATTTTATCATTGGATGATGGAATCTTCTTTCCTAAAGTTGGCGGATGTCCAGAGTAACTAGCTGCCAAGCTGAGCCTCCTTCGAAGTCCCACAATTAAAACTAGGCTCAGGCTACAGGGCATGGCTGTGTTGCTCGCTTTGACTTGGACCCAACTGGCCAGGGAAGGTCACCCCTACTTCTCTCTTTATTGCAATAACACTTTGCCAGCAGCAAGATATCCTGGGGGTGTGGTATAGCTGCGATGCGAGAATGATTCATAAAAAAGATCTCAGTCTGGGGACTTGTTCCTATGGGATTCCCACGTTATGTGGGAAACTGTTGAGTACACTGTACACATCAGCCCTGGAGCCAACAGTTCAGATTTCATACTGTAAGCGATTGGTCTCTGCGTGCAGGTGAAGTGTCAGGGTGTGACACACACAGGGAAGAGCTGGAGGAACCGCTAGCAACTATGTCACATGGGTACTTTTTACTCATTTAATTCTATTTTTCTAGGACAAGTCAACCACCAAAAGATTGGGAGCTTTCAAAGCTGGGTATAGACAGTTTTTATCATCTGTTCAGTTTGTTTTAAAACAAGCAACAAATGAGTTTTAAGAGCATTGTAACAATCTATACTGTAAAGAGAATTGTATTTTTAAAACAAAGATCATAAAGCTACAAGGATCATGAAACATACGATGGCAGAAATAATTTAGATTAAAATATTTTATCTTTAAAAATATATTTCTGATTTTAAATTTGTGCTATTTAGTTTTTAATGTGAATGTTGGAAGTCCTGATGGTGTTTTTTTTTAAAGATTAATTTCTAGTGTACTTTAAGTGTTGGTATGATTTTGTTGTAATATAAATGTTGGCAGAAATAAGTGAAGTGTATCAGCTTTTTATAAAGAACTTAAATCTATTTTTCTTTCCTCTAGAAGGCTTAGGATGATATTAAAATGTGGCTTAAAATAATCTGCACATTATTAATAGCTTTACTATCAATATTTTCATTGTTTATTAGTGGAGAGCACTTCTTTGATCTGCAGTACTCTGCCAACTTTTATTTTAAATTGATTTTGATTATGAACTAGCTGGAGAAGATCACATATTTTTATGTTTCCAGGATTCTGAATCCATTTTATTTATACTTCATACATAAACTGACCATCCAGTTGGGCAGATCCAGTGGAATTTACATATAAAGGGGATCAGAAAAACCTTCCATCTCTGTTTATTTCAGATAATCCAAGGAAGAAAATCTGGGATGCAAATTCAAGTCCATCTACATTTTTAAAAAGTATACACTAGGGGTTGGAGCGGTGGCTCGGTGGTTCCCTCGCTTGTCTCGCATGCGTGAGGACCTGAGTTCAAACCCCAGCACCATGTACTCGGAGAAGTCTCTGAGCAATGAAAGCCACATGAAAAACTAAAAATATAATTGATTCTCTCTCTTTCTCTCTCTCTGTCCTCTCTCTTAAAAAAATAAAATAAAAAGTATGCACAACTCATGTATTTTTTTAAAAAACACACAGGTGTTTCCATTTTATTTTTCAAACATTTTGGGGAATCAGAGTAGAATTCAGAAGTATTATGTGTGGTCTTAACTATTTATTTTTCCTCCTGAACTATACTTATGCATCCTTCATCCCACCTTGAGTTACAGGAAGGAGAAAATGGGTCATTCTTTTGTCACCAAAGACCCAGAGTCAGCAGGCCTCCAGCAACACAGCAGGAGCAAATATTGCCAGCAAAATGAAATGAAAGGTTTGGTAATTTAATTTTTTTAAATCAGTTAGTTGATAAACAAGAACTAAACAAGAGCAAGGAACTTTGGGAAAAGGTACTTAGTATGGTTTTCCTAATAGCCCACTGAGTCCGCACTTGCCTGGTCTATATGCACCCACTTTTTCCTGCAAGTAGGTCTTTGAGGAGCATATTTAAAATTAATGTCCAAAGCAATGTAACTTTTCTCCTTTTGTATGTTTTATAGCATACTTTCATAATTTGTGTGAATATAAAATAGGTACACATTTTAGTCTGTTTTCTGTTCCTATAACAGAATACATATCACTGAGTGCTTTTTTTTTTTAAAGAAAGACGGACAATGAGAGAGAGAGAGAGAATCAATTTTATTTAGTTTTTCATGTGACTTTTGTTGCTCCAACACTTCGTTGTGTACGTGGTGCTGGGGTTCGAACTCCCATACTTGGGCATGCTAGGCAAGCGCCGTAACCCCTGAGCCACCTCTCCAACTCCTAACTGAGTGCTTTAAGAGAGTTTTATTCAGCTTCATGGTTCTGGTAGCTGAAAAGTCCAAGAGCATGGTGTTGGCACTACCTAGCATCTAGTGATGGCCTGCCTGCTGGGTCCTGACTTGACAGAGCATAGCACATGGAGACACAGAGCTGAGATCAGTCACTTCTATAACAAAGCTGCTCCCCAAACAACCCACTAATTCACGTGTTGATTAATCCATTCACAGGAGCAGAGCCTTCATGACCCAGTTGCTTCTTAAAATCTTATTCAGTCCTTCCTATTTCGTTTTTCAGTATTTAAAGATTTTTAATCTTTATTTGAAATGAAATACAGTTATTCATTCATCACATTGGGAAAAGTTAATGCCCATGGTTCACCTCTCAATACCTCACAATAGGGATTTTTTTTTTTTTTTTAGAGAGAGAAGGACAATATGAGAGAGAGAGAGACAGAGAGAATCAATTTTTATTGAGTTTTTCACATGGCTTTCGTTTCTCCGACACTTAGTTGTGTACGTGGGTGCTGGGGTTTGAACCCGTGTACTTGCGCATGCCAGGTAAGTGCCGTAACTGCTGAGTCACTGCTCCAGCCCTCAACGTGTGTTTTAATAGGAACATTCAAACCATGGCAATATAAGTATTAGTTTATTTAAATTATGTTCCCAGTTATTTTGCCTCTATTCTTTAATAAGAGTTAAATTGTCCTAGAAAAAATGTGGTCTAAATATGCAGATTTCCTTTTGTGCTTCTGTGTGTTCATTTCTTCAATTTTTAAAAGTTGTATTAGTTATAGATTAACCTTATGTGTTCCAGCTAATCAAGGAAGAATCCCAATAAATGTCATTTTGCGGAATGGACTTAGGCAATGAGAGCAGTGCTAGGTTCCCATCCTATCAACAGCGTGAGAAAATTTCCCAGGGTGTTTCATGGGCTGGGAACCTGCTGGAGCTCAAACCTGCTATGCAGCTTTGTCACCTGGCCACTCACTGGGCCCGTCCCTCAGAGCCCTCGCACGCTTGCTCAGTTCCCAGTTCACCTCCCAAAGCCCTGGCCCCACTGGGCAGCTTTCCCACACACAGCTCCTGCTGCTTGGCTTCCTGCATATTGTGAAACCTGTTTATTGAATATGTTTCACAGCAAGATGTGGATCATCCATTTCCCACGGAGCCCTGCCCTTTTTGTTAGGGTGGATAATTAGTTTGTAAGGTTTCATTTTACCGTAGGACCTGCTTAAATTTTGAATGCTGTCACTTGCTAGGGGTGGTTGCTGGTCGCTCATGGTTCTAATATGACAACCAAGTTGTTTTATGCTCTTGGAAACAAGATTGGCAGGACTCATTTGGGATGGCTTTATTTAGCAAACAAATCAGAGCAAGTGTGTCTTGGACTTTATGACAGCATTCTGCTCAGGATAAAATGAAAATAAAGTAATATCCACAGACTCTCCCCAGCAATCTCTCACCTCTTTCTGTCTATCCTATGGCCCATTCAGCACTGTTCTGAGAAGAAGAAACTCTTGATGCTGGATATGCAGGCCTTAGATGGCCTCCGTAGGGCAATCTTTCTTACTTGATTCATTGGGGCTCACGGGTAGAATCCTTCTGTCAAAATGCACAAGAATTTGCAGAAAACACCCTATTTGGGGAACAATATTTTCCCTCTTCTAAACTCAAATGTTGCTGAGATGGTGAGCAAGCATGGTGTTATATGGGAACTAACAAACTTTAAAGGGAGAGCAAAGGCAGCCAGTGTTTGAGAGGTACAGTTTTCCTTTATCTTGATATACCTTTGCCCTCTCCTCAAGAAACCCGTGCTTTGAGTCAGAAAAGTGATGACTTCTGGGACTCCGATGCAAAGATCTAAACTGTGCAAGCTGGAGTCCACTTTCTGTAGTTTGATTCCTCTATCAGACATGCTCACACAGCTTGTGGACCCCTGACTTCTCTTGGGTTGAAGGGTGCTTTCTGGGAGGCATTAACTGGCCCAGAGTGCTCTGGGAAGAGAGGGGGGTATTTGTCCTGGAGGGTAGCCATACTGTCAGCCTGAGACACAGGAGTAAGGCAGTTCCTCTAGTCCTTCATTGATTAGTTTGCTTTCTGATGCAATATATTATCGTTTAATGACAAAAATAAATACAACAAACAGAGGTAAATTTGATTTTCTTTTTGTGCCAAATACTTAAGAAAATAGAAACAGGTCTGTTTACTCATGTTGACCTGCTGTAACCCACCGATTATTCTGGCTCTTATGATGATTTGTTTTTCTGAATAAAGCAAATTATAACACATACAAATGACTCCAGGATTTTACTACTATTGCAATTTATTTCACAGGAAATTAGATGTTCTCTACTAATTGTTTTTCCATTCAGCACTACTGTAACCGTTTGGGGATGACCTGGATCTACTCATTTATTGATCTAATATTCACTGAAGGCGTGCTAAATGTCAAGGCAATGTAGTAGGTAGTGGGGACACATGATGAAAAAAAAATTGCTCTTGTCCTTACTTTGGTGAACTAAACTTCTATTCTGGTGATAAAGAGAATAAACTGAGATGTGGGCAGAAAAATGTTACCTATTCTATTTATGTATAATCTCTATTATATGTTTTTCTATCTTATCCTTTGAAAAATTATATTTCCATGTGCATATTATTTAACATATACAATATAATATAATAGTACAAGTATACGATTTTAAACTAAAAATATGCTAATATTGGTTAGATGAATTCAATTGATTTTTATTAATAAATGATTAAGATGAACCAGATTTGGAAGTCCTTGGGCTGAAGGGTGGTCAATGAGTCAGAAAATCAATCAAAATGTTCAAAGACCTGGTATCATCTGGCTTAAAATAAAAACAGCTCCTATCAAGTAAAAGACCTTGAAATATGTGTTATGAGTTCCATGCTTGCCCTTTCTTCTGTATTCTGGCACATGGTGCTGTCTTTGCTTGGAGCATCCTTTTCCAGCCTTTCCAACTATTGACACACATTTGTATTTCATGGCTCAGCTGTGCTGTCCTCTGCCCCAGGAGTCTTCACGGGCCCCACAGACAGCATGAAGAGATGCTCCTATGTAGTCCTCAGGTGACATTGATGATAATAATCTTTACCTATCACAACATCGATTACTTTGTATTGTTTTCTTGCTCGTTTCCCCATTCTATGATTGTCTGTGCACCTCAGAGTAGCTATTTAGGGACATCAGACTCCAGTCCATCTTACCTGGAGAAAGCCTTGAAGAAGCTGCTGGAGGCAGCTGGAAGGTTGTATTCTCAGTCCAAGAATGAGGCCAGAGTAGAACTGTGGAGCTTAGGGTGAGGGATCACATTGACATAAGGCTTCTTGGTTGCATAATATGCAGCATGCAAGCAGGTGGAGATGTGTGGATCTGCAGGGGAAATTGCTGGAAATATTTCAACTCATGGAAGGCGCACAAACTCACTGGATGATGCCAAAGGGGATACACTTACATTTGTATTTTTCTTTTGTTAAGCATATAGTATAAAGAAATGGTATTGCTTTTGGATGGAATAAAACAGCATTTATCTCTCTTGCCCTATGAGGATTAGAGAAGGTTTAGCCATTTCCTGAGGTAGAAAACTAGTTTAGGTTTTTGACTCCTCTGTTCACTGCAGAGATCTTACACATACTTTATGACTTCAACGATTTGACCTAATTTTCTTGCCTAACTCTGGGATCTTGGTACTCTGATGAGTTTCCTGCTCAACTATTCGGCCAGCAGTTGCTCTCAATATTGTTTTTGTTTTTTCTCTGAAACCTTGATTTATTGCAAAACAGTCTGGGTACATGATAAATGTGTGAGAATTTAGTCAGGTCAAGATAGGGAAAATCACCAGGAAGAGTTGTGTCAGTGGTAAAAGAAAAAATTTTAAATAAATAAAACTACATGCACAGAGTGTTTCCAGTTGAGCCACAACCCATCCAATTTCTGTCCTCCTTCTGAAAGTGTAGTCATGTTTCATGATGACATTTGGAACAATGATGGACTGCATGTATGATGGCTTCCCATAAGATTATAACAGAGCTGAAAAATTCCTGTCACCTGACGATAGCAATTGCAATGTTGTGGCAAAACATGTCACTCATGTTTGCAGTTATACTAGCATAAACAAATCTACTGCACTGCCAGTCATACAGAAGTATAGCACGTATGGTCACGTACAGTGCATATACTTAATAATGATATTGAATGACTAAGTTACTGTTATGTATTTACTATATGGGATACCTTTTATGTATTTTAGAATGAATTTATAAAAAGAAATTGGCTATAAAACAATATTTCATGTTATGCTGGCAGTAACTTCATAAACCTCATGTTTATTGAGTCTGTTGATTGCATAATTTCTCTTGTGTTTGATTTAATCTCAATTTTATTCATTCATTATGGCCCTACAAGTAACAGGTCATAATAATATAACATCTATCTATCTATCATCTCTCAATCATCTAATCACACACATAGACACACACCCACCCACTATATAGCCTTGTTGTATAGTAGGCTATACCTTCTAGGTCAGGGTCAATACACTCCAGGACATTCACATAACAATAATATTGCCTGATGTCACATGTCTCAGAATCTGTCCCTGTTCTTAAGTGACGCATGACTGCATGCCCTCTTAATGCCTTTATGTTTGTTGTTCCTTGTAAGCTTCTAGACCAAGCAGCACTATTTGGATCCACATTAGCCATTCAAAGAATGGTGAAAGAAGTTGGCATGGTACTGTGCACAGTGTGAGAATTGCTATTTTTCTCATTTGCTTGGTCCAGGTACTCTGGTGGGTGTGTTCATTTTTATTGTATGAGATTCTCAGTGAACCCTTAATTGCAAGCACTCCTTTTGGCAATAATACCAGAACTTCAATTACTGTGATGATACAGCTCCAAAAACAAATGAAAATAACACATATTTTCCCATATCCTATTCTCTGGAAACACCTCTGAGTTTTCCTTTATACTGTTTGCCTTTCCTAGGATATTTTTTGGGCAGCATAAACTCATTGACTTAAAAATAATTC
This sequence comes from Aplodontia rufa, assembly GCA_004027875.1. NCBI lineage: Eukaryota > Metazoa > Chordata > Mammalia > Rodentia > Aplodontiidae > Aplodontia > Aplodontia rufa. The sequence goes on along the minus strand of PVKS010000383.1, from coordinate 150,646 downwards.
TGAAATCCCAGGGGTTTAACAGAATGGCTTAGTTCTCACATTCTTTATATGGATTTGGGGATGATAAGAAAAAGTGGTGACAAGGGAGTAAAGATGTGGATTGTTGAGGGTGGGAAGTGCTTCTTTCACTTGGTCACTCAGTGATCCAGGCTCTTTTCATCCACAAGTTCAGTCAGGCTGGGGATGGGTTTCTATTGGCATTTTAGGTTGGGTGATTTACTGTTGTGGGCGCCACTCTCTGCATTCTAAGATGTTTAACAGCATGCCCGGCTTGTATCCACTAGTACTAGTTGCACAGGCTCTATTGTGACAATCAAAATGGCTCCAGATATTGCAGAATGGCCCCTAGAAATAAAATCGCCCCTAACTGAGAACCTGCAGTCAAGAGCCTCAGCAACCTTCTCTGGCTACTAGATAGTGACTAGCAAGCAGAAGGGAGACCTTCTTCACCTCCTGTGAAGATCTCACAGGAGGCCTTCAGGTCCTGTGTCACAAACAATGTTTCAATTAACCCACTGGGCTGGCATAGTCACATGGCCTCCACAAAGGAGTCTGGGAAATTGGTGATGTGGCAGGTAGAGAGAGAAACTCTAAAAAACATAATATTTTAACTTAAAATCACAACAGTAAACTGTATAATATATGAATGTTCCAACTTTGTGAAAATTATATCTATCTTCATTTATTTCTGAACTGGTTTTCCTTATAAATTTCAGCTGATGCTTGGTTGTTAAAGTGTGCATGTATTCTGTGTGTGTGTGTGTGGTGTACATCTATAGATATAAATGCTTTTTTCCACATAATTTCTCTTTACCACTAAAGAGATATAAATACTTTTTTCCACTAAATTTCTCTTTTCCACTAAAGCAGCAGAAAAATAATACAAACTAGCAGATCCTTTATGGCTGGAATATGAATGGAAGCATGTTTAATCACTGACCACCTTCATCTCATTCTAGGAAACGCAGCATCAGAGACTTGTTGAGGGGAACTTCTGGAGAAAGCAGAGGAATAGTCCCTCTCCCAACTGCTGGTGCTCCTGAGCTGGAGATCCATATGTTCCCATGTTATCAAAGATGGAGCAAGCTGTCCAAACAGTAGAAACCTGTTAAAAAGCTTGTGGGTATCAGGAGAGAATTAGCCAAATAAATATGGTACACCTGATCTTATGCATTATAGTAATATGTGTAGTCCTGGTTTTGAGGGGGTAGACAGGGCCCTTAAAAATAGCTCTAAAGGTTGAACAACTGACAACGTTTACTGACTATGAACTTCACGCAGGCTGTTGCACTAGATGCAGGGGGAGGGTACAAAGGAAATGGAAGTCATGGCCCATGTACTCAAGGAATTTACAGCCTAATAGATTATATACACATGCCAGTGAATATGGAACATTTTGGCTGACAGCCAGATGTAGATCTGCTAACTTGTTCACTCTGTCTTCTTACATTTTCTACTGAGTACCTCACACCATAATAAGCAGGATCATCTGAAAATGTTCTTTCTTAAATGAGTATTTTTGTGCTTTTTATAACATATAACAGACCTCTTAGAGATGAGGTATAGGTCTGCATAGACCAAAACAGATGAGTGAAATATTGTTTGAGTAAATTAAAAGTGTGGATTACTACTCTGGAGTTTTTGGGTTTTCATCGCTTTTCTTTATCATTCCCAGGTCAAGAGGTTCCATAAGTCAGATTTCTGCCAGAAACAGGTAACTTCAATTCCCCAGTTTATTTTGCCCACATAACTGTTGCTCAGGTCCATGATGGATCACAATAGACTGGGCTATCAAAGCCCTGCCAGGTCCTGTGGCTGGTTTGATGTCATCTGGGGCTGTTGCAACCATGAGAAGATGTCATCCGCCCTGTACTGAGAAGGACACTGTGCTTTCCTTGAGAGAGGGGCTTTTCCTCATCTCTAGGAGGAGAGCATGCTTTACCATCTGCATTCATTTGCAATAGAAGATCATGAAGAGTCTTTAAGCTCTACACATTTTTTTTTTTTGATCCTTGTATTGATGGGACAGTGGGAAGCAAAACCAAAAACCCCAAACCCTAGCTTAACTCTTTGAGGATTGCTTCAGCTTTTCCCTTTCTGTTTCCTTTGCACCTTCACCTATGCTGACTCTCAGCAATTACTGAAGAGTCAGGCAAGACGCAAGTGGGTTCCTCCTAGGCAAATGCTTCCCACTGCCAATACACAGCACCACAGCCTCAGAGCCTTTTTAGAGCCAGGTCACTGGGCAGTGAGAGATTTTAAGTACATTTGGTTATTTTTATTTGAACTCATGTTGAAGGAAAAGACCCAAATAAAATAACATAATGCCTATTCAGGTTAACATTGGCTGAAACTCTTTTTATTTTTAGAGTGTGAATGGCTTCATTTCCCAGGTTTCCTGTGATGGCTGAACTTTTTGTGTAAACTGATCAGTTCCCAAAAAAGTAACTGAAAAATAATCTGAAATAGACCTCCCCCTCAAATGAACCAGGAAGTACTTTGGGACATGGGTCTTTATCACGTGTCATCTTAGCTAAACAGTGCTCTATTTTTTCAAGAGCTGTGGTCTGGTGAGAAGAGTTGACATTTAGTGAGCCCCTAATCCTCTGCAAAGCATCAATGTATGTATTATCTCATTAAAATCTCATAAGAAAACCCAGGGAATGAGCACTCTTTAGTATCCCTATTCTACATATGAAGACACTAGACCTTAAAAACCTTAGAGTAAATCACCCAAGATTACAAAGCTAGTACATCAGGGGTCCACGGCATGACTCTAGGTCCATATTCTCTGAGGTTGACTATTAATGTTCGTAGGACTACTTTTCCAGTGAGGTCAAATTAATGAGGTGATAATATAAGGATAGCTTAGTAATTACTTGGTAAATTAGTTCCTTCATCCTCTTCTACCCAGGTTTCAAACAATATATATATAACATTCAAAATATATTTTGTATACACACACACACACACACACATACACACACACACATATATATATAGTTTCTGGAAAGTTCTAGCCGTCTAGCACATGTTTCTATTTTACATTTATCTTTATTTCCTCTTGAGGCCATTATGTAATTTTCTTAGTATCTTGTGCAGTTTCTCCTGAAATTTTTCCTGTGATAAGTACATGTTTGCAGTTTTAATCACCCAGTCCATATTAATTTGTTATAGTATCCCAGGAAGACTAAGGCCATATTTGAGATTGGTTTATATTAATTAGCTGACTGACTATGGGCAAAGCATTTAATATTCCTGACCTCTGATTCCTCACCTACATGGAGATAACAGTGTTTACTAGGAGGGTGATAATATTAAAATAATATCTAAAAGCATTTTGGAAATTATCTAAAATTATCTAAAATAATATTGAAAAGTATTTTGGAAATGACCATTATTGGTGCCTACAGTAATTGTTATAGCATTATTGTTGTGAATCACATCAAGATTTACCCCCCAAAATATTCATCATTATGATCTCCTGGTCAGATATGGATAACTTTCATATCCAAATGTTGGTGAATGAAACTAAAGTAGGATGATATTTGGGGAGAAGAGCAGGAATGTAGAAAGAAAATATATCTATTTGCTTTGTTTTTCCAGTTTCCTTACAGACTGTAATTACAGCTGGGGAGGGCTATTAATAAAAAAAAAAAAAATCTGGGGATATTTAGTGTATTTTATCCATTCCTTAGAGACCCAACTGAAATTCTCTGCCATGCTTTTATTGGGATTTCATTTTTCCTATTAAATTTTTTTTGGGGGGGTACTGGGAATTGAACCCAGGAGTGCTTTACCACTGAGCTCCAGCTCCAGCTTTTTTTATTTTAAAATTTGAGACAGTTGCTTAGGCTTTCCTAAATCACTAAGATCGTCCTCCAACTTGCCTGCTTCAGCTTCCTGAGTGGTTGGGATTATAGGCATGCATCACCACGCCCAGTCATTTTTTTTAATGATTGCGTAAGTATTATTTGGCTTCTTAGGGGGGTGTAAAGAATATGATACATTGATGGTTGCCTCCCTATATCCCTCTTTAGCTTCTCTCCCTCTCCTCTCCTCAGCCCATATCTATAATTCCCTTAGATTAAGTGTTGGTATACCTTTGGTAGGTCTAGTACAAGAGCCTGATTACCTTTCACCCAAGCCTGGATTCTGTTCTAGCCACCAAATGAGGGAAAACATTGGATCCTTAAGTCTCTGGATTTGGTTAATTTTGCTCAGCATGATTTCTTCCATTGCCATCCATTTACTGTCAAAGGCTGTAATATTGTTGTTTCTAATAGCTGAGTAGAACTCCATTGTACATGTATACCAGAGCTTTTGGATTCATTCATCCAGTGAGGGGCATCTGGGTTGATTCTATAATTTAGTTATTTTAAATTGAGTTGCTATGAACATTGGTTTTGCTGTGTCACTGTAATGTGCTGATTATAGCTCTTCTGGGAAAATACTCAGAAGAGGGATAGCTGGGACTTATGATGGATCCATCCTTAATTTTTTGAGGAGTCTCCACACTGCTTTCCAGAGTGACATCCAGCATTTTTCCTATTAAATCTTCATAGATAAAGACACAAATCAAAGTATGAAGAAGCCAGATTGGCTATTTTGAAAACTTGTTATTCAGAGATGTCTTTGTTCTCAAAATTAAAGCTGTTCTAGGTCATTGGTTAATAGAGATAGGGCCTTTGAGTATTTTGCAACAGTTTGAAGAAACTCAGCCACATAAATTATTTTCCTCCAACAATAGTTTTGCTAATCCAGTTTTCCTGATAAACCTGTCTCAACAAGAGCTGGATGCAATTCTGCTATAAATAAAATAAAAATGATTTTTTTACCCTTTTAGTTAACATATCTGTATATAGGGATGAATGAATTCTTATATTTAATGGTTATTTAAAAAAAAATAATTGAATCAGTATACAGTGGAGCAGGTGGGCTTAGAATATTTGATCTTCAGAAGGGAGGGGAGGTATCAGCCTTTATTTTACAGCATCATAATGGTGTAAAATGTTTGTGAAAACTTATCTGTAGCCGGATGGAGAAGGCCAGGGAGAATGCAACACCCCTGAGACTCTATGAAGTAACATAAGGTACACTGAAGACAAGTTTAAAAGACTGGTATGCTTCTCATTTGTGACGTCCCAATATACTGTTTAAAAAACCCCAAACAACCCATGGTTCTGCTTGTAGACGTCCAGGTCTCAGGTGTATGGCTAGGCTTTGTGATGTCTGCCTGTCTCGGGTCACCCTGGCTTCTGTATGCTGCAGGTCTTCCTTGTCCTGGGGTCCCAGTCTTTGCCCCAGGTCCCCTGAAGGTGCCCCTTTGTAGGTCCAGTGTCCTCTACCACTTTTGCCTAGTTTGTCCCAGATCCGGACACTGGGTGAAATCCCTTGGCGGGAAGGGATTCCACACCATCTTTTGTGGTGTGGCACCATCAGCACAAGAGAAGACAGAACAATGATGCTTGTTGCATAACTGACTCCTGAGTTCCCACAATGAAGTCCTGGATTTGGTCCAATTAATTTTAAACAGCATTTGGGAGTTGTATGAGATGCCATTGGCAAACACACAGATTGTTTTTCAGATTACTGTTTATTCAAGTGAATAAATCTCAGAGGTGTAAAATTGCCTGTTCATGAAGCACTGTGTGACCCAGGCCATGAGAATGGCAGGGTTCCCTCCTGAATGCTCCTTCTGGTTCTGGCTGGGTCCTTGGTCAGGGTTCTCTTAGCACAACGCATCCGGCCCAGCCCACACAGTTCCAGTAAAATGACCAGCAGCCTCCCAGCCAAATTCCTCCAGTGCCACAAGGAAAAGTTCCCTCCGGTCACTACCCCACACCCGTCTTGTAGAAGCAGGTCCACAGGCAGATGTGTGAGAAGTGACATACAAAGCCTGTGTTGTGGTGGGCAGGCCGCCGCTTCGTGGTTAGGAAAGGGGACTTTATGCTGGAGGATGGCTCCCTCTGTGGCCAGAAGACGAGGAAAGAGACCCCTGGGCAGGCAGCTTCCTTCCCCTTCCCCCGCAGGCCTGAGGCGAGCTCCGGTTTCAGCAGCCGCGGGACAGGGGTGGCAGCCTGGCTGGGGCGGGGGGGGGGGTGCTGACGTCAGCGCCAGGGCCCCCTGCGCGGCGGCCGGCGGCGGGGCGGAGCCGGGGTGGGCGGGGCGGCGCCGGCCCTGGCTCGCCAGCCGCGGGGAGGCGAGGTGATGGATGGCGGGGCTGCGCCGTTGCAGGCAGGCTGCGTCCACAATGGCCCCCAGTGTCCCGCAGGCCAGCTACCTGTCGCTGATCCCTCGCGTCCCGCGGATCCTCGGGCCAGGCAGGGAGCCGCTGTTTTTGGCTCTGGTCTCCCCGTGCCTGCAAACGAACAAGGCCCTACACTTTTCTACTCCTGTGCTTTAAACATTGGCCTCCATCCTCCCCGCCTGCGTACTGGGACACCATTCCCCACCCCCAGCCCAGGCTTTTCCAATGCATTGCAAACCGTTTACAGGGCTGCGAATTCCAAGCAAGGTTTCCGTGCGGAGAGAAGCGATTCCCCGCTCGGCGCTGCAGTCAGAGGCCAGCCCCTCCAGGGACGCCCTCGGGGAGAGGCCCCGGGGAGGAGGGGAGGCGCAGAAGCTGCCAACGCTGGGAACGGCTTCCGGTCTCTTCATTCCCACCAGCTTCGCCTGCTCTCCACGCATCTGTTTTCATTTTCTTAGTGTTTAAACTTGATTCTCTCCCCACCTCCGTGTCCTCCCACCACTCCCATGAAAGACAGAAGATGGATTTCATCTGCGTCCTCAAAGAGGGCAAGGAGCACTCAACGACTGGGGACATCAGGGAATGCAAAGTGCACACTGTGGCTTGGGCGGTCTCTGGAGAAAAATAAGGAATGTTATAAGTTTTAATTCAGAATCCAATTGAAAGTTCCATCCTTATTTTCCCCCTTGCTGTCTCTCAAATAAGCTTTACAAATGACATGTGAGACCCATAAACTAAACCTTTTCAAAGGTGGAAAACTTATTTTTACCTTTATTTACTTTACACTGATAAGTAGGGGAATCATGAGATGCCTATTACATCTCTTCATGTCTCAGTATCTGGATGCTTAGAAATGACACCCTATTTATTCTGCATGTGAAGCTACTCCTTTAGGGTCTTCCCAGTGTAGATTCTAAGTGGGTAGCATCTATATCTTTACATAAGTTGGGTGAGGTGAGCGCTAGAACTGGAAGGAGGGAGGAGGAAGGCATTGAACTGGTCTCTCAATGTTTGTTATACACCTAGCCTACAAGAGACCTGAAGCCTCCAAAGAGATGATCCACAAATGTTCCCTCCTCAAGTCCTTCCCAAAGTTTTAAGGCAGTTGTATTTTTATTTAAAAAATTGTAAACATAATTTCTAGGAATTACATACTATGGAGGCATTTGTCCTTTGGATGGATGGGATGAGAATGATTAGAACTTCACTCATGTAGTGAGATTTCCTTCTTATTTCATGTGAGGCCCCCAAGGAGGAAAAGTTCTTTCCCTACTATTCCTGTAAAACTGCCTTTTCTCGTGATATCTACCAGAGCCCTGCTGACTCTAGGGTCATTTGGCAAGAGACTTATCCTGTGTGTTCTCCTGGAGGAGAACTTGGGGCATCTTTCCACTCAAGGGTGAGGTTTGGAACCTTTTTGCCACAAGGCAAAAATGTGGTGGCCTGGGTGGTGGGCTTCTTCTCCAAGTTGTCCCAGTACATATTCTATCTCTTCTTCAAAGCCAATATGATGCTTTCAACATGACATTAGGACTCCAGACATTATTGGGATGTAAAGGTATGCTAAAACACAAGGATTTTTATTATTTTTCACTTGAGTATACTCCTCAAAGTTTCAGTCAATGAGATAAATTCTAAGTTGCCTAATATGAATTTTCTCTTATGTGACAAAAAATAAAAAGTCCTGAATATTTGTATATAAATTGCAATTATATTAAGAGCTAACAAGTTTCCATAGTGTAGTAGTTGTTATACAAAGATTATACAATATATAAAATTGCTTGATAAGGGAAAAAGCCATGCAATGATCTATTTTATTTTAGGGATTTAAAATGTTTTCTTTCAAAATATTTTGATTCATCTAAAAAATCTATGTACCCAAGAGCAAAAGGGTGCCAGAATTGGAGGTCAATTCCTCATGAAGTTGTTAGGTTTAACTTAGTCTCCAAATCTAATATGTTCTCGTTATTCTTATCTTCAGCATGGATGTTCAGTAGCCCCTCTGAAAGTGGAAAGCAAATGAGAATTTTCTCCAACCTCTCTCTTCTTCCTCCTCCTCTTCGTTTGTATTAAAAATCACTGGAAACAGTCAGTAACTTTTCTCTGGCAATGAGTAACTGACAAAAAAGCAGGACAAGTCATTTCAGAATAGGGAAGAAAAAACCCTGTGTCACTCTTCTTTCATTTTGATCTAAAGAAGGGAGCCATTGAGAATGTTAGTGTGGTCATCAAGAGCTGCCTACCCTGTGGGGCTCCTCATTGACTGCTTTCCACGGTGGGCCCAGGGGTCCACCCCAGGCCCAGCATCTTCAGAATTCCCTGGGGCCATGAAGTTAAAGTCTCTCATGGCCCTTCATCCACCAAGAACACTGGAGAGGCCAAAACTCTTATCAATGTGTCACCTTCACTGAACTTTGAAAAGCCAAGGAAAGGAGATTCTGATCTACAGGGAAAGTAAGCTAGGCAAGCATTTCTCAATAGGAAGGCTGTTTTCCACTGGCATTTGGTGACCCTTGCCTTTTTAGAAGTGAGGCACAGTATGCTGTTTGTAAAGGAGAAACACTGCACCTTTATGCAGAGTTTGGGAGGTTAAGAGGTCTGATATTTATGGAAACAACAGGGATGTTTGAAAAGAAGAAACACCCCCTGGCCTGGCTGCAGGTGCAGGGCCAGTGGGGCTCCTCCTCCCAGTGCTAGGTAATGTTCTGGTCTTCGGGACCTTATCTGACCCTCTGTGTATTGGGATGGAGACTCAGGGAAGGGGATTAGGGCTCCTCTTGGGGGAGAGCAGGTTTTCTTTCAGAAACCAAGCTGGGATCTGAAGCATTTAAAAACTCCTAGGAAGAGCTATGTTCTGGATTGCAGCAATCTCTTGAATCCTCTGCTCTGGGTCTCTGTTTCCTTTGTCTCTGTGAGTTTAACAAAAAGAAAATCAGTGTAGGGTAATGGAACCAGAAAATGACTGGGATTTGCTTGGGCAAGTTATTAAATCTCTCTGGGTAGGATTTGGAGTTAGATTGCTCAGGTTTCAACACTGATTGCAAATTTGAGTGAGGGATTCAACCTTTATGTGCCTTAGTTTCTTCTCCATAATGGGCATAGTGAAAGTACCTACCTCACTTGGTTGCTTAAATGAGAAAATCCACATGCTTTAGCTAGAATTCTTACTTGCAAATATCATCAGATGATCACGGACTTACTTAACCAGGGAATGAGTTTATCAGAAAGGGTACCTCAGCACAGCTAGAAAAATGTATTTTAAAATGTGCAGGAACTCAGAGAGGCTGGATTTTGGCAGTCCCCAAGCCCTCGTTTGTAATGCTGCCAGGCTCAATTCCACTGAGGCTTGCAAGGGAGACTCATTAATAGTTTCTCAAGTGGGACAATTTCTTCCAAGACTCAGCAACCCATCTGAACGTTAGGATGCAAACTACTAGGGTGTGTGTCAAGGGAAAATGAGTTATTTCTCCAAATAACATGGAGATTCAGATGCTGAGCTACTAATCAATAGCAAATGTCCACTAAGAATTCTAAACTGTATAGGCTTATGTTTGGTAAAGATCAAGCACTCAATAGAAGCTTCTTGTTACAGTGATTCACTTCTTCATTCTATGAAGTGATTATGACAATATCTGTCTGGAAGGGCATAACTATATGAAAGACTTAGTCTACTACCTGGCATGTAATAATACATGCTCAACTTACGCTAGCCAATGTTATTAGGAGAATAGCATGGATAAATTATTTTAGTCTGATCAGAAGCTTCAATGCTCTTACCCATAATCATTTTTAAAAGTCATTATAAAAGAACAAATTAGCCAAGGTTTTTCTCCTTGGTTTCCTTTTCTGCTTCATAATCAATGCAGGAAGGCAGGAATCATTAATATTTTGAGAGCCATCATATGCCCAGGACTCACCAGTGAGTTTGTACTTGGATTTTGGAGCAGTGACTTGGGCAAGAGATCAGATTTGCTACTTCCTCGCTGCGTTATGACAACACCATTCTGCATTTCAGTTTCCTTTTTCATACAGCTGGGCTGAAAATGTCACCTGCCTCAAAGTACTATGAAAAATTTTTGTTTGTTTTTTATTTGCTCAGGAACTATGAAGTTTAAACAACCCAAGTCACTGTAAGCAAGACCTGCAAGAAACACCAACATCAAACCAGCAAGGGTCATGAGGAGCTCAGAAGTACTTGCTGCCTGCTGAGTTGCAAGGTTTTTGTCCTGCAATTTGTGAACACACCCATACACAAAATGGGAAACTCTAGCCAATCAAGACCGAACGGAATAGAAAGACCATCCGCAAGAGGCCCATTAGAGACACAGACCCAAAGGGCCTGGGACTGAGGATGTGTTCTGGAAATAAGAAAATGGAAAACATGAGAAGGCCCTTGTGAAACCTTCAGGTTTGGAGACTGACAGATTTTCCGCTTGGGCAGTGGTTTCTTTAGAGTGCTCACCAGAAAGCAAACCAGCAATTCTAGTGGTTTTGAATGACCCTAAACACTTTGGCTCATTTGGGAAGGGGGTTTCTGCACACTGGTAGTAACGTGGAGCCATATAGGATGAGGACATTAAACAGAGAAAGGTGGCATTCTTTTGTTCTACCCTGGCAACTGCTCATTCCAGTGAGATGATTGTTGGGTAGTGGGCATTGCTTTTCCAAAACGGAGTTAGGTGAAGGTGAATGTGCAACAAGGGAACAATGCATTGCATCTCAGGGCACATCCCTTTTCACAGTGCTGTAACCATTTAAGACCCTAATTAAGGTTTTACAAGTAAATGCATTTGACTCGGAGGCTATGGGAAATAATGTGTCTGTCTGCTGGTAAACCCAGGTCCTGGCTGGCACTTGGATTTCTCAACTGCAGGACACTCCCTTAGGTTTCTTTGAATCCATGATATTTTTCATTGAAACAAAAGCTGCTGGGCAAGTTACGAGATGGACGAGAGCCTTAGATACACAGCTTTCTGATAACCAGGCAAACTGTAAGGTCTTAAGGTATAGCAGTAGACGTTGGTTAACTAGGTTGGCCATTTCCTATTTCTGTGAATCCACCCATGCATCTGTGCTCATGTGCACTTGGAATTCATGCCCACCCATTTCGTGGGTGCTCTCTGGGCTTTATCTGCCGAACGGTTTAAATCTCTCTTCTTTCTTCTTGTTGTGCTCGTCCCTGTGGGCATCACTGGGCAAATTGAATGAGATACTTCCGCAGCTGCGCTGTTCTAACATTCTTCATTATCTTCTTTACATTGTGAGTACAAGAAGTAGGCCCTGAGCCTCTAAAAACCCATGCTAGGAGAACAAATAATTTGCTGACCAATATTTGCATGTAACCTAATGGAATGTGCTATAGTAAATCATTATGGGGGAGAGAGAAGGGATGGCAATAAGTTGGCACCATTCAAGATGGCATCTTCACCGACTAAACATCCAGGAGGAAACCACAATATTGTCCACAATGGGCTGGACCACAGACCACACACCGAGAATAGATAGGCCACTGCTTCCTGAGTGTAGAGGTTTTGCTGGTCCATGACAGAGGGGGAGGTAGTGAGAGCTAAAGTGTGGAGTTCACCTGGGCTTTGACTTGTGAAGAATGTTGAGCATTTGGAATATCTACCAGCACCTGGGTTTCAAATTTCTCCAGTTCATGCATGGCAGAGAAGACAAGAGAGCCCCCTATCTTGCACACACTGCACAATTTATAAGCCAGGACAAGAATGAAGCAGCCAGAGGAATGAAAAAGAAACCCCAAATTGTTTTTTCTTTGTCATGAAAACATGTCTTTCCCTGTGTTTCACTGGAATCTTAAATTAGCCTATGGAACACACTGATGCAATGCCTTATTTACATGTGCATTTTCAGGGTGCTTTGCCCACTCTTGAAAAGAGTCTCACTCATACATTGTGGCATAATGAAAGCATTCCTTATCTATTATCACCTAGGCACTAATTTAGTGTCTCTGTGCAATTAGATTTGGCTTCAAATGGAAATTCATTTCTCAGCAGGATTACTCAGTGAATTACTTTATTGTCTCTTTGTTCCCTTAGTGGGGTCCTGTCAGACCAGCACAGGGGAAAATGCTGCTGCTGGGCATATCCCAGCAGAGGACTAGCAAGTAACTGATTGTGTCCTTTGGGCCTTGGTTACCAGGGCTAGATCCTTTCCAACTGTTTGACAGGAAAGAGTTAGGAAGAAGAATCCAAAGCTGGTAGTTTTTAAATAAAGAACCCTCTGGCTCTGGAAATTTGTGCTCAATAGTGAATAATCTTCCACTCTAAAATACCAATCACCCTATCAGGCTCCCAAGTGCCTTATTTTTGTCCTTATTGTAACAAAAGCCTGAACACCAAACATTCTTTTAAAACTAGATAGAGACAGAGAGCATTGTTCAGAATATAACTGTGGTTCACAAACACCTGCTCACCCTCCCACACCATGCATGCATGTACAAGTACATTTTTCAGCAAGTACAGGTCTATTTCCCAATTGCTTTAACAGGTAAAAACTGGCAGAATTTCCTGGCAGAACAAGCACTCTAATTGTCCTTCTAGCTGATACCTGTTCTGAGTTGCTCCAAGTGGATTTATTGTAAAGTCCTCCTATGATCATCCAACTATGAAGCATTCCAGTGGGCTTGCTTTGAAAGCTTGGTGGTTGCACAGACCATATAGAATGAATCGGAGAATTATAGACAAAGTTGGAGGAGGAAGCTCTGTGTGGTTGCCATAGACTTCCTAAACACCCTGGACAGAACAGGTGTATATAAAGGTGACTCCGACTCCCAGAGGAGAGTGCCTTGGGGAGCTACAAGTTGGAGCATGTGGAAAGGTTTTTAGAAGTGAGGTGTAAAATTCCAAAGATTTGGGTTCGGGGCAGATAAGCACCCGCATGTTTGGGTCTTCAGCAGAAAACCTGTCTGAAACTTCTCCAAAAGCCTGTTAAAAGATGGACTGGAAATCTTGCAGCAAGTCCATTTCTCCTGAGGTTTTTGCTGCTTCCTGTAAGTTTCAGCCCGAAATAGCCTTGCCATGTCTGAGCCAAAGATGGAAAAGTAATGAAACAGCCTTCTCACTTTCTATTGTTCTGTGTTCAAAGGTTGTGCTTATTGGATGGTCGTGAGTGCTTTACACACAGATGAAGTAATAGAAATGTTCAGACATCCAGACTCCTGTTTGGTTTTGGAAATCTGCAGAAGCAGGGGTGGGAGTGGGCTCTCATTTCACACAGCCGGTTTACCCATATACAGCCACTTCCCGCTCACTTAGTGCTTACTGGCATTCAGAGTAAGGGGAGAAGGGTTTACAGTGGACCCAGTATTGGTGTTGGAGGCCCCATTTCTAGGAATTGATAGAACAGTTACTTTGATCAGCAATCTCAGTTGATTTGCCCGAGATTCTGCACCAACAACAGGAATAGGAGGGCCGGACCCGTCTAAATCACCCAGAGCTGGTACGGGGGCTGCAGACAGGGAGACCCAGGTACTCAGCTTTTTCCAAACTTCATTGCTGCTCATGACTATTGTATTAGGCTGCTTCTTGCAGCAGAAGCTAATAATGAAACAGCTGCTCTCATCAGGAGCAAAACTGGGTGACTTTTGCCCTTTGGGAAGAGACACCACACTCTTTGATATGCTGTTTCTCAGATCTACACACTGAGCATTTTTCTTTCTGCTGGTAGGAAGACCGGGAAAACAAGACCTTCTAGAGGACAGTGCTGCGTCTCTGTGTTGTGGGTGTGCTCCCTCTGGTTGGGAGGTGTGGCAGAGTGTGCCTCAGTGGCAGAAACGTTGGAAATGAGCATCCCTCTAAGTCCCTTCTCATTATGGTCCATCTGATTTTCAAAATCCAGAAGGACTGCAAGCAAGCTGTTCGGCCATTTCCTGCATTTTCTCAACACCCTCGTCTGTTACTCATTTTAATATGACTTCAAAGCAATTTGGGATAGATTTTCTGAAGGGGCCACGTTGGACGACACAATCCACCCTGCTGGGTTTTCCTGGCGAGTCTCCTCCTTTCCAGGGACAGGCGCCTTTCAGAGGCAGCCTCCTGATGGGGGCCGGATGACTCAGTCCAAGGCGGGTTTGGGACCTGGCAAGTACCTTATTCTGGCACCAGACACCGCACCGCAGTGAGAGGCGGATTACTCGGCCCCAGTCTTTTCTGGCACACTGGGAAACCTGCTTTTGGCAGGAGAGTTGAGTTATCTGACGGGTGGATCCCCCAACAGGGTGTTTGCCAGGCTGGGAAGGTCTGGCTGTGGCTTCACACCCACCTCCTTGGGGGATGTCATCAGTCCCTGGGCTGCCGGGAGACCAAGGTCACCTCGGGAGGCGTCTTCTTAGTGTGGAGAAATGTTACGCTGTCTGAAGTCGATTAACACAGAACATTTGGAAATATCAGAAGAAAAGATCAAAGTTTGAGAATTTAATTACCTAACCGCCTAATTAGCTGGGCCCTGGGCCTTCCACGTTGAGGATTATTGATGGGCCACTGCCCTGTGTCCTGCCTGCCCCCAGGGCTCACTGCACCCTGGTGGCAAGTTTTCAGTGATTTGCAGATGAGGATTAATGACAGCAGTGGGGGATTTTTTCAGTTGTGGGTGAAGGATCTGGGACCAGAAGGACTGAGTGGTGGAAGGATACACACGTTAGGAATGGAGATGTGGTCTGACCCACTGTCTGCTGATACACTTGTGAACTAAAGTGGCGATTTTTTCAGACTCTGGGGATACCAGATGGACTCTCTGACTCCCATCTGATGTACAAACCTCTGTGTATAATTGCTGAGATATCTCCAGAGAATATACCAGAGAAATAGAATTGGCTGGGGCATGGAGTAGGCCGGAGGATGGGTGGGGGTTACAGCCTCTTTAGGAGGGGGTTTGGGTGGCTGTGACAAGTGACCATGGTTGGTTGGAATTCAGGATAGGATCCCTGTGGGAAGAAGTGCAGCAGATCTATGGACAGGAGTCTGGGTGCGTCCTCACTTTGCCTGCTCTGCAGAGGTGCTGACCTCACCTTAGGGCGTCAGGTGAAGTCAATATCCTGTTCCTTCTAAAGGAAGCAAATAAAGCATATCCTTCTCCAACTTCCATAAGAAAAATAATTTTAGAAGTCATCCCATTTCTCTGCTCTAATCCTCAAACATCACAGAGGAGATTGATGAGCAAAAAGACTCCCACAAAATGATTCTTTGATATTTTTTGATTAATGATAATTAGAATGAAAAAGTATATTTTCTGCATGTACAAACATGCCGCAATGAAACCCATCATTCTGTATAATGAATATACACTAACAAAAGAATTGGTAATGCTAAAGCAGCTACTTATTTTCCAGTAATGTGGACATGATTTTGCAGTAGAATGCATATTTTAAAATGCTCCTGTATTTTGAACCACTCTGGACATGTATCTGGGTCCTTTGCGTCCTTAGACCCTACTTTCTCCATAGCGTTGGCTCTGTTTGGACAGCAGGTATCCACACGGTGAGTCTTGGCTCCCCCTAAGTACAGCCACGTGGTTGAGCTAATTTGGAGGATTCATTTTTCCATGTCTCTCATATACATGAGGAGTCTACTCCCACATCTCCACCACTCCAAGCCCTTCTTGGAGGTGCTTCTAATGGGCTTCATTTCAATGCCATTGCAGTGGGGATTTTCCCTTCACCTGTATTACTTTGCTTAGATAATTTGGAGGCTCCAAATCTCCATATTCAAAGCTCCCTCATTTATTTTGTATTTCTGAACTTCATCCAGCTATCCTGGATATCTCTGGGCTCTGGGAGTCCAACGGAAGATGGGTTGGTCTAGCCTCAGGCAGTGCTTGGGGAGGTGGGACAGAGGCCCTCTGGGCAGGTGTAACTGAAGGTGGTAAGCCAGTACCTGATGCACAGAAATTACATGAATAGTCAACAGCCTCAGGAGGTTATCCAGAAACCCTGATCCATCCTCTGGGATCCTTACTCTATGTGGATGATTATTTTCTAGGCTTCATTACTCTTCTAACTAGCATTCAGGAAGTTCCACATATATTTTCCAGAGAATTTTGAAAGTCTCACATCCTAGTCAGTTTTCTGTTTTTGTAACGAATATCACAGACGGAGAAATTTATTTAAAAAAAATCTATTCAGCTCAAGGCTCTGGAGTTTGAAGGTGAAGGAGATGCATTTGTTTATGGTTTTCTTGCTGGTGGGGATTCTCTGCAGTCACAAGGAGGTGCAAGGCATGACATGACAAGACAGCAAGACTGCTAGCTGAGATCTTTCTTCCTGGTTTTATAAAGCCACTAATGCTATCATGTGGGGCCGTACTGTTAAGAATCTCAATTCTAATTGCCTCCCAAAGGCCCCACCTCCAAATACGAGAGTCCATTAAACTTCCATCCTCTTAATATCTCACAGTGGGGATCACACTTCCACAAGAGTTTGGGTGGGGATATTCAAACCATGGTAATTTCCTTCTCTGCAAGAAACTCAATCCACAGAACCTAGACAAACCCACAGGATTGCAGCAACCTGGGCCATTTGTGCCAGAGGCAAGAACAGAGCTTCTCCCTTAGTTTATGCCGAGGATACAGGAGGGTCTCAGAAGGATCCAGAGAATGCCTAACAGTTTGCTCAGCAATTTGGTCCTCCATTTGCTCAGCCATGTTCAAGCCCTGTTTTGAGGAGCAACATATTGCATATGGATTTTGGAAACTTTTGACCTGGTCAGTCTCAGAATTTGAATCTCATAATCAAAATATTGACCTGGTCCTTGGCCCTTGCCCTTTAATTCCCACACTGCTCTGGGTCAGCATGCATGGAGCAATCCCCCACCTGTGGAATGCATGCTTCCTAAAGCTTTTGTTTGTTTACACTTCACACATGGAACTGCTGCTGAAGCAGGCAGAGTGTGGGTTTCCACTTTTTTCTTTTGGTCTGTAAAAAGACAGACATTTCATGTTTATTATTGTTGAACTTTTCGCAACTAAGTTGAAGAAATATACAGAGATGCCTTTTCTCAGGGGACTAAGTTCAGACATTTCACGACATGCAAATATCTTTAACATTAGCCACTCATTTCACGTCTTTTTTATTTATGGAGAATTTTCCGTATTTGTTGTTAGGAAAGTGACTAATGCACACTTTGCGGATTTAGTGTCCAATCCTACATTCCTGACTTAATCTCACATGTTTGGTGCTGAGAAGATTCTCTTTAACATGGCGATATTGGTGCATTTTGGTTGATGAGTTCCGTTGTGTTCCACATAATGCACTTGGTATTGGGTATGTATCGCAGAAAGACAAAGATGGCTGTGTCTATTTATGATTCAGTCCCAGGGTATTCTCAGTTTGGTCCAAAAGGAACTTGTATAACAACTGTTTGAATGGGCAACTGGAATTAGAAAGTCGAGGGACCTTAATAAATCTTAAGGCCATAAATGACTGTCTTCTAGAGAATCTGAATAGCAGTTTCTTTTTAAAACTTACTGGTCATCCAATCTCAAACCAGGAGCTTCTATTAGCTTTTCAAATATAATACATCATACTTTCTGGAAAAGAGTTGTGTACAATGGCTAAGCTGACCTCCCAGATTTTGGCATTTCAAAATGCCCAGAGGGGTGTCTGAAGTAGGACTTGTCCAGCATAATTTCTCCTTGTTCAAGGAAGGCTTGTTCCCCTAAAATTCACATGTTCTCTATGAAAACATTGGTATCTATGTGAATTAGAATTTTGTAAAAGTCATGATTTAATTTAACAATGTTGATTTTGGTTGTGTTGACCATACAAAACGAATATTTTCTGAGCTCTAAAATAAAACTGGAGGCTATTTCCTCTCTTCTTATTTCCATAACATTACAGGCTCAGATTCACAAAAGGGGAATGTGCCAAAATGCAAAATTTTTGGGAAACAAGGATACCCACAAGGCATTATGAAGCAATTGGTAGCCAAAGATTCTAGGTTTTGACCTAATGTATTATTTAAAAGTGTTTTGGAGCCAAGCAGACCTGGATTGCCACCTTTTAAGTCACTGAACAAATGCTCTTCTGATCCTAGAGTCCAACTGTGCACCATGAAACCAATTGCGCCTATTACATGTGACTGTCCAGAGCACCAGTGCTTGGTGCCCAGTGTGAGCACATCTGACTAGTGGAATAATTCGGTGTTCTGTTATTTCCTTCCTTTAGTGTAATCTATCAGATTTAAGAAATGGGTTCCCTTAAAAATGGATCTCCCATTGCGATGGCAGCCAGTGGAGTTTTTTTCCTGTGAGGGGAAGAAGAGGAGGGTCTCTGCGGATGCTAATGGGGTGGGATAATGGTGGAATTTGGATCAAGCCAGATTTATTGATGCGAGCCTCTTAACAGAGATTCTGCATTGAATTTTGCAGCTGCTTGGGGAACTGTAAGAACTCTAACAGTTTGGTTAGTTGGCTGGGACAGTTTTCAGTGAATGAATCAGATCTGCTAGACCTGCTATGGTTTAATGTAGGGGAAGTGTTTCGAAGGCTTAGGGAGATTGGAATGTTGGAGAGGTTTGTCACTTAAGACCTACTTACTCACTTTGGAAGGGTCCAGAAGTCATACTATTTGCCACAACTGTGCGCAATGAATTTGTGAGGAGAGCTCCAACATCCTTGAAGAGCTCTGTAGGCCAGACCTTCCCAGAAGGACCCGAAGTCACTGAATTTGAAAACCTAAATGCAATGGAAATAATTGGATCCCAAAGTGGCAGGGGCTAAGTGCTGGCACTCAATTGTCAAGGGAAAGGTTGGCATAGTCAATGAACAGTACAGTCAGAGTAGCCTGACTTGAACAGATCTATGGCATTGGCTGGCTGATTAAGTAAAATATACAGAAGTCTATTAAAGTTTTTCTTTATTTGTATAAACAGAGACTCTCTAGGTCAAGTGAACAAAAGTCTAACTTGAATCATAAAAAACCAAAGAGTAGGCTCCTCAATTTATTCACAGGTCCAGACCTCTTGAATGAAGGAGAGGTTGGTTTCCTTTGAGGAAGGACCCTGATATGTTGCCAAAACTATACACTCACATTTTCTCCCAGCCAAAGGCACCTACCATGCATCCAGACTTGGAACAGGGCTTTTCCTGTTCCTCCAAACCAATGGCATTTGGGCTTGGACTTTAACCTCAGCACATCCCCGGGGCTCCAACCTACCAGCCCACCCTGAATATTTCGGATTTCCTGCTTTCGTAATGGTCTGAGACAATTCCTTAAAATAGATCTCTCTCTATGTATACATGCACATATTTGATTAATTAGTGGATAAAAACCCTTGATTAGTATAGATACAGTAGAACTGCTATCTACTATACCAATGGTTAAATGTCATGTCCAATCAACCTGGGCTTGAAGGTCAGAATTTAGCAACTTGGACAGTAACCCTGGTGAAGCAGGGGACACTGCTCTCCAAGCTACTTGACATGGCTTCTCAGGCTCTGCTTCTCTTTCTCGCTTGTCCTAGCAAGTTCACACTCCCATGGCTTGCTCATTCTTTTACCTGAGTGCCATTTAGATTTGTGCTTTCAGTTTTCTGTGAAGCCCAGTGTCCTCACTTTACCTCCTGATTCTTTCTGACAGTTGCTAACTATTCTGTGTCCCTGTTCATTTTTTTCTTTTTCTTTCTTTTTTTTTAAAGCAAAGAAGTACAATGAGAGAGAGAAAGAGAGAGAGAGAGAGAGAGAGAATCAATTTTTTTATTGAGTTTTTCACATGGCTTTCGTTGCTCCAACACTTGTTTGTGTATGTGGGTGCTGGGGTTTGAAATACATGCGGGGCAAGCACCATAACAGCTGAGCCAAGCCTCCACCCCTGTCCTTGTTCATTTTCAAGCACCTGCATAAGATTCTACTTCCCCATATACGGTTTTGTTTGATATCTTTGGGAGCAAGCTGAGTTTGGCTCTCTGGGCCGCTGACTGTCCCCTACCAGGCTGTGTTTAGGAGTATTCCCATGTTCTGTTGTCTGTGTGGTCTTTGCCTTTCACATGCACTTAATCTTCCATGTGATTGCAAAATACAGACGGGCAATATGTGGTTTTGATTTTTCTCTACATCTTTAAGCCGTAGAGGTGCCTGAAGTGCAATATTTGCTCTTGACAAGGACTTGGGTATATGTTGATGGGTAATTACCTGTCACTTAAAACTCCCCTTCTCCCGAATTCATGAATAAACAGCATCAACTTTGTCTGAATTGCCATTCCTTTTTATCTTGTGGATTTTTTAGCTCAACATTTTCATACCTTACAACTTTACAATGAAATTTTTCATATCTTAGAGTTGAAACTAGAATCTGATTTTTATTTGCTATGTTTTATTTTTCTGTTCAAGCCTACCCAAGTCCTTTGGCATCATGGTTTCTTTCTTTGGACAAACTTTCCAAGGTTATTATGGTATCTTTGAGCCTGTCTTCCATCTAGCAGCATTTTGTAGCTTTTAATGAAGTCAGGTATTTAAATGTATGACTGAAGAAGTACACACTGAGAGTTCTGAAAACACATCTAAAATTTAAAACTTTAAATCAACAGCAGTAGAACCAAGTGTTTGTGCATGTATGCACAGTTCCACAAGCTTAACACATATGTAGCACTGATGTGCCACCAACATGTAGAACCACTCCAGGTTCCAAACGATGTCTGAGACATTTCTATGTCGTCATATTCTCTCCCGCACCTCATAGCCACTGATCTGTTCTGTCATATAAACAGGATCTGACAGTGTGGATTCCTTAAGATTGGCTTCTTTTGCTCAAAATATTTCCCTGGAGAATCACAAAATGGTTGAGTATATCAATAGTTATTTCCATTTTGTTACCGATTAATATTTCATTGCATAGAAGTACCATAATTTGTTTATTCATATGTTAAAGGACACTTGGTTTGTGTCCGCTTTTATGTGTATGAGTATAACTGCTATAAACACACATACCCATGATTTTAGGTAAACATAAATTTTCATTCCTTTAGAACAGGATTGGCAAACTTTTACTTTAAGGGCCAGATAATAAATATTTTAGGTTTTGCAGGCCAACAGGTGAAAATCAAGGTTCATATGCAGGTTCTTATATAGCTATTTTAAAATCTTAAAACCATTTACAACTTGCTCAGATCATAAAATAAAACAAAACAGATGGTACCTATTTTTGAATGAATTTTTTTTTTTTTAGAATGTAACTATGCCTGTGGACATATTTGTGTACAGCTTCATTCTGCAATGTGGAGTTGAATTGTGGTAATGACCTTAAGTCTACATTTTCTAGCTCTTTCCTAGAGGAAACACATAGGAGTGGATGTTTAAATTTATAAGGGACTACCAAGCTGTTTTCCAGAGTAGCTGTATTGTTTTGCATTCCACCAGCGATGCATGAGTGTTCCAATTTCTCTACACTCTCACCAACACCTGATATTGTTAGTATTTTTATTTTATCCATTCTTATATGTGCACAGGGTTTTTAAGTTGCATTTCCCTAATGAATGATTTAAAACACCTTTTTTGTACTCTTATTCAGCATCCGTTATCCTCTGTTTTTGAAATGTTGGTTATGTGCTCTGTACATTTTTTAAAACTTGATTTTTTTAAATGCTGTAATATGGGAATTCTTTTCACATTCTGGATAGTCAGACATGTGAATTTGCAGTCTGCAGCTAGTCATTTTCTGATATCTTTGTTTTTTATAAGAGAGAAGGACAGTGAGAGAGAGAGAGAGACAGACAGAATCAATTTTTATTGAGTTTTTCACATGGCCTTCATTGCTCCAACACTTAGTTGTGTATGTGGTGCTGGGTTTGAACCCTTGTACTTGCACATGCTGGGCAAGCACTGTAACCACCAAGCCACCACTCCAGCCCCCCTTTTCTGATACCTTAATAGTATCTTTTGCAGAATAAAAGAAAAAAAAAACCTTTTTAAAGAGAGAATGATAGTGAGAGAGAGAGAGAGAGACAGAGAATCAATTTTTATTAAGTTTTTCACATGGCTTTCCTTGCTCTGACACTTAGTTGTGTATGTGGTTGCTGGGATTTGAACCCGTGTACTCATGCATGCTGGGCAAGCACCATAACTGCTGAGCCACTGCTCCAGCCCCAAAAAGTTTTAAATTTTCATATAATTTAGTTTGTTATTATTTTCTTTTTAGATTATGCCTATGGTGACATATTTTAATATTCTTTTCTTTAACCTGGTCATACTTTTTTATGTTTTTTTTTTTCCTAGAAGTTTCAGTTTTATGTTTAACATTCAGGCCTGTAGTCCATTTCAAGTTATATATAAACTGTGAGGTTTAGGTTGAGGTCAAGTTGAGGTCTACTTAGATGTCTTACTGTTTCCCCTTCATTTGCTCCCATGACTATGCTTTCTCAATTGAATTGGATTTGCATCTTTGTCAAAGATTGGTTGGTCGAATTTTTGTGAATCTATATTTGGATTCTGTATTCTGTTCCACTGACCTGTTTCTATTCCCCACTAACACCCTACCTTATTCATTAATGTAACTTCCTAGTAAGTCTCAGATCTGGGTATTGTGATTTAAAA
>PVKS010000383.1:0-127754 GCA_004027875.1 Aplodontia rufa | reverse complement strand
CAAAAGTTTTAAATTTTCATATAATTTAGTTTGTTATTATTTTCTTTTTAGATTATGCCTATGGTGACATATTTTAATATTCTTTTCTTTAACCTGGTCATACTTTTTTATGTTTTTTTTTTCCTAGAAGTTTCAGTTTTATGTTTAACATTCAGGCCTGTAGTCCATTTCAAGTTATATATAAACTGTGAGGTTTAGGTTGAGGTCCAGTTGAGGTCTACTTAGATGTCTTACTGTTTCCCCTTCATTTGCTCCCATGACTATGCTTTCTCAATTGAATTGGATTTGCATCTTTGTCAAAGATTGGTTGGTCGAATTTGTGTGAATCTATATTTGGATTCTGTATTCTGTTCCACTGACCTGTTTCTATTCCCCACTAACACCCCACCTTATTCATTAATGTAACTTCCTAGTAAGTCTCAGATCTGGGTATTGTGATTTAAAATATTTAACCTCTCTCAATGAGCATTTATGTTACCTGTTTTACAGATAACATCACTAATGCTTGTTTAGTTCTGATCAACATTCCTCCATTTGGTCTGATTTAACTCAGATAACAAAGATAAAGACTTGCAACTGAAATTTTCATAGAATTTATAGTACCTTACATAGAACACATGGACTCATAGTTTCAGAACTGGGTACGTTAAAAAGTGTTTCCATAAACATTACTTTGCTTAATCCTCTTTCCGACAACATATGATATGTTCCAAAGTATATTAAAAGAGTAAATGGAAGCACAGAGAGACACATAATTTGCTTGAGGGACCACAGCTTCCATTTGAAAATGGTCTCAAGTACATCTTGGTCATATCTCCATTTCACATCTTTTTAAAGAATTACTATTTCCCTTGGCGTAAGCTCCAGAGATCCCTCAAGCATATCCCTGACATATATACCCACTTCACATCGTCCTAAAAAGTATTTTTTTCTCTATAGGTCCAGAGATCCCACAGAGTCCTCCAGTGTCCTTCGATCACTCCCCTACTCTCCCTGTGTTCACCCTGGTCCAGCAACCCAGCCTCTGTGCTACTTCTTGCACATCCTAGGCAGGCTGCTGCTGGAGCTCTCCACACTCAATTTCACCACCTCCTTCAGGTCTCTGTCCCATCACCACTCTCTCACTGCGTCATCCATAACGGTTCTGTTGAAAGGTTGCACTATGCTGCAAGCATCCTCCAATTGTACCATCTGGCTTTGCTGTTTCCTTTGCATAGACACCATTCAGCACATACTACATTTTACTTGATTATTGTTCTTGTTTTATGATTCTTTCTTCTTGCCTAGAAGCTGACTTTGTGTTTTAATCACCTCTATATTCCCAGCCTTTATATGGTACCTAACGCTTAATAGGTGTGCTATTAAATAGAAGCTTCTCATGTCATGGTTATTTATTTAAACCAAGGACCAAATCCTTTGTCTTTTGTTGTTGTTGTAATAGACTATGCTTTCTCCAAGAGCTCGGCTTCCTATTAGGATTGCTTTTTTGTCTCTTGTACATCTTTGATCTCCAGTAGGTCTTTGAATAAAGCCGTCAGGCATCCAATATATACATACCTTCAGAGAAAATGAGTATACAGTGTTTTATAACTATTTTTTAAAAGATATTTCCTGGTGACTTCTAATCTCTGAATACTTTTAAAAAATCATCCTCAACTTGTTAAAAAATCAGCTATGTTTACATACCCCCAAAATAAACAATCTAAAAAGGAAATTTAGCATTCTACTTACAATGACATCAAAAAGAATAACATACTTGATAATAAATGTAGCAAAAGGGACAAAAGATTTGTACACTGAAAACTACAAAAATTGCTAAAAGAAGCTAAAGAAGTCAGAAATAAATGTAACAGCATCCCATTTTCGTGGATCAGAAGACAACGTTGTTAAATAAATTAATTTATTGTTAATAAATTGAATAAATATGTGAATTTTACTCAAAGTGATTGACAGATTCAAAGATATTAATGACTTTTTTACAGAAATATAAAAATGCATATTAAAATGCACAAGGAATCTCAAAGACCATGAATCACCAAAAATTCTTGAAGAAGAAAACACTCTCGAACACTCATGATTTTTAAACGTACTATGAAGCTACAGTACTCAAAACAGATGGACTTATAGGCCAATGGAATTGAATAAAAATTCCAGAAATAAGCTCACATACATGGTCAAAGAATTTTTTTTTGAGAGAGAGAGGAGAGAGAGAGAGTGCTAATTTTATTTATTTTTCATCTGTTTTTTTTTTTTTCTGACACTTAGTTGTGTATGTGTTGCTGGGTTTCAAACTCCAGTCCTCATGCATTCTAAACAAGTGCTGTACTGCTGAGCCACCTCTCCAGCCCCCAGTCAAATAACTTTTGACAAGGATGCAAAGACCATTCAATGCACAAAGAGCAACTTTTCAACAAGTAATGCTGTGAAAAAGGTATCCACATTCAAAATAATGAAGTTGTACTCGTACACCACAAATGAAAATCAGCTTAAAACGGATCAAAGATCTAATCATATGAGTTAAAACTATAAAACAAAGTTTTGTAGAAAACATGGGGAAAGCCTCATGACTGGATTTGGTAATGATTTCTTGATTATGACACCAAAGGAACAAATTAATAAAAGAAAGAAATGATAAATTGGACTTCATCAAAAAAAGCAAACATTGTGCATTAACCAACCCTGCCAACAAAGCAAAAAGGGAACCCACAGAATGGGAAAATATTTGCAAATCAGATAATGTGGGATTGATAACCAGAATATGTAAAGAACTTCTACAACTCAACAACAACAACAACAACAAAATACAATTTTAAAACTAGGCAAAAGACTTGAACAGGCATTTCTTCAAAGAAGATAAACAAATGGCCTACATGCAAATGAAAAGATGCTCAAGATCACTAATCATTAGAAAATGCAACTCAGAATCATAATAAAATATCACCTTAAACCTAGGAGGATAGCTACCATAAGAAAAACACAGAGAATAACAAGCACTAGTGAAGATGTAGAGAAATTAGAATGCTCATGCACATTTGGTGGGAATGTAAAGGTGTAAAGTGGTGCAGATGCCATGGAAAAGAGTGTTACGGTTCCTCCAAAACTTAAGTATAGAATTAGCATACCAGCCAGTTAATCTCACTTCTGTCCAATTCTTTTTTAAAATTATTGAAATCAGGGACTCAGATATTTTTATATCAATCTTCACTGCATCATTATTCACAGTAGCCCAAAAGGAGTAAACAAACCAAGTATCCTTTGATGGATGCATACATAAACAAAATGAAATCTTATTTAGCCTTTAAAAGATATGAAATTCTGATATTACATGGCTGAATCTTAGAGATATTATGCTAAGGGAAATAGACAAAATGTACAAATATTTGTGATTCTGTTTATATTACATATCTACAATATGAGGACTTAGTGTTTCAAGTTTGGAAGAGAGAAAAATTCTGGTGATGGTGATGGTTGCACAACATTATTTGCTTAATGCCATGGAATCATACATGTAATAATGTTTGAAAGGGCAAATTTCTGTTACATATGTTTTACTGCAACTTAAAAAAAATTGTCCTGTCATTACACAGGAACTGTAAGGTCAATATGTGTTGCTGTCTCCTAAAGTAATGTGCTTTTCGTGACCACTGGGGAAGTCAGTCCAAATGTAACTGATGACACATGGACTTGGTGGGAGGCCACGGTGACTTTTGGGAGACATTGGTTCATTCTAAATAAAGCAGATTCACTCAAGGAAAAAAAATGAGCTGTAATTGCAGAAAATTTTCCTGAACACACGATTATTGTATTAAGTTCCCCTGAACCATGAGCTCTTATTACATGAGCTCTTTGCCCATGTCTGGAACTCTATCTTGTGGTCAAAAAGGGAAAATTTTGTTAAAACGTTGATGATACATTTTGCATGTAGGGAGAAAGAGGCCAATTTTTAAAAAGTGTCTTAAAGTACTTAAAAAATAGTTACCCCTGACACCCTCAAAGAGGCTGTATGGTAATTGCTGTATGTCGTTGACTCATGCACCCCTCTTTTGGGTGGGCTCCATTTTAACCACATGGCTTCAAGGTTGCAAAGTAGGTGTGGCTTAGAACTGCCGAAATTACAGCAGCCAATTTGCATGAATGATGTTTTTCCCCTTTGTAATAATAATGTCAGGACTGTTATTACGCTTGGCTCTGTGGGGGATTGGAAGTGTTTCTCAGAAGGGAAGTGCTTCCAGCTCTAGGATCTTTCAAGAGCTCCATTCCCATGTACTTGCTGGAAACTTTCAGGAAACCACATTCCTTTTCACATCCCCATTTAGCAATGTGATCTCTCCCAGCCAGAATGCTTCCCAGACCACCTCATCAGCCAGGCCTGGGAATGGAATGTTACCACGAGGGGCTGGTGTGTTGGGGTTTAGGTCCTGTTTCTATGTTGTGTTTGTAAGAGAGGAATGGAATGATTTTTTCCCCCTCCTGAGAATATTTTGTCAACCCCCAGCATATTTCAAAGGATTCAAAGTCTCTAATGAATCAAAGGATTCAAAGTCTCTAATCTGGGGATGAGGAGGAATGGAACTTGAGATGACAATGATATCAAGTTCTGTCTCAATGTGGCTAGAGATGGTCTAGATTTTAGGTCAAGAGACATTTGATAAGTGTCAAAAGAATACATAGGAATCTGACTAGTAATTTTCTTTCATTCATTTTTTAAATAATCAGTCCAAAGGAAATTAAATGTAAAAAGAGCAAGATGATGAGCCTGCATTTCAAGATTCAGTGTTGAAAAATAAACAAAAATAAAAACAAATAAACAAGAAGGATGGGTGGGGGAAACAAAGAAAAATCAAGTTGTGAAAAACCAAGTAGGAATTTTGAAAGTCTTATGATTTTGAATGAATGATTCCTTTTATTTGTTTTACAAAATCTAGTAAAGCAAATCTCAACACAAAAAAGTACATCTAACAAATAGAGCCACGTGGATCACCACGTGAATTATTGGATTATTATATACCATCACAAGGCATCAGAAGACATTGCCATGGAAACAGTTGGCCATAATGAAGTTCCTCCCCGTAAGGAGTCTCGTCTTAGTGAAGTGAGCTGACCCTTTCATTTGGTGCCATTTTCACTTAATTAGGTAAGTAGATGTGGGAAAACTTTGACAGGATGAGAGATTACATGGTGGGAGTAAACATTTAAATGAGAGGTGGTATTTGGTGGTTAAATATGGCACACGTTTTGTTTTTTCATGTGCATATTTGACTCAACTACTTAATATTTTCTACATAAAACAATTAAAATTTATTTTCTGCCTAGCTGAAATGTGTGAACCAGAACCATGTTAGTTCTCTAGCTTTTCTGGTAGCACCAGAAATATTAATTCCTAAACTTCTCCTTGTGGTAGAAAAATTGGCTTTATAATCTACTTCTTAGAGAAAGAACTGGATACAGATGTGGAAGTCTGTTTATAGAGTAACAGAGTCCAGGATTTGCTCTGAACTAATGATAGCAGAAAGGCAGCTGCTCTCACCTCTTTTAATCATTAGCTGTTGCTAAGCACTATGGGAGTTTCACATATTCTTGGAGCCAATGATTGTGAAGATTTATGCATATGTTCATTGATTCTTTTGTTCACTAATGCTTCTGGAATCTTTATTCTGGCTTCATTTTCTACCTTTTGGACATATATTCTTTAGTGGTATGTCAGTGAAGGTCTGTAACTGATAAATTCTTTATCTGAAAAAGTCTGTTTTGCTCTCCCTCTCAAACAACAAATTACAAAATGCAGATCAACAACTATTTTCTCTCAACACTTTGGAGCTATTATTTCATTGTCTCTGGGCTCTTTCTTTTGAGGAATCTGTTCTCAATCTAAATATATTTTCTCTGTGATTACTTTTTAAGATTTCCTCTCTCCCCTTGGTATTTTGAATGTGTGTAAGCACAAATTTATTTTGAAACTTTCTGGTTTGGACTCGGTGAGAATCTTCATTCTGAGTGTTTTCCTTCTATTTAGAAATTTCTTAGAGACTTTCTATTTAAATATGTGTCATTTCTATTCTTCCTATTCTCTCCTTCATGACTCCTCTTATATATTTTGTGAACTATGTCTTATCTAACTGCAACGTATAGGAAATACAACTTAATGGTGGTTTGAATGAATTAATTTCTTTTTCTTATATGATTAGATGTCTGGAGTTAGGCAGGCTTAGGACCTTTTTGCTTTCTGCTTCATTGTCTTAGTATATTTGCTCTACCTTCAGCAATTGTGTTTGTTTTCCATACAGGAGGAATCAAGGTGGCAAAGGACAAACTTTTAGAGTACACCCAGAAACTTCTCTTGGAAATTTCTGTTTCTATTTTATTGGACATAATTTTGTTACTTTGATACTCGTTGGGGAAGCTGGAAATTTCTTTTTCTTTTTTTTTAAAAGTGGGCATATTGTCATCCTAAAAAAAAAAGTCAGCAATATGTGAGTAAAGATGGAAGAATAGAATTAGCAATCAGCAACAAGTGAGATTTGATAAGGCATGCTGGAACTGTCTGGCATCTTATGTCTTTTATGTTATTATCTCTCTCTCTGTGTTTTGATATTGTGGGAGACTTCCTCAGATACATATTCTAATTCACTAATTCCTCCTTCACCTATGTCTAATGTGGGATTCAAACCAATCATGAATTTTTTATTTTAATAACTGTATTTTTCTCTAAAATTTTTATCATTTTCAAGGCTTTATATGCTTCTTTACAAGTGTCTTGGTCTTTCTATGTGAATTCTGCTCTCTATCCTTATAAAAAATGTTTTTATTTTATAACTTACTTAAGCTTATTTTTCTGTTATTTCAAGTTCCTAGGATTTGCTGTGTTTGCTGACTTAATTTATGATAAATACATCCTTGTGTTTTGAAATTTTGATTATAAGATTCTCATAACCTCACAATCCTTTGTGGTCTTGGTTGAAACATTGTTCCCCAGGGCAGCCTTGTGCTTGCTTCTCAGGATGCTTTGGGGGTTCCTGAATCATGATGATATCAGACCATGCAAAGGATCCCCCAAAGGTTCCTGTTTCTCATGGAGGCAGAGGGTGTCTGGGTTGGTTTGTAGACCTTTTCCTTTCCAGTTGTTTTTTTTTTTGGGGGGTGGGGGGATTTTGATTCTCACTTGTCTCTGCTCATTGCATGTGTAGCTTGTCACACTACCCCCTTTGGAGGGCCCTGGAGGGATTGACAAACACAGCAGAACTCTTAGCTAATTGGGGCTCAACTAACAGAGATTGGAGGATCTCAGAGAAATAAGTGTCAGGACAGTGCTGACCAAGTGCGATATCCTGGACATAAACAGAATTGAGAAGTGAAAATCTAAACCAAAAGGGAATTAAAGATGTTACTTTGCCTAGTTCTAAAACCTAGGACTCCATGTGCATCTTTGATAGTATCAGGAGCTAGCCGTGGGGGATTATCACGTGAGGAGTACAAGTAAGGAATAACATTGAGAAGATAGCAAGCGATTCAGTTTTATTTATTTAATTACCTAATCACCCACCCTCCCAAACTATGGATGCATTTCTGCAGTAATTATTTTACTATTGCATTTTTTTCTGACTACCCACTAGGTACAAATTGGTATGAAGTACAGGAGGGCAGAGGTGACTGAGATGGAGTTTTTGTTCGTAAGTATAGAAGCAAAGACAGAAACAATTCAGGGTGATGTGATGAAATAAATTGGCAAGTCTATTTCTGGTGTTTTGAGGAGCCTCCATACTCTTCTCCAGGATGACTGTGCTAATTTACAATCCCACCAACAATGTGCATAATTCCATTGTTCCTCATCCCTGCCAGCATGCATTATTTTTGTCTTTTTTGATAATATCCATTAGGGCGAGATAATATCTCATTGTGTTTTTGGTTTGTATTTCCCTGATGATTAGTGATGTTGAACATTTGTTCATATTATTTTTGGCCATTTGTGTATCTTCGAGAAATGCTCAGTGGAGCTCGTTTAAAGTGAATTCTCCCATTACTCTTCAATTCACTTTGTAATACTTCTGATATTCCTGGTTTATTTATTAATTTATTATCTACATCTGTCTTCCTCCATAAGATGACAAAGACAAAGATGGCAGAATTTATTTTTTTGTCCTTGTAACTACAATATGCTAAAAGAGAGAAAAAGATTTAGCACATAGTATATACATATGTTTTTATATATATGAATTGATTCATGATAATAATGATGTGTGTTCACTGTCTGAGTGACATGGCATGGCTGGATTCCTGAGTTGGGTGGACAGAGTAAAATCTCTCTTTGGACCTTCACTTTGAGGGTGGTCAGGCACACAGGAGTCGCATGATTTAACATCTTCTTTTTCTTTGATCTGGAGTGTTGTGCTCCTTTGATGCCTTAGCCAGAGCCCACCTTCAACAATGCCACTTTGCCAGTCAGGATTCCTTTTACCTCCTTTTAAAATTGTAATTAAAAGGAACTCTCTTTTTTATTTAAATTTTTTTTCTCTTAAAATTTCCATAGAAGGTCTACAGAATGTATTTATCATACCTGCCACGAATTACTTCAAAAGCAAAGCAGCCGCTCATGTATACCTTCCTGTGCTGCGTCAATCTGGGCAAATCTTTGGTTTGCTTCACCAAAGAACCTTGGTGTCAATCAAATCATGTCCCTTCACGTTGCATTGTGCAGATGTGGAAAACAAGCCAACTTAAAGTTAAAAATATTCCAAATCCAAAACAATAGCCAGTACCTTTCAGTTCCTGTGAATTTAGCAAGTAGCTTTACGAAATAATGTATTTAGGATCAATTGCAATTTATTTGAAAGTCAAAATGGCTTTGATGCATAATGTTTACCTCCAGTCCAATAGGAGCAAAGGAGTGGGTACAAGGTCAGTGGATGTGGTGTGAAGTTTACATGGAAAGTTGCACCAATAGCTCCATCTCAGAGGCCATGGAGTTCTTGCTCACACAAAGCATGTACGTTTACTAAGAAATGCAGGTGCATAACCTCTACTGTCCTACTAAAAAAGTGAGCACATAGCTTGCTGTTTAATTTTTTTTCCTACCTGTATTCTTTAAGAAGTGCTAAATTTAGCCAGGGACAGTGGCACAAACCTGTAATCCCAGCTACTCAGGAGGCTGAGGCAGGAGGATCACAAGTTCAAAGCCAGCCTCAGCAACTCAGGAAGACCATGTCTTCAAATAAAAAATAAAAAGGCGATGTAGCTCAGTGATGGACTGCCTGTGGTTCAATCGTCAGAATTAAGAAAGGATGAAAGAAAGAAAGGGAGAGAAAGAAAGAAAGAAAGAAAAGTGCTAAATTTATAGAGAATGGGAAAGAAGTTAGTGGTCCTATTTTATACCTTCTGACTTTCTACCCCCAAGAAATCTTGGTGGGGGCAGCAGCACCCCATTTGTCTAATCAGTCACCGTCAGTTTATCCTGTGGGCAGTGTCAGGCAGAGCAGGGCAATTGAAGCGAGGAGGCACCTAAGAAAGCCTTTCAAAGACATACATTTCCTCTGTCTTTAAGAAGGGAGCGTCCTTTTGTTCTCCTTCCAGAAGGTCACATGGCCGGTCAGCCTCCTCCAGAGCAGGAGAAATTCCTCTGGAGTTCCCTGGAACTGTGCTTCTGTTCTATATCAGGGCACAAGTAGTGGGCTGCACTGTTTACAAGATACCCTGTGGCTTCTTAGAGTGACCTGGTTTCAGAGAGCGGGTCCCAGGTGGGATGTGAAAGCTGTCCAAGCTCTTGAGACAGCAGAAGACATTTGTCAGCAAAGCAGTGTGTAAATGCTCTCTGAGAGGGGCTTGCACTCTTGAGTGCTCTGATTCATTAAGAAATTGGGGGAATGTGTTAATCCTTGCAGGTTAATAAGGCATCATTAAGCCCTTTGCCTGATCAAAAACCCTCAGGGTCACTGAATACTTAAAGGGCCCAAGACCCCAGGAGGTGAATAATAGAAGTACAAACTTCTTTGCTTCTAATGGAAAATAGATATCAATCAACACATTCCTTTTTTCCTTTTTTTCCTGAGATCATCCACGGGCAAACAGTTTTAAAGCCATTTTGGAAAAACAGAAATTGGACTTTTCCGTGTTGTTGATGGAAGAGAAATGGCATCAGTGGAGAAGGATTTCAAAGTTCTGTTAATGGAGTACAGCAGAAGTTATTTTTCTTAATTAACAAATATCAAGACAGATTTGATAGTAATTTTACCCCTTTGTCCCTTCTCCACCAGCTAAACAACCAAATAATTGTTTTTTGAGAAGGGGTCTAGCTGTGATATCCAGGCAGGTCTCAAATTCACGGACTCAAGCAACCCTGCCACCTCAGCCTCCTGAATAGCTGAGACTACAAGCATGTGCCACTGCACCCGACTCCAATTAATTTTTATAAAGGAATTTTATGAATATATGAAGGGAAAGTTTTTCATTGTAACTGCTAAACCATATGCTTTTCCACCTGTCTCAGGTCTGTTTTTGTCAGATGCACACATTGATTGGAGTAGGTTTAGTAGCTGATAGGAAAATGAGAACTGTTTAATCTTCTTGGAGATTAAAAACATTCATATCCTCCACTTCCATGGTCCTACTAGAAGTCAAACAACTTAAACTTCATGGGAGAATCACAACATAATATAAATGAAAGGCATGGAATATGAGAGAGAGAGAGAGAGAGAGAGATGAAAGGAAATGAAGCAGGAAATCCTAGTGGTGAAGCTTCATTCTCAAGTCCCCTTAAAAGAAAAGGCCAGAATTAATGAGAGTGCTGAGCACTCTATCCCATATTTATTTTGGCCAGACATTAGCCTTCTGTATGAAGATTGAAGGAACATACTGAACTTCAGTTATGGGGCTGAAAGTTCTCACATCTAATAGCTACCAAAGTGTAACATGCAAATAGTATAAAAACTTTTGTTAATAGCTCAGGAAGCAATTTCTTCCATAGTCAATATTTTTACTTTGTGGTCCTTGAAAATGAAGGATGTTTTAATATAATACCAGGCCACAAATTTAACATATATGTCATCAATCAACAAAAGATGACTGGATTGTCCCTCATGCTACCTGTGAGCAAGCATATTCTGTTACACCTTTAAAAATATTATGTATCTCTCCCAAAAGGGGGTGACTCACTTATAACTCCCAGGATTTAACTTACTGTCCAGGTTTTAAAGTATGCAGAAGTACCATTTTGAACTCCCAAGTCCCCCGAATAGACAAAGACAAAAAACCAAACCAGACCAAAACCAAAATCAAGACCAAAATAAAACTAAACAATATTATATCCTGGAAAAAATTATATATGCTTCTCAACTTTGTTTCAACTGATAAGTCAAGTTTCCTTCCTTAAATGTTGGAGGAAACATTATTATGGTTTTATTACAAATGTGCTGCTGGGTTAGAGAAAGACTGGAGGAATTTACATGAATTCACAGGGCTAGTAGCAAGTTGAAGGAGAGCCAAAATTCAGCCATCTTGGATTTGCTCTCCACAAAGATGATATGTATAAAATAAGATTTCTCTAATGTAATCATTCAGAATTTTCCAAGTTTTTTATTTCTATTTCTAAATTAAAGATCAATGGATAGACTTTGTTTCTCAAAAATGTTGGTGATGAAGCCCCTTTTGGATTGCATGGCATTCTTTACACCATATTAACTTGAATGAAGCAGTCCTCTCTGGATTTCATGACACCAGCCTATGACTTACTTTGTGTTTTCTGAGCTCAGAATACCATCAAGAACTAGTGCCAAGGACTGGAGCTATAGCTCCCTAGTAGAGATCTTGCCTAGATGTATGAGGTCCTGGGTTTGATCCCAGCCACTGAAAAGACATCAGAAGCATCAATAACATCCCCAAAATGAATAGCAAATTTATGTATTTACTCAAATATGTCTCCATGGTCAATGTTTTGGATGCTGACCTTTTGATAATTTTGGAAGTATAGTGTACTGTAACTAAAGCCTTAGGAGCCTAAAGTTGTCATAGGTGCAGATCTGGGAATAGTCCTATGAGATAAGGAATATGACACTTTTGCAGAAGACTCAAGAGTGAGAAACCAGCTATGACTCTAGTGTGCTTGGTCAACCTGGGCACACCATTTACCTATTAATCCTTGATCTCATCTATGAAATTCACAGGGCATAATGTCAAAGTTTCTTCCATTTCAAAGAGGTTCCTACAAGGATGGGTCAGGCCAGGAGGCTGGACTCCAGGTAGAGAGCCTGTGAAGATTGGGATCACTCCAGGCACTGTGGATACTGAATCCAATGACTTGATTTTAGTTACTGGAGTCGCAGAAACAATCTGGCATATGAAAAAGATCTTGGACTTTGGACTTTGATGAGGGATAGACTCTATATCAAATATGGTATCAATCACAATGCTTTGACCTCAGGGTTCTACGCTGTAAATAGAGATAGTGGTACTAATCCCCCTATTTCAGACTGCTCTGCAAATGAAGTTGTTTATGGGAAAGCCTTTGGCATTTCACAAGTGTTTGATGAATATTCTCCACCCCACCCCCCGTTCTAGCGGATTTTGTTTTTTGAGTCCACATCATGAGGTTCTTAGTATTTTGGGGACCAACATTCAGCTGGGTTGTGAGCCATAACCAACATGGTCATCTGGTGATCCTTCCTTCCAGCTATGATGTCATTGTTGACCCCTGTAAGGCCACCTTGCAATTCTTGAGACCCATGTGAGGCCTGATGGAGAGGATGTGCTTTTGGTGTTGCTTTCTCCGTGACAGTACCACTGATCTCAGAGTTGGTACAGTTAGCATCAGTGGTGTAGCTCCTGGCTTTCTTGGAAAGTAAAGGAGGAGCAAGGATGACAAGGTCAGGGTAGGCAGGCACAGTGCATTCTTGGGTTCCTTCAGCTTTCCTTTAGGATGCCTAGAAAGTTCCAGAGGTTTGCCTTTGATTTTCCAACCTTGAGACTTCAATACCAGGTGCAGACTTCAGCGCAGACTCACCCTGGAAGCACGTCTCCCTTTTAAATGTGACACGTACAGTTTATTCAGAGATTGTCTGAGTAATGTTCTTTTGAGCAAACATATAAAGCAGCCATAGATGCTGTCACCCCATATAAAGATCATATCTCAGCCACAGACAGGGTTCACAATGACCAGATAGCTCACCCTGCCTGGCACACACTCTTTTCTAAGGATGCTGGCCTGATCACAGGGCACGGTCACAGTGGCTCAACAATCTCCCTCATCCAGGGAAGGGGAGGCTGGCTGCTACCCCACTATACTTGGAAAGGAAAAACTGGCACCTGTTGGTAATTTTGCAGCCCTCATGTTCAGCGCAGGGTTAGGTACACAGAAGGTGCTTATGGAATGGTAGTTGAGCGATTGACTCAAGTGCAAACTGCAGGAGCTGCTGGGCTCCATCTCAGAATCAGAAGCATTCATACTATTGAGGTCTCAGTTCAAACTTTCTGAAAAAATGCCTTTAAATCGAGAAATGAAAATGCATTCAATGTCAGCAGTATCAAGAAGAAAGCTTATAACACACATACCGGACTTGTTCAGTCTCAGTAGCAGGCTACACTAACTTCTAGCTAGTATTCAAGTCTTTAACCAAGTTACCTCGTTTTCAAGTAAGCCCCACAATAGGACCCCACGATCACTCCCTACTTGTGTCTTTTTCACATACTTTGCTTAGGTACAAGTTCACTTGTCTGTTGTCTGTCTCACTCTTCTCACTGGAGTGTAAATGCTGGACTGTCACGAAAGAGACATTTTCTGTCTTGTAGATGCTTCTCCCGAGGGCTTAGAACAGTACCTCATCCAAAATAGGCACTCAATAAATATTTCCTGAACTCATTTTGAGTGGTTTATGATGGTCATTAGACACACAGATGTGAAATACAGCAATAGAGCATTATCTAGAAGTCAGAATTTTGGCAACTGGAACTTTCGGAAAAATGCCTTCCAATCTAGAAATGAAAAAGCATTAAATGTCAGAAGTATCAAGAAGAAAATTCCTAACACATGGACTGGACTTGTTCAGCCTCATCAGCAGGCTGTACTGACTTCTAGCTAGTATTCAAGGCTTTGACCAAGATACCTCATTTTCAAGTCCACACAACATTACAAACATTAGACATGAATAGTGTTGGAGATTGATACTGATAGGTTCCCGACAGAGTGAAGTGGCAAAATCTAAGAAGTCAGCATAGGGATCTATGAACAATATAACCTTCAGAGTGCTTCTCAGTCTGTCTCCTAAGAGATTGACAGGGAATCGTGTAGTTAATGAAGTAGGGCATTGGAGTCAGTTCAGCTAGACATGCATGAGGACTGTAGAAGTACCTTACCTTTATATTGTTATGTCCTAAGTGTAGGTGCATTAAAGGGCAAGCTTTATCCATCAGATGTTCACGCTACTATTTCTTCATTGTCCAGTGGGTGCTCATTTTAATCCTAGGAGAAAAAGAAAACGGTGTTGCTTTCCAAGTCCTGCATGAATGTATTTTTCTGTTGATGTTCAAGTGTTTGTAAATGTACACTTTCACTATGTTGCTCAGATAGAGCCTATGGATTGTTTCTTGTCCCTTCCTTAGATGGTCACATCAGGAACATGGCTTTCCCACTAAAAAAGACTGAGTCTGTAAACAAGGTCCTGTGTGGCTGGCACGGACACAGCTGCTCTTATTTTTAACTGCTTTTGTGTGAGAATACAAAGAGAAATATTACGTAAAGAACAGGATGTTTTGGACATCTCCTTCTATTGCATTACCTAATACTGTAGTTGCAGATTTCACAAGATTCATCTGCAGGTGTTTGGAGCATCAAAAAATGTATATTATTATGCATTAGGCACTGCTGATAACAGCAAAGCTGAATACTCTGAAAATCATCGTGGCAATGCCAAGGTTAAGTTATATACAATCTTGGACTGGATTGGTGACCCTGACTTGGTACAGATAATTTCATTTATGAAGTTCAGCATCTGATTGTGTGCCCTGGGCATTATCTAACATTAAGGAGGAATTGCTTTCCATACTTGTGAACTGAGAAAAGCAATACATGCTGCGACTATTACATAGGACAGTTGTATAATAAAATGATATGTCGGATGTGAGAGAACTTTGGAAATCTGGGTTCTGCTCCTGGGAGAGCTATTAATATTTAGTGCACTGAATTTTTCTTCAGAGCAATTTCGTATCTCTTATTTAATTGTCATTCAACCACAGGGTGCTCTTGCCTTAATGGAGGAGTCTCACTGCCAAGGTCAATTTGTTGGGAAGGTAAACTTGGAATTTGTATTTCTCAGTTCCTATTTGAATCCTTGTTCTATTTATTACTCAATGCAACATAGAATAGATATAAAATGAAAGTGCAGCTCCTTAACCATTCCTTCTGAAGCATAAAAACATTTAAAAGTGACGTAGCAACACATAGGCCTCCTTAAAACCAGAAGAGAAGTGTTAAAGAAGAATCTTCACTTTTCCAGAGTTATAGTAGACAATTGGAGGGAATCACTCACCAAAAATACTAAATTGTAATGATTTCTTCTTGTTACTTTCTTAAGCCCCAGGCTTCTGTGCAATTCCAGGGACTTATGGGTGACACAGTAACATGTTTCCCTATAATGTGACTATAGGCCCAATAGCTTCCAGTCTGGTTGACTATTCCAGCAGCATTCGTCCAGAGTGCTACAGAGAAGCCATCTCAATGATTTAATTATAGAATGGCTGTCAGTTGTTGGACAATATAAGCCTCATGACATTTACTCCAATGAGGAGCCATGATTAATAGCAGAGCATAATGGTTAAATGTTAGGGAGCCTGACTTAAAACCTTAGCTCCCTCCTTCTGTGTGACCTTGGGTGGTTGTGTAACCACTCTGGGATTCAATATCCTCTTTTGATACCTATCCAGTCCCCATAAGGATGCAGAAAGAGTTAAAATCGTTTGCCACATAAAAGTCACCTAGATAATGTCCAGCACATAGCAAATACTTAGCCACTGTCTTCTGTTTGATTCATGTAGTAGTTTACGCTACAGGTGTGTACAGAGTTTCAGAAGTAAAATAATTTGCTTACAGTCACAGTGTTAGGCATCTAATCCACAAGTTTCTTTCTTAAACACAGTGCTTGTTCACAACTTACGGCAAAGCCTGTAACGGAGGCGGAAACTACAGAAAGCCTGCTGTTCCCTGCTGAGGATGAGGATTTGCCTTCTCTTGAGGTAGAAGTGCCCCTTGTGGCTTCTTCAAATCCATGGCCAGTGAGAGGCTTGGACTGTATGAGCAAAACCCTGATGACTGCCATTTGTAATAGCTATCATTTATTCTGACATTAGTTCTCAAGTCTGTGCATCTTACTCAAGGAAATCAAATACAGACCACAGTTGAATAGTGCTACTGCATAATGGGAAAAATGCTTTCCTTCTTTCCTGTATAAAACTCACCAAGATAAAATATTTTTCTTGAAATCATATGCCTGTAATTCTCACTAACTGCTTGGCAGAAGGTGACCATGGTCTGAGGGTGACATTGATTTTTATTTCAATTTATTTTTGCAAGAGGTTTGGACCATTGCTCTTGCCTTGTATAGTGCACACTGACTTCTAGTTCTGGTTAGCAGACTTGATTGCTGGGTTTTCCTGCCAGGCGGCTGTGGTTTCCTTGGTGGCTCTTACTTTGGTAGCTATGAAATCAGGGAACAGTATGGGGCAGTTGTGTTGAGATTCTCTCTTGGGGGAAAAGTAGGCTTGATGTTAAATCAGGGTTTCCCAACCTTGGCACTATTGATGTTCAACCCAGATCATTTCATGTTGGGAGATGATGGGCTGTCTTGTGCATTGTATGATGTTAAGAATCATCGCTGGCCTCTACTTACTTGATGTGGTAGGACCCAGATCCCACAGTTACAAAATCCAAAAATCTCTCCAGATCTTGCTAACTGTCCCCTGGGGAAGGGTGAATCACCCATAATCAAGAGCCACTGTGTTAAGTTTGAAGTCTTTGGCTTTTTTCAGGGTGATTTAGTGCAGGCTAGGTCACGCGTGCATGGGGTTTGGGGGGCAAGAAGAAAGCATTGTGATGGAGTTATTAGAATATTAGAACACGAACTAAATAAATCTGTTGGCACATTGTGCATAGCTTGCCTTTAAAAGAAAACAGTTAACTCAGTTAATTTAGGCTTTTTTTGAATGATCTTGTACATCCACAGGCATGTTAGACTTTACACCACCATTGTGATGGTGTAATTTCTGAATGACACCAACGCCTAAGTGTTAGTTTGAACTACCAGACGCAGAGTAGAATCTTAGTGTTACAAATAAATTAATAGATAGATGCAAATGTGGCTTAAGAGTCATGTTTACTTACTGAATTGTTTCAGTCTAGATAGTTTCCTCTTCTACTGCTTTCCTGTTTTCTGCTAAAAAGACTACATTCAATCTCTTAGGAGCCCTAGTTCATTTAATAGTTATTGGGTACTTATTATATGTAAAGTATATCATTAGATACTCAGTGGTATAAACCTAAAAAAAGACTTTTCAAATCACATTTACGAAGGGTAATTATGAACGGAAAGCTTGACCAATGGGTCTCTGTTCATTTGTTCACTCGCCCGCTCAGCAAACTACTGTGTGTCATGGGATGTGCTAGGTATTGAGGACTTAAAGTTTTATGATATGCAGGATAGAATCCTGTGTAGCAGTCAGTATATCGGTTTTCCTGGCAGAGAACCTCAAATTGGATAGTTTGCAGAGAGAAGAATGAAGGGACTATTTGCGCAGATGTCAGCAGAGGTAGGATAAGCAGCGAGGAATGGCACAGAATCTGGGATGAGTGGAGGGAATGGGTAGACGTCCAATCTGCAGCTTCTCTGTGCACTGGAAAATGGAGGATGGAAGGCAGTGGAGGGAGACAGACAGGCAGCCCCAGAGGAGAGGAGAGAAGGCTGAAGGGTGGGTATGAGGCACAGTTTGGTAAAAGTAGCAGAGGTTGGTGGTTTGGAAGCACATTTGCTGATGCAGCCCTACCCAGGGAGTCCTGAGATACAGAGAAAGGCATAGCCTGAAAGATTGTATTAGTCTGCTTTGCTATAATAAAACATCTAAGGATAGGTGACTTAAAAAAGAAAAGAGGTTTATTTAGTTCACAGTTTGGGTGCCTGAAAACCCAAACAACATGATGCTGGTAATTTTGAGGGCTCCCTGGCTTCACTGCATCACGTAGGATGCTGTGGCTGGAGTGCCTGCAAGAGGGAGAGATCATTGGTGATAACTATGCTAAACCCTTCTGTAGGCAAGGCCCCAATGACCTAACTAACAATCACTGATAACCACCTCTTAAAAGTCCCACTACCTCCCTCCTCATCACACCCAACTTCCAACATATGAACCTTGGGGGACACACTCAAGCTTTCAAGTGCTTTCCATGACATGGAGAGACTGGATATAATTGCTGACTGCACTCCAGACTGGAGGAATTTGATTTGAATATGAAGAGGTAAGTATACCAACACTGACAATTAATGGGGAATTCAAAAGGATGAAGAGACTTTGATGGGAAAAACAGAGTTTGACTTTACTACTTCTGAGTTGGAGTGTCCTTAAGACAATTTTGCAGGCTTGGAAGCAGGGGGACAGAGGTGGCGTTGCAGATAAGTTGATCACCGATCACATGGCATATGGTTAAGATCTCACTGGGGTTGTGCGAGATCCTTGTGGAAGACTGTAGATTTGATTTGGGGTTTAAAATTTAGTTAGAATTTACCAATTGACAGGAGGGAAGAACTTAAGTCTCCTTCTAGAAGCCAAGATCTGATGCAGGTATGGCCCTCCAGGCTGTCCGTGGAGAGCTCACAGCAGGCAGGGTACAGGAAAGCCTCCTCCTGGGGAGGGTCCTAAGGGTCAAGGTGGGCTGGGAAAGGAAGGCTGTAATGGAAGAGAGGGTGAGAACTGGCCATGCAGATTTTCAAGGGAAATGGACACGACCTTTTTCATAAAACAAAAACAAAAGACTGTAAAACTTTAAGTGAGGAAATTGTACATGAAGCTGTGTGATCAACATAGTGCCCAGGTGTTGAATAAGTCATGAGTGGACAGGTACAGGCTACCTTGTTTATAGTTGCATCTTCAGAGTAGGAGATAGGGCCTTATTTCCAGAGGCCTCGCATAGAAATTAGAATAAAAATGATGGAAGAAGATAACAAGTTAAAGGGAGACTCTGAGGGTACATGACCCCTCTCTGACCAAGGGAGAGATGTCACCTTTGGTAGACATTGAAGAGACGAGGGGAGCCAACTAAGTCCAATCTGAGAAGGAAGAGGACACATTTCCTTGCCAATGTATTAAATTTCGAAGGATGATATGAAATTTGAATGAAAATGTCTAGTTACAACTGAAAGAATGCACCCAAGACTTAAGAAAAGTATCTAGGCTACAACTTTAGATTCCTAAGTCATTAGCATAAGCTGTTAGCAGAAAGATAACAACTGAAGAATACAATATGTAGAGAGAAAATGGA
This sequence comes from Aplodontia rufa, assembly GCA_004027875.1. NCBI lineage: Eukaryota > Metazoa > Chordata > Mammalia > Rodentia > Aplodontiidae > Aplodontia > Aplodontia rufa. Next base: position 108,253 of record PVKS010000383.1, on the reverse strand, counting down.
AGGGCAAGATCTCAGCTGTAGGGTCCAACTGGTGTTTTTGTCAGATTTTTTTTCTGCTGTGAGCAAAAGATAAATTAGAGGAGGTAAAGTTTATTTGGGACTCACAGTTCCAGAGGACTCAGTCCGTAGATGGCTCTGTTGCTCTGAGTCCAAGATAAGGCAGAACACCATAGTGGAAGAGGGTGGCAGAGCAAAGCAGTTGGGAACACGACACCAGGAAAGCAGAGCACTGTCCTCTCCACAGACAAAATCTCAACCTCAAGAGCACACCCCCATCCACACACCTTCTCCAGCCATACCCTATCTGCCTACAGTTATTATCCAGTTAATCCCTATCAGAGGATTAGTGCACTGATCAGGTTAAGGCTTTCATAATCCAATGATTTCACCTCTCAACTTCCTCGCATTGTCTCATATGAACTTTTGGGGCATAACTAATATCTGAACCATAACAACTAGCATCAGGTGGGAAGTGAAAATTGGCAGCAATGGAGGAGGGAAGAGCTGGTCAGGACGGAAGCATCAGGCAGAGCCAGAGATGGGGAAGAAGCAACATGGAAACAGTATTAGCTTAAACAGGCTCTGCAGGAACAACATGGTGCTATTTTTGAGTGTGGATACTGTCATTAGTCAGACCTTCCCAAACAGTAGATGGTGTGAATGGGGTGGTTGGGAGCCAGGTCACAAGGATTTTTCCAATTAGTCTCTGAGTACAAACTTTCATTGACAAACTTCAAAGCTCTCTGTGTTATGAAGGTAAAAGTCATTGTTAGATATGGAACTTAGGCTGTATTTGTTTCTATCTCTGAGGAAGGCCCAGATATAAATAAGTCGTGCTCTTGGACTTCAGCTCTCACTGAGAAACAACCCTCTCCCCATTCCAGTGCACACATGTGAAGAAGTTTTGGGCTCAGGGAGTAGGACATATTCTTGATGGTTCTATAAGAATTCTTCATCACTTGTCTGGTTTAATGTTACATTAAAATAGCATTTGTGGTTTAATCGTTTTTTGAGATCTTGCTACTAGATTTTAAAAATCTGTTGCTAGAAGCCAAGATAATTTGCTCATATAATTGTTTTTGAAGCAGATCTTATGTTAGATATTCTCTACTGGTAAAGCTGAGCTGTGCATCTGCTGACTTGTGGCCAGACACTAAGAAGGACCCCAGCTGATTAGTAAAGTTGTACCCTTGCCAGGGATTGAATCTGGGACACATGTGGCAGTCCTCCTGACTCAGAGGAGGTGGGGACTAAAATCATCGTGGGTTGAAGAGGTCTGGCTGGAAGCCGGCTGCTCATGTTGCTGAGATAAGCAATTCTTCTCTAGCCAGCAAGTTTGCTCTCAGACTCTGGGGAGTGGGCCCCAGCTTCCTCTCCTATCCAGCCTGCTCCCCCGGAGGCTCAGGAACTATCACAACTCTTCCTGGGAAGAAGCATTGCTCAGACTAGGTTTTTGCTGTGACTTTTATCATTGCCCATACACATTTCTGCACATCCTAAAATGAAGTCAATAAAGTTACTCAAAAAGGATTGGGTGGTTCACCTAGATTCATTTCAGACTGTGATGTTACATATTCTTGGATTCTTGTCTGGCAAAAAGCAAGAAAAAAATTTTAACAATCAGAATTACTGTAAAATTAGAAAACAGTTTTCAGTAGGCATGGGCTCAGTCTGCGTGAAGCTTGAGGCTGGTTGGCAGGAACTTGGGACTGTAAAAAAAAAAAAAAAAAGAAAAAAGAAAAAAAGAAAGAAAAGGAAAAAAAAAAAAACGGTTCCTGTCTTCTTTTTATTACAGCCCAGCTAGCAACGGCTGTGTAGGCGGCAGGCGATCAGAAATAAATGTCTAACTTGGATTTTGCACAGTTGGGTCCTGCTCCAAAGCACACTGCCTGCCGGCTGACCCAGCTCGAGTTTTACAGGGACAGTAAATAGGTATAGTTTGGGAAATCTCAGGGTCCCCTCCAGGGCTGCTCTGGGGAGCTAGTGAGTTTGCAGGTCGCTCCTGATTATAAGGTCGCCAGCTCTCTCGCTTCCCTGTTCTATTCCGGAGACCACCACAAAAACGCATCTAATTTCTTTTAATTTTTTTCCAGAGGCGTTTTCTTCTTCTTTGATTCCTTCTTCTCCCTCCTCTGTGTCTTTCTCTTGTTTTTACAATCTCCCTGTAATGACTAATTGGCAGTGTTTCCCAGCTTTTTTTTTTTTTTTTTTTTTTAATGTTTCTCTTGCTCTGGTTACAAGTCATACTAACCCAGTAATATCCACAGGGACCTATAGACAGCCAACATTTCCAAATGATATACAGCATTCCCCTTTCTTTCAAAGTGTAAAACATTTACAAGGAAATGTACAAATGCATTGGGAACATTTCCCGGGTCGGTCATTAGCGCGGCTTCCCCGGCGCCCAGGGTGCGCCCCCTGCCCAGACCCCCTCGCGGTCCCCTCCGGAGCGCAGGTTTCTGTGTGCCAGTGGGGAGGCCCGCGAGACCGCAATTGCTCTGGCCCGGCTTGACGAGCCTCCGATGCCCATTTACAGCGCGCGGCAGCCACTCTGGAGCCGCGGCACATCTGGATGGAGTCAGCTGCCGAGCGCCAGGGGCCAGCGCGGCCGAGCCAGCGGAGCGCGGCGGCGAGCGCGAGGGAGGCCGGCGCCCAGGCCGCCTCCGCCGGCCGACCCCCGGGTCCCCGCCCAGGCTGGATTTCCTGATGTAAACAGAGCGGCCCTGCAAGAACAGAGCCGCTCTGCTGAATGTGTCATTGAGTGTTCTTTATCTGCTTGGGGTCAACACAGCGACTTGGAAAAACAGAAGCGTTGCTTTGAATCTAAACAGCTCCGAAGCCATAGGCGCAGCTCCCCTGGGTGGGGGTGGGGAGGCCCGAAAACCCAGCTCCTGCTTGCCTGTTTACTTGTTCCACTCGATGGTAATTTAGGGGCTAATTTCATTATCTACAGCCAAATTGGAAACAAGACGCCTTTTTTTTCCCTGCTAGTGGTGCTAAAGGCATGTGTGAGTTTCTACGCTGGAGGTTGCAAGAGCCCCAAAGCCCTCCCTGCCTCCCTGTCCCCAGTGCAGAACTGAGCAGACTTTGATTTTTTTCCTGGGAAGCTGACTCCGGTTCTGGGAGCAACCATTGCTCTCTGTCACTGAATACCAGCGAAGAAAGCGTTTCCTTCCGGGGTCCCCAGAAAGGCTCTGCTCCGGGGGGCTGAAAAGACAGGTTTCCTGCCCTAAAGGTGGATGTGTTTCCTCGCTATTTTTTTTTTTTTTTTAAGTTTGGGGACTGTTCTCCCTGCCCTGTTGTCCCCTCCACTGTGTCCCCGCCACAGACTGGGGCCTTCTTCATTTAGCTGATTGACTTCCTTTCCTCTTTGGCAGGGGACATTGGGGACTGTTCTCCCTGCCCTGTTGTCCTCTCCACAGACTGGGACCTTCTTCATTTAGCTGATTGAACTCCCTTCCTCCATGGCAGGGGACATTGGGGACTGTTCTCCCTGCCCTGTTGTCCCTTCCACTGTGTCCCCACCACAGACTGGGACCTTCTTCATTTAGCTGATTGTCCTCCCTTCCTCTAGGGCAGGGGACAGACAGGGGCCTGAAGCTTTTTGGTTCTGAATGTTCCTGAAGGTAGAAATCAGCCAACTATAAACCATGACAGTCATTTTGACATAGATGGCAGAGAGGGAACATTCTAAATGATGGCAAAGGCCGTGTTGTCATCACTGATAATTAAAATGAAATGTAGATGTGTTTGCAGTCCAGTTACAAGCCATTTAAACCATCGCGTCTAGAAGTTTCTACTGGTGGCATGGGCCTCACATACTGACAGAGCTTCCCTAACCCTCAAGTAGGGACTAGTTTAGCAAAAGTCTGTAAATGGCAACTGGGAGGACCCAAGCCTGCATGTCTGAGGGCAGAATGTGGCCCTTTGCGTGGTATAAGCAGGCTTGGAAGAAGCTGCAGGCTGTGGGTGTAAGATTTCAGTACTGCAGCTTCCTGTGGAGATTTTTCAGAACGTTTTAAGTCCTCTGCCACAAACAGTGGCAGGACGTCAGTAGATTTTACTGAAACGAAACCCTGGCACCTTATTCGGACTTACAACCACCTCTGTATGAAGGAAGGGGTTGGGGGTTTAATCACTCATGAACAGGTTCATAGAGGGCTTCTTTTCTTCCCACAGACTGTGTTGTGATGAATTTGCCAGAAGTTGCACCAAAACCTATGGATGAAACCAACGTCTGGTGGGAAATTTGGCTGTTAGCAGATTTATTCCTGGTTTTGATAAGAGGATGGGGCCTAAAGTAGTTAATGATGAAATTTGTTTAAAGCAATCTCTCATGCTCCCAAAGACAAATAGAGGATTGGTTTTCCGCTGTCTGTATCACAAGCAGAAATCTTCAGTGACTTTCTAGGATTATTATAGTGTTCTAGCTTGTGGAGAACTAGGTCAGGAACTCAGGAGTCTTCCAGTTCAAAGCAATCTTCCCTTACTTTTTTTTTCTTTAAAGAAAGAGGGACTGAGAGAGAGAGAGAGAGAGAAAGAGAGAGAATCAATTTTTAATTTAGTTTTTCACATGACCTTTATTGCTCAGGGGTCTTCAGTTCAAAGCAATCTTCCCCCCTTTTTTTTTCTTTAAAGAGAGAGGGACAGAGAGAGAGAAAGAGAATTTTTAATTTAGTTTTTCATGTTGCCTTTATGAAACTTTGTTGTGTATGTGGTGTTAGGTTTCGAACTCACATACTCGTGGATGCCAGGCAAGCGCCATAACCCCTGAGCCACCGCCCCAGCCCCTTCCCTGACTTCCAATGTTATCAAAATTTCAAACAGGTACCACAGTAGCAGGTACTACATAATTTGCTACCTGAGAGACAAGCATAGTTGCTTGGTTCCTGAACCACTCTGACCCTCACTTTCCATATCTCTAATATGGGAACAGCAATATCAATGTCTCCAGGTTACTAGAGGTTAAATTAGATATTGCATAGAAGGGCCCAGACCAGTGCCTGGGACACGGGTGTTACTTGGTAAATGTTTATGGAGGAAGGCTTGTTGCATTGCAGTTTGATTTTTTTTGTACTTTTTCCCTTTCTCTTCCCACCTGTAAAAGACAGAGGAATATAGTCATAGTGTTCTCTTGTCTTTAAAGAGATCTCCTCAAAGTCTATTTCAAATACACACTTTTCATTTTCTGGAAGTTCCTTGGTTTCAAGCACTTGTTCCATCATCAAATTCAGTGTCAGGCTGTGGACTTTGGATTTTCGAGTCTGGACAGTAAGTTTACTGTGACCATCACCTCAGCCGTGTGGATCAATAGGAGCAGATGTGTCAGTGTGTTGCCATGCCAACCATACTATCTTCTGCTCACCTGGGCAAGAGGCTGAGCAGGAGCCTGTCTGTTTATTTATTTAGAGGGAGGCAGTATTCCTAAGCCAAACAGAGCACTGAGCACTGAGTCAGTCCTGGCCAGGGTTTTCTTCTTAACTTGAAATTTTTATTTTGATAGTAGCAGATACGCACTTGTAAGATGTAAGAGATAACGGAGAGATCCTGTATATTCTTTATCCAGTTTCTCCCAATGGCAACAATTTCAGAACTGTAATATAATATCACAACAGGTATATTGATATCAACATAATTGCTTTTGCTTGTTCAGTTTTATTTGCACTCATTTGTGTGTGTTTATTGGTCCTTTATAATTCCTCATAGTTGTAGGTTCCTATGTGTACCACCAAAGGCAAGACCCTGAAATAGTTCCACCACCACAAGGCTTCCTCCTGCCACCCTTTTGTAATTACACCTACTTCCCTTCCACCATTGCTTCCTCCCTCTTTCGTCTCAATCCTTGCCACCACCAATCTGCCTTCTCATTCTAAAATTTTGTCCTAAGAGCAATGTTATAGAAGTATAATCACACAGCATAACCTTTTGGGATTGGCATTTTTCACTTACACAAATCCTTGAAGATTCATTCAAGTTGTTGCATGTATCAATAGTTTCTTTTCCTTTTCCACTGATGAGTAATATTCCATAGTGTGGCTAGACCACAGTTTGTTTAGCCATTCACCTGCTGAAGGACTTTTGAGCTGATGCTAGTTTGGAACTAATAAAGGTGCTACAAATATTTGCATATAGGTTTTGATGTGACTATATTTTTCATTTCTCTAGGATAAATATACAAATGCACTATTGCTGGATTGTGCGATAATTTAATGTCCACTTTTATAAGAAATTGCCAAACTGTTTTCCAGAGTGACTTTACTATCTTTTTATTCCCACCAGCAATATATGCAGAGTTCCGTTTCTCTGTATCCTTGCAAACATAAGGCGTCATCACTTTTTAAAAAAATTTTAGCCATTCTGATAAGTGCATAGTGATATTATTTGTGGTTTTAATTTTTTTTAAAGAGAGAAACAACTTTATTTAGTTTTTCACATGGCTTTAGTTGCTCCAACACTTAGTTGTGTACATGGTACTGGGGTTTGAACCTGGGTCCTCGTGCTTGCCAGGCAAGCGCCAAAACCACTGAGCCACGGCTCCAGCCCCTCTAATTTTTAAATTAGCTAATGCCTACTGAAGTTATATATCATTTCATGTGCTAATTTGTCATATGTATTTTCACAAGGTATCTATGTTTTTTGCTTATTTTCTGGTTTTTTTTTATTGTTGAGTTTTTAGAGTTCTTTATATATGCTAGATACTAGGACTTTGTCAAATATGTGGCTTGCTAGTATTCCCCCACCATGTAACATATTTTATTATCCTTTCACATGGGCTCTTATTGAACAAAGATTTTAATTTTTTTTTAAGAGAGAGGGATAGTGAGAGAGAGAAAGAAAGAATTTTTATTTAGTTTTTCATGTGGCTTTCATTGCTTCAATAACTTGTTGTGTATGTGGTGCTGGGGTTTGAGTTCCTGTCCTCATGCATGCCAAGCAAGTGCAATAACCACCAAGCCACCACTCCAGCCCCAAAGGCTTTTAATTTTGATGAAGTTCAATTTATCAGTATTTCCCTTTATAGATGTGCTCTGGATTTCAAGTCTAAGAAACCTTTCCCTAATATTAGATCTTAAATATTTTATGTCTTTTACTCAAAGTTTATAGTTGTACATTTTACAATTAAGTCTGTGATTCAGTTTGAATCAAGTTTTGTATAGAAGGGATTTAAAAAATTTTTTTTCTATTTATTTTTTATTTTTTCTTCAGGATGTCCAGTTCCATCAGTACCATATTTTGAAAAGGCTAGGTTTTGCACCTTTGTAAAAAGAATCAATTGAGAACATTTGGGTCTATTTCTGGTTTTTTTATTCTGTTCTACTGTACTGTGTGACTGTCCCTCTACCCGTATCACACTGTCTTGATTACTGTCGCTACAATATGAGACTTAATATGGAGTAGAGGGCTTCCTCCTGTTTTATTCTTCTTTATTGAGATTATTTTACCTTTGCCTGTGTTTTTCCATAAAAATTTTAAAAATTGCATTTAGCCTATATATAGATCAATTGTTTACACCTGTTACTAGTGTTGAATTTTCCAATCTATAACTGTAGTATGTTGCTCCATTTACTTATGCATTATTTTATTTCTTTCATAAGCATTTTTTTTTACATTTTTTTTAGCATAAAGAAATAGCATCTCACTAAGTTGCCAAGGCTGGCTTTGAACTTTTGATACTTCTGCCTCAGCTTCCTGAGTAGCTGGGATTATAGGCACACATCATCGCACCTAGCAATTTCCCCCCATGGTGTGGGGTATTGAACTCATGGCCTAGCACAAGCTAAGCAAGCAGTCTATCTTTGTCACTGAGTTACAGCCCCAGTCCAAAATTGGAGAATTTCTTAATCTAAACTTGCTCACAGTACCTCTTATTACTTTATTTTTGGTGCTGGGGATTAGACTCAGGTCCTTGCAAGTGTTATACCATTGAACTACATCCCCATTCCTCTTATAATATTTTTTATTGAGAAATTTATTTGTTGAACAATCATATCAGTTTTTAACGAAATAATATCATATGTATATAGATTCTGAAGATTAGATTTACCCCCAAGAGTGCCCCCCGCAATTACCCACCTTTATCTCTCCCTTCCCCTTCCCAAAAACATCTCTAAAAATGTATTAGGTTGTATAACATTACAACTTATCCAAATTTAACACATGATAATAGACCACCTTTCTCAATGGCCAGGGTTTAGTTCCAGCCTCCACAGATGAGTGAAGACATTTGACCCTTGGTTCTGTGGGTTATGCTGATTTCACTCAACATAATTTCTTCCATTTACCTTCAAAGGCTGCAATATCATTGTTTCTAATTGCTGTGTAAAATTCCATGGTATATATGTACCACAGTTTTTGGATCCATTCATCCAGTGAGGGACATCTGGGTTATTTCCATAATTTAGCTATTGTAAATTAAGCTGCTATGAACATAGATATTGCTGTGTCACTGTAATGTGCTAATTTTAAATCCTCTGGAAAAATACCCAGGAGAGGAATAGCAGGATCATAAGGTGTGTGGAGAATCCTCTTATAATATTTTTAATGATTGTAGGATCTCTATAGATATCCGTGATTTCATTCTTTTCTCTCTTTCTTTTTAAAGAGAGAAGGTCACAGAGAGAGAGAGAGAGAGAGAGAGAGAGACAGACAGAGAAAATCCATTCTTATTGAATTTTTCACAGGCTTTTGTTGCTCTGACACTTAGTTGTGTATGTGGTGCTGGGGTCTGAACCTGTGTACTTGCACATGCCAGGAAAGCACCATGACCACCGAGCCACCACTCCAGCCCTGTAATTTAATTCTTAATAGATTTGTGTCTTTACTTTTTATTTTTTTGCTTTAGGTTTTTCAATTATATTAACTTTTTTATATAACTAGATTTTTTTATTTATTGCTCTCCATTTTTAAATTTTCAATTCATTGATTTCTGCTCTTAGATGATATCTTTCCTGTGGTTCCTTCAAATTTATTCCACTCTTTTTTTCTAGGTTATTGAGATTCAGGATTAAAATTTCCTCTCTTTAATATGATCATTTAATGTTATAAATTTCCTTTTGGTGACTGCTTTAACTTTATGCTACAAATTTTGGTGTGTTGCTTTTTGTTTGTTTTTATTCTGTTCAATTATTTTTTTCATCTGAATTTTCTGAGATTTCTTTTTATTTTTTTCTTTCTATTGACACATTATAATTACACATAACAGTGGGATTTGTTGTCATTAACTTATTTGTACATAGTATAACAATAGAACAGCATAATTTGGTCATTTTCATTCCCCAATACTAATTCCCCAATACTATCCACTACCTTTTCCTCCTCCCTCCTCCTGGTCCCCTTCCTATACTCTATAGGTCTTCCTCCTATTTTCAAGAGGAGATTCCCTGTTTTTTTTTCTTTCAAGAGAGAGGGACAGTGAGAGAGAGAGAGAGAGAGAGAGAGAAAGAGAGAGACAGAGAGAATCAGTTTTATTTTTTATTTTATTTTGCTTTTTTTAGTTTTTCATGTGGCTTTCATTGCTCCAATGTGGTGCTGGGGTTTGGATCGAGGTCCTTGCGCATGCCGGGCAAGCACCATAACCGCTGACCTACAGCTCCAGTCCATGTTTCTTGACTCACGAATTAGTTAGAAATTTGGAGATTTTCCTGTTGTCTCTTTGCTATTGGTTTCTGGTTTGGTTCCATTGTGATTTTTCTAAATTCACTATGGTTTATTTTATTGTCCAATATACAGACTAGCTTGATAATATACCAGGTATATTTGAAAAAATTAAATTGTGTGTTATTTTTATGTAGGATGCTCTGTGTTTGATAGATTCTGTTGGTGGACTTCATTGTTTAGATCCCTGGCCTTCTTTCTGAATTTCTATTAGCACTATTGGTTGTTGAGATGGGGATCTTCAAACCATCACCTGCAATTATGGACTTGTATGTTTCTCCTTTCAGTTCAATGACATATTGCTTCATGTGTTTTGAGGCACATCTGTATGTTGCAAACATAACTAGGATCTCTGTTGCTTTGCAGAGGACTGATATTTCATCAATATAAAATATACCTCTTTGCTTCTGAGAATTTCTTTGCTGTAAAGTCTACTTTATCAATACTCACATAGCTACTACTGGTCTTTAAAAATTAATAGTTATATGGTATAAATATTTCCATTCTTTTGCTTTTAATCTGCCTATGTCAATGTATAAGAAGAAACTTTTTTTGGTAAGAGCTATTATTGGATCATGTTTCTTCATGCATTCTGCTATATTATTTTTTTGATTGAATATTTAGATAATTTATATTTAAGGTGACTATTAAAATATTAGCACTAAAAAGTGCCATTGTATTAATGCTGTCTCAGGTTCTAGATATTGTTGGAGGAACTCTTTTTTTTCTGGAGGATGAGTCCACCGGGGCTGGTGCTGGGTGTGGGTTAGAAGCACCACAGGTAGAGGTCAATACCAAGAGCAGCTATATGGTCCTCCTGTGTCGCAGACACACCTGCCTTCCTCTCGGCCCTTCCTGAAAGGACCTTGCGGCTAACTCATGTGCTTTCTGTGGGTTTATATTTGTGCTGCATGGGAGAAAGAGGAGCATTGAGAAGGGGTCTACAAATCTCATCCTTCCTATGTATTTTAGTTCAGTCCCTCATTATCCCATCCACTGAGGGACTTATTTGGGTGTCCATCTGGCAGAAAGGCAGTGTGGTTATGTGTGTCCCTTCAGATCCCAACTTCCTGGGTTCCATTCAGTCTGCACCATGACCTTGCACCTTGACCTTGAAGAGGTTGTTCTCTGTGCTTGGTCATTGCTTCTATGGCCACAGTGCAGTGTCATGGGCTAGCCAAGATTCATACTAGCTGCCTTGGTGCAGTTATTCACAGTGAGCTACTCTCACTCCCTTGGAACTAGGCTCTGAAAAATAAATTACATGGTTACCACATCCATAGAACTGTTGGGAATTCTCAGTTAACTAGGTAAAGTGCTTGGTAAATTGTAAGAGCTCAGTAAATGTTACTTATTATTATCATATACATTTTTCATCAAAAGGAGAAAATACATGTTAATACATCAACCATTTATTAAATATTAAGAAACCTATTTTCCTACATTACTGTAGGAAATTTTAATTATATTTCTACATTATTGTAGTAAATATTAATATAATTTAAAGTTCTAATCTATCCTTCCAAACTCTGTGGGGGTTGACTAGTGTGGTTCTAGGCAGCCCTGTGTTGACCCGCAAGGTTGAGCTTCTGGAATCTGATGCTAAGAAGTGAGCCAAGCTGAGAAATGAGGGTAAACTGCAGCAATGTGGGAAGGTAGACAGTGATGTCACAGGACAACGCATTAAGGTCATGTCTCATTGGTTGTTCCCAGTGCGCATTATCCCAAAGGTGACCAGCGTGTGACTATAGCAGTGGCTCTCAGTCTAGGACTCAGCTTAGGTATCCAGCTATTGAAGAAAATTGAGAAAAACTTCTGTGTTTATTTGATGAGGGAAGGATTTGAACCGTGTGGATGAAATAGAAGAGAAAACTCAAGGGGACATATTCTGTTTCATTTGTGATTCTCTAATTAAGATTATTTAAAGTTTTATGATGCAATACAGCAGCAAGCTATAGCCCTGCCTTTGGGATTAAGCATTTGGTTAAAAAACAAAAATCGTGCTGCTAATTGAATCATGGATATTTTCCTCTTTTGCAAAGTCTGTTTGAACTTTGTTCCACTGCTGGCTTGTTTAGCATCCAGACATTTTTAATAGTGGCAGAAATATGCTCCTTGGTGGTTTACTTTGTTTCTTGATTTTATTGTTGCTTTAATTTAATGACATGTTGTACAGAGGGGTAAGACAGGTTCTGAAAATGGTTTATTTTACCTGTATTTCCTTGCCAGAGTATTTCTTGACAATATGGATACTTGAAGAAGACTTACTAGAAATTTGTCACTAGTTTTTACATCTATTATTTTAAAAACTTCACATTCGTAATAAACTGATTTTATGAAGTTTGTAATGAAAGTTCTCTTTGTCATTTAGGGGAATTATGGAAGAAATACCTAGTAGTTTATATTAGACTTTACCCTTGATCATATTTACTGTAAAGATTTCAGGAGATAATTATTTTTTCTTCTCCACTTTTTATTTTAGTAATAATTTTAAGCTATATAAAACTTTTAAAGGAGGTAAATGAGATTTTTTTTTTAGTTATACAATGCAGGAGTCAACCAATTTCTGTCTTAATCTTCAGTTGCTTTAATAACATTTTTCATGTTTATAAAAGATTATTTAAACCAGTTAGATCTCTTCTGAATTATCAGACTGAAATAGCTTTAAATGAATGCTCTTTGTACCTCAGTGAGATGCTGACTTCACCTGAAAATCCCTCAGTAACATGATGCTCTAAATGTATTCATTAGAGACTCGAGGCTTTTTCTTATAGATGTCTTTTCTTAAAAAAAATTCCATGTTATTATTGAAAATATCCAGAAGAAAACATTTCTTGAAATCCTTATGCTAGAACCACATTGCTAATTTAGACAGCTCCCCAAATAACTCTTAAAATATTTAATATTATTTCCATAATTGCATCATTTATTTATTTCTTCACTAGAAAAACCAAGGCCTTTGATTTTTTTTTTTAAGAGAGAGGGACAGTGTGTGTGTGAGAAGAGAGAGAGAGAGAGAGAGAGAGAGAGAGAAAGAGAGAATCAATTTTTATTTAGTTTTTCATGTGCCTTCCGTTGCTGCAACACTTCATTGTGTATGTGGTGCTGGGGTTTGAACACGCATCCTCACATATGCCAGGCAAGTGCCATAACCACCGAGCCACCGCTCCAGCCCCCAAGGCCATTGATTCCACGGTTCTGATATCCAAGATCTCTGAATGCCAGTCATCTTGAGCACATTCTGACCTGATGGTGCCTATACATTGTAGTTAACTCACAGAGTATGCAGTAGATTCAAGAAAAAGTCGCTTATAACAGATATCACATGAATGTGCGTAAGGTCTTAAGAGCAGTTTAGTTAGAGACTGAAGGGCACCCAGAAGAATTTGGACAGTCCCATATGAAAGGTGAAAAATATTATGTGAGTAATATCATGTTAGCTATGCACATTAAGTCCCTGGTCAAAGGTGAAGACATCAGGTGGCCACTTTCTAGGGGTTTGTTTTGTTAAAAATCGTTTTCAGAAAAAGGTGGAAGTGTGCTTCTCATGCTGATATAGAAATGAATACACGGTAATAATTTTGTTTTACTTGGTAATCAACGAGGGGATCAGAAAGTTGTTAAAAAAGCACACATTTATTTGGAGTAAATGATTTGACTTGTGAATAGAAGAAGTACTGACTTTTTTGTTCTGTTATGATTTGCCATGCTGGGAATCGAACCCAGGTCTTCACACATGGCAGGCAAGTGATTTTTGTTTTCACAGTAATGGTGAAATTCTCCCAAATGAGTTTGCAAATCCATTCTTTGCCTGCAGTTTACAAGGAGGTACAAAATAATTTGATGACAACAAATGGGGTAAAGTCAGACCATCTGGAGGTGTGATGGAGGCAATGCACCATTTTCCACTGAAGCACAATTTTTTTTCTGCCCTGTCTGTGAGCTGAGTTCCATTCTTTGACTTCCTTGGTAAGTGAATTAATTGGGGAAAAGTGTATGAGACAATAGTCACACTTGTGCAATCCTTCAGTTCACTGAGAACAAACCAAACAAGTGAACACAGTTTCTAATTCACTTGATGAAAGGAAGCTTGGTAAAATGGGAATGGGCTTTTCATGATTAGTAATATCACCTTATTATTCTTCCTACAGTACATAGAGGTTGTTATAATACTTTTAAGGTTAGTAAACTACTGAACTAATACCTCCTGCTGCCAAAAGATCAGAAAAACAACAAACCAGAAAGTAACAAAGTATAAATGTAGTGGGAGATTAGATACAAAGTAACAATTTCACATCCTACATAGGGAAAGTATTTGGTGTAATATTTCTTCACACATATACCAAGCACATTGTTTACAGATCCCACACACACAGACTCCATGGCAGACCCTGTCCTGCCTGGATTTTAGCCCACGTAAGACACAGCTGCTATGACCTGGCCATGCCTCATGAAGAACTGGAGGACCAAGTTGAAGAATGTGGGAGTTTATTCCACCTGTCCCAACCTATTCCTCATCAAGTGCTTCAGCACACAGTGGAGGGTTTTAAGGACAAATAAAGGCAACAACGATTTAAAACTCCCTGAAGAATTTAGCACCTGGTCAAAAGTTTCTGAGAAGATAAGAAATAGAAGAAAGGGTTGATGGAAAGGTTTTCCTTTATTGGCAAGAAAAAAAATGAGTGCATTTTAAAGCAAACAAAAAAAATTGTATTTTGAATAGTGTATAAAGTCAAGGATTAGTGGATGGAATGAACCAGGAACCAGTTGTAGGCTCAAGAAGGAACCCTAAACCTTGCCTACCCAGGTCTCTGGTTCTCTGTGTCTAAGATTGACAAAGGGATCTGTTTGGAACCTCAATTTTTCCAAAAGCAGATTGGTTAAGTGTTTGACTGCTAAAAGCAACTTCAAGCTTTGTCCTTTCCCTAAATCTGCCAAATCTTGACTTATTTCTCTATTAAGTGGAGATATGAATAGTTAACTTATAGGTTTGTGAAAATAACATGGTAAACATGATAATGAAAATGATTGTTTTCACTAACTAGTGATTTGGTGGAGGGTAGCTGTGACTGAAGCCACACTGAACAGAGTCCTCTGCCCAGGGCCCTGCCTGGCTTCATGCCAATCTTATGTAAGATGGAGCCCATTGATGGAGGAGTAGATGGGAGGCAGTCTGGCATTGGTGGAAGGGTACAGAAGGATATTGGTTCAAATCCTGGCTTTGCCCCAACAAACTACTTATGTGGGCAACTGGTAACTTACTAAGGGTATCCAAAATGTGTCATCTCTGAAATGGAGATTGGCTTCACTAGTAGGAAGTTAATATGCATTTAGTAATTCCTAAGTAAGAACTAAATGGGGTTGTAAAATCAAAAATCTTAGCCCGTGATGCTTAATAAATGGTGTCATGTTCTTATACTGCCACCAAAGTTGGCCCATGATATCACTCCTCTTGGTCCTGGTGGTCCATTGTCAGCCATCTGTGTAGATTTAGTAGAAAGGGCCAAGCCCTTGTGAGCCCCCGTTGACCTCATGGCTGACTAAGGCAGTGACTCCCTCCTTCCTGAGCCCTGAGCCCTCTCCCTTGGGCACCACTTGAGCTGTGGGCCATGAGGATCAGAACTTTCACTTGCCTAATATAGGTGTTAGCACCTTGAAGATCTATTTATGACTGATTACTGAGAGAATAAATAATACACTGCTCTCTTCTCAACCAAAACATTGTAAAAATTTATATTCTGAAACTTCGGGACGAGGCATTTAACATTTCCAAATCTCATATTTCTTATCCTGTAAATGATGATAGTGTTGATGATATGCAGCTCATAGAGTTCACATTCTTCTGAAAGAGACTGGCTCTGAGCATGGGAAAAGCAAGAGCTTACTACCCAGTGCCTTGGACGATTCCAACCTCTGTGCGTATTTCTAGACATCTCAGGATGGAGTTTATTCAGATGTGTCTTCAAAGTCAGCCCAGTACCCTTGGAGAAGGGTCCTTGGTCCAGAATGCTCACATCCTCTCTCCTTGGTACCTGGCTTAGATGCATATGGAAATCTCAAGAGAAAACAGCTCTCACTGAAGGTTCCCTCCACTTTTCCATGGGGTGGTCTGGTGCAACCCCAATAGATGCCCACACTCTGTTTCCCTTGATCCACTGAGGGCTCCAGTGGAGTGAAGGGGAGGGAGGAAGCTCTTTCCACTCATGCACTGCTGGAAAGTGCATCTACCATTGTGAGAAATGTGCAGGCTGAGTCCTTAACCCCCCACAACGCTCTGGGGACAGGATGGGGACTTTCATTTCAGGACTCTGCTCTGCATTTGCATCACTAGGAGAAAGCAAACCACCCAGGGGATGGTGACTTTTCCTTGGGTTTCTGATTCTTAAGTTACAGCATGCTAGCAAAGCTGCATTCAGTTCAGAGGAGAAGGAGACTGAGAAGTAGAGGAAGCCCTGGACTTAAACTGTGGCCATAAATGATGACTTCTCAGAGGTCGCCCGGTTCTGGTTGTCTTTTGGGGTTGACTTTGCTCCACATGTGGGCTTGGCTCTCCTCTTCATGATCCTCTGTCCTGTAAGGCAGTGTGGCATAGGGAAGCAGTGCCACCTTGGATCCAGTCCGATGTCCTGGGCCTAAGATTCCAACACTCTCTGTGTGATCTGAGACAACTTACTTAATCTTTTGGGTGTTCCATTACCCCAGCTACCAAAAATGAGGATAATAGTCCTTATAACATTCAATCATTGTGAGGCATAAATGAGAATATATGTGGAATTGCCTGCCACTGAGCAGTTGCTTGATAGAGATTCATGAATTAATTTTTAAAAATTTTGCCAATCCTCATGCTAATATGAATTTTTAAAACAATTTTATTTTTCTTTGTGGCTTTCATTGCTCTGAGACTTCCTTGTGTATGTGGTGCTGGGGTTTGAACTCGCATCCTCGCACATGCTAGGCAAGCACCCTAACCATCAAGCCACCACTCCAGCCCTAATATGAATTTTTTTAAAGAGAGAGAGAGAGAGGAAGAAAGAGAGAGAAAGGAAGAGAGAGAGACAGAGAGAGGGTCCATTTTATTAATTGTTTTCATTTGTTTTTGTTTTCTGACATTTAGTTGTATATGTGGTACTGGGGTTTGAACCCAGGTCCTTGCACGTGCCAGGCAAGTGGTACACCACTGAGCCACCTCTCCAGCCTCTAATATGAATTTTTAAAGAACGTTATTTTTGAATCCTTATTACATAGTAGTACTGTTTTTAATCATATTATCATCCATGGTAATTTCTTACTTGAGCACTTTCATCTGTACACTGTGCCTGAACACCTGGTGCTGAGAATTCACACCATCCCTGATCCTGTGTTACTACAGACTTGTCTTGTTCCTCTGCCTTCATCAGCCTAATTTTGTTTTCTCAGGAATCTTCCCCATGGGCAAAAGTTTATGTTTCATTATAGGAACTTCCAGAAAGATCTATCAACACCTCAGTGGAAAACAACAGACAGTATATTCTTTAAGACTGAAGGAATCTCTCATATCCAAGTTCTTGCTTTGCTGTTTCCTCCTGTCCAGGGCTATTATGTTTTGATCCTTACTCCATGTTAACCAAGCCCTGTTTTAAGTCAAGCTTCCAGTTTTCAGAGAATTCTGACCTTCTCTTTCCTATTCTGAGGACCCGAGGAAACTTCCTGAGATGCTGTCCCCCTCACTGAGTGAGAAATGAACTCAACTTTGTGCTGGTGGGTTTTGTTAGTGATGTTTGGGGAGCCAGGCTTGAACAGTTACCAACTCACTACAGGTTGGGCTCCTGGCTGAGATAGATACCTCCTCTGAGTCCTGATGGGCCTGGTGGCTCTTGACCATAGAACTGGGGTAAGTGGGTCTATGCTAGTGAGAAACAATGATCTCTTTCCATGAGCTCTCAGGTAAATGGGTTTATTTTGTTTCCTAAGGATAAGGAATGATTTTTAGGTATTTGTTGTCTGTCTGATCAGAGTTGAGACATGCTTGTCCCTGGGGAAAACCCCCCCCCCCACCCCCACGCACACTTCCTTCATTTCCTTCCCTTCCTCATGGAAAGAGGTTGCTGTTTCTCACTAGTGTAGACCCACTTATTCCAGTTCCATGGTCAAGTGCCCCCAGACCCCACAGGCTAAGAGGAGGCCTCTGTTTCTCTTCCTCTCCTCCTTTGGAGACCTTGAAGTGAATCCAGTTTCTAATCTGGTCCTGGGGACTGAAAAGGTCTGAAGTTTTGCTCTAAGACCAGCATCCTTTGGATAAAGTTTGGCCTATGTCCTTCATTAACATGCTGGAGAGCTTTTCTTGGTCTTGTCTTCTGTCCGGTTCTGGGAGATATGACATCTGTAAATTGCTCTGTTCTTTAGGGGCTGCAAGTCTTGAGTTCTGTAACTGGATGGGCCATCTGTTAGGTTGGGGGCCTAGGATCTGGGATACTGAAACAGTATGTGTGAACAGAACATTTCCACACTGTCATGGATGTGTTTCTGTCTCTTTAAGCCCAGGCTAGACTCCTGCTTTACAAATAATGTGTTTATTTTATAATCCCAACATGGGTGCTTATCTTTCTAAATGGCATGATTTTACTATGATGCTTGTGAAACTTTTAATAGAACCAAGCATGTTTCTTAGAAGGAAAAGGTGCTGTTTTAAAATTTGATAATCTCCATTCTTTAATTAGCATCAGGAAGTATCAAAATGAAAACAAAGAAAATTTAAGTTGTCAAAAACTTCCTTCTTAAGAGATTCCTTGTCTAAGACAAAAAAAAAAATGTGGTAAACTTAAAAAATTAGGTCTTTTAGATGCTCGTAAATCACAACTTGAACCTAATAGCCTTTCTCCTACTGTTTCCTTCTGCATCTATGCTTCATTTCCTTTTGCCCCTATTTTGCCCTCTGATCCACTCCCTTTCCTCCTGACCTGCCAAGAACTCCCCAAGACTTAGTTGCCTCTGGAAGTCAAACCTCCTTCATAACTGGGAGCCTTCTCTGTTGATCTGAAGTCCTGCTCTCTTTGTTTGATCTGAGTATGGCCAAATTTTCCAAATAACTGGCTAGATAGGGAGGTATCCACAGAAGGATTTGGGATAATTTTATGCCTAATCTGGGTATATACCTTTGTTGGTGAGGACTTAAATTATTAAAATCTTGGTGTAAAAAGCAGGATGGGAATTCCCAAGGATGATTTGAAAGACCTCAGATTTTATAGGAAACCACTGCTGTCAGTGTTGGAAGAGATCTTTTGGAGGCTGTTCTCAAAGTCACCTCTATAAGAATATATTGGATTCTAGTTCTGTAAGCAAAGATAGGAGAATGTAGAGACTTCTAGGATAGACCTTATGGCAACATATACAGTATCCTGGTGGACCTTGAGTCAGATGGACCCCAGTTCCCTTCTCAAATATTGGAAATGGGATTAAGCTAGATATTGGGGATAAACACATAAACACTAGAATGGTATATAACCCCAGGACACAGAACTCCTTGTGAAGTATTTTGAAAACACCTACAAATGGAAGGGAAGTTGAATGTGGAATAAGTTTTTGATTTGATGGATGAAACAACTAGATTCTTCTGCCTTAGTCATTCAATCTCAAAGGAAGGAGTCTCTTGACAAAAATGCACATAGATGTTGTAACTGAAAGAATATTAGAATAAAAACTGTCCTTTCTTGGCTAAGAAAACATGCTTTAAAATGAAATGATTTATCAATACTGTGCTCAGAGGGAATTTTCAAGAAGTTTATCTGAAGGTTAAAAGAGTTCCACTGGCACATAGAGTAAAATAAGTGCAAATGATGGATCCATAAAGCTATGTAATATATTATAAACATAGGCAAAATTGGTTCAGTTTTGAAGGGCTTGATTCCTTGTTTGACTATTTCTTGTTTTCACCTGAATACAAAGGGATATTCTTAGTTTTGCAATAATACTTTTCTTATATTTAATTAGGTAACTTTTATGCTTATTTTTAAGTATTTTATTATCAAATGAATGATCACATATTCTTTCTCAGGTACCCATAATCTTATCAGTACTGTTCAAATCTGATATTTTTTTCCTACCTAATATTGATTTGTAAATGCAAAGTGAAGTAATCTGATGTTAAAGATCTATTTTGTACCAAAACTTTTCTTTGGGATTTCTCAGACCCCTGGAAAATCATGAAGATTTATTCTAGGCTAGTGCTTTCAATTTAAGATACACCTAGGAAATTCTATTAAAATACAGATTTATTTAGTATGCAGTCCAGATTCATTGAAAATCTGTTTTCCAGATATTCTTGATACTTTTGGTATATTTTATTATATAATTTGAATATTCTTGATATGTTATGTATCTCTAGATATTTATATATTATAGCGCAATATTTTCCCTCTATTACAACTTCATTTTTATGTATTTAATTCATTTACATTGTCTTCAATACACTCTGTCATTATCCTCGTACGTATTTGGTCTGAAAGTTTGGGTACCTTATGCATATTTGCTTCATATGCCATAGAAACTACCACGTTTCTTCATAACTTGCATTATTGTAATAAAATCTCATCAGATCTTTCACTTTGGAAAGAATCAGTAATAGGACAACCATGGCAATTTTAAGTGTCTGTCATCTATAAATATTATTTCTTTGATGCTTCCTGAAAGTTTCAGATACAGTAAGAGTGTTGTCTTCATGATGCTAATTGGAAGACTTCTATTGGGTGCCCTTAATGACTACCACAGTTGTGCCAGGGGATTGACTATTGGGTTCACATCGCTCAACTGACAAGACATCAACCTCCTGAGATCACAGGAAGACCACTCCCATGGGGAACCTTGAGCTGAAGTTTTTTCAGAACCATCCTAAATTGAAATATCTAGTCTTGGGACATAGATGGTTTTAATCCCAGATCTCTGTATTTAAACACAGATTAGCATTCCAGAATCTGCATTCCTCCTATTTTCTAGCTGCTTACTTTCCTCTTACTGGTTCAAAGCACCTGTATTAGTCAGCTTTATCACTGTGATTAAAAAAAAAAAAACCCTGAAAAAGACAACTTAAAGAAGGAAAGATTTATTTTGTCTCACTGTTCCATGCGCACCTGGATCCGTTGCTTCTGGGCCTATGGTGAGACACTACATCATGGCACAGCAAAGCTGCTTACACATGGTGACATGGAGAGGGGAGAGGGCGGGGATAGGAGAAAGGAAGGAGCTGGAGAAAGATATAGCCCCGAGGGACACATCCCCAAGGTCTCGCTCCTTGTAACTACTTTCTACCTCCTACAGAATCTACCACCTCCCAATTTCCCAATAGTCCCTTCAACTATGAGTCTATCAATGGAGTAGTCCACTGCCTTCACTTTCTAAAAGCTTCACTTCTGGACATTACTGCATTGGGGTTCATGTCTTCAACACAAGAGCCTTTGTGGGACATTTCAGATCAAAACTATCGCACACCTTCAACCGTCTAAATCTTCAATGTTTGATTTTGCGTCCTTAGTGTCCCCTTGGTATGAGTCCAACACTTCACTGTAATGTACCATGAGCTGGATAAAGCATACAACCAAATCAATTATTGCCCTAAGAGTCAAAGGAACCCCTTATCTCAAAGGCCTGTCCTCATGGTTTCTTCCAGTCCTAAGAAAGATATCAGGATTGCTGTCCAATTCTAATCAAGCCCTCACTTTGAAAGTCTAACTTTAAATCTAACTTTCGATTTGCAGTAAATGCAGACCTCATCTTCTTGCCTCTGAGGCCCAACCACTGTTTGAGAGGTAGTGTTTTCCCTTCTTGTTGTAAGTAATCAGCTTAGCTTTTTCTTATCAATGGAATCTGTTGGTGACTTTTGGAATTGGTATTGATACACTTTTCACACGCCAGATATTTCAGAGAAGTTGTAAAATGCAGGACATGAAACATGCCTCTTCTCTATATTTTACATCTTAAATAATTGAGTGATGCTTTCATAAATTAAAAATAGTGCAGCTTTTTGAACAACATCTAAAGTAAGTGCAATATTTTTTTCAGCATTCAGCAGACACCTCTGCTTTTTTAAAAACTTAACTTCTTGCCATTGACTAATATATCTTGTACCATTCTGAGAGAGTAGATATAGCAATGTAGCTGCCACCAGCAGCTGGGATGGAAACAAGCGTCTTCATAGTTCTGGGCTTTGTGGGAGAAGCTTCATACACACTCCACATCTTTACTCTCAGAATGCCTTGCCACAGTGTCCTCTTGTTTTACAGGTGAGGAAAATGGCTCTCAGGTCTAAAGCCCCAGCTGAACAGGAGTCCAGGACCATCTTCCATGGCTCCTACCACTTGCCTGTTGTAGGTTGCATGTGTTACAGGTGCTGGGCAGCAACAGTGATTGGGCCATCCAGGGATAGCCAGAATTGTGGAGCATCGGGGCCACCTGAACATGTGGAACCCAGCCTTAGCCTGAAGTGAAGCAGAATGACTGGATTCCAAATTCTGCTCTCTCCCCAGAGAATCTTTGAGGGCTCTCCTATTAGATGTCTCCTCTATCTTTTTGGTTCCTAGGAATACCAATGTGTACTGGTTTATGGATGATGACACCTTCCATTGCAGCTGCCCTGAGGCCACGCAGAAGCGTAGGGCTGACATCACCCTCTCCACTCCTCAGGGACAGTGGGAGCCTTCCTGTCTGCACCTTGCCATTCCTACCTGGTGCCGCACCTGGTTTCTTAGAGGGCTTTTCTTGTTGCAAGTCTTTTATTTGGCTTACAATTGGAGGATCAGGGAGGTGGAAGGCTTGTACCTGTGTGTCACAGGTGCCTCTCCACAGCGTCTAGGCTGTTCAGAAGTCACTAGGGGCCTTCAACTTTCTCTTATCAGAAGGAGCTTGCTGTCCCCTCAGAGGTTGCCTGATGGACCATCCAGTCTTTCCCTTCACTTTTTCTGTCCAGAAAACATGAGGGCTTCATGTCAGAGAACTTCTGCTAGCTCATTATGGCACATCTGACTTCCCAGAGGGAGAATTAGATTAGGCAGACCTGGCATATTTAACAAACACACTTTAAATGTCTCAAGTTCTTGAAATGCACTCAAGTTTTACTCAGAGTCATCTTTCTTAAAATTGGGAAAGCATTCACATTGTTTCCCTGTCTTTCTCTTTCTCATTTTCTATTTTCCTGAATAATGGTAGCTGTTGGAAAATCTGCTGGAAGATGTTGAGTTTTGGAAAGTGAGCCCACTCAACTGTCATGAATTTAATTTGGTTACATAACTTTTAGTTGGCCCTTAGCCAAAGATCATTTTTATTGGGAATAAGTTATTATTACTAAGTACTACATTCCTAATCCTTTTGGATATTTAAGAATCTTTATCAGAAGCAAGTAGACACTAGCAACTTTAGTTCCTCCCAAATAAAAACTTGGTTTCACTGCAGCAAGAATTTATTTCAGTGTTATGAAAGATTTTAATTGCATTATTTACAACCTGCTTATTTGTCTCTTAGAGGGAATGATGCCCTGGAAGGAAGTTTAACTAAATCAGATTTGGAAAACATTTGAATATTCCTGGCAAAGTTGGTTTCTCATTCTGCTCAGTCTTCGCTGAGACTGCTCTCTGTGTGGGGCTGTAGGTAACAGCACTGAGGTGGGAACCTGGAGGAGGAAGTGATGAGCAGGAGCCAGCTCTGGGCTCCAGATGAGGGCTGTGTGAATAAATCACCTGTGAGGTTGAACACAGCGCTGAGGTAAGCATCCATCCAACTAAAACGCATCTCCTATTTTCAAAACATCAAAGGTTATAGAAGTATCACAATATTGAATGAAAATAAAGATTTAAAAATGCATAGGGAAATCCTTTTCCATTTTGCTTCTTGGTGCTTTATAATTATACATAATAATGGGATCCATCTCCACTTTTTTTTTAATGCATACCTTCCACATATGACAAAATATATGACCTTCGCTTTTCCAAGTTTGGCTTAGGAAATCCTTTTTCTTCTGAATAATACACGAGATCATCTAAACATTTTATGTAGAATTGCTCTCTTTTGTGATATAATTAATTTTATGTAAACAAATTTTTTTTATCTTTATACCCCATTATAAGGATAGGGGGCATCATTACTTCCTGGTGATGTGGGCTGTTCTATTACAATTCTACAGAAGAAGAACCTTCATTTCAGATTCTAAAGTTCTGTTTTTGTTGTTTGTAAAGTGACTTCAAAGTAAAATAAAATGGCATTGGATAGATCTTTTATTCAGGATGTATACATTCTTTATAACTGTCATTTCTCTTTCAAATTAAGTGGCGAAAACTCCCATAGTCATAGGCAGAGAACTCATGTTACAGAAAGTCCAGGGGGTCAACTGTGTCTGGACGGCCCTTCTTCAGACTGTGGCTGGAGGATTTGGAACAAGAGGTCTGCTTGGTTTACCTGCATAGTAAAGATGCCAACTATCCCCAACCCCAGTAGATTCGATTTAGCATCAGGCCAAATCCTCTGTTAAAAAAACCTTAATCAATAGGAATCCTGAACTAATCTTTAAATGTACAGTCATCCTAAAAGCTTTAAACTGAATTATGTGAATATATGTTGAAGACGGAAGTGGTTTATCATCATATGCATGATATCAGAGCCCTTTTCTCAGTTGCTTTTAACATAAAACAGTGGCTTCAAAAGCAGTATAACTGAAAAACACTAAAGGTGTAATTCAAAAATGCTAAATTAAAAGTATGAAAATACTGTTATAAATTTTGGTATTTATTCAGATGCATTTGGATAGCTTTGTGATTATTTATAGTCATTGCCCAGACTGGTCCTCCCACCCCAAAACTGCAGTGCTTTACCACTGAGACACATCTCTAACCTTTTTTTTTTTTTAATTTGAGACATGGTTTTGCTAAGTTGCCAAGGCTGACCTTGAACTTGTGATCCTCCTGCCTCAGCCTCCAGAGTTATGCCAGACAAGATTTTATTGAAGGTCTCATCTTTACTTACCTGGCTCTGGGCACAGGCTGAAAGTGACGCTTGGTTAGTAGAACCTCGCTTCAGGATGCTAGTCCTCTTTTGCTGCCCCAACTGAAGCTTTGAAACACAGTACAAATTTAGCCATACTGCTATTGAAGCATATTTGGTGATTAGAATGAAAAATTAGCTCTAGGCCTGAACAAACATTTGAAATTCCAATTAGAGTAAAAGTAATTTACAAGGAGGCAGTGTGGAAAGAGCCTGGCCGGCAACCCTGTAATGCTGTGTCAGATTTATTCGAGTAGTTCTGCCAATTTGGCTAAATTCAGGAGTATCAGTTTGATTGGCTCTGCCATTCTCTTAGGCACAACATGAAGTCCATAATCGCCCTGTTTCCTTACACAGGGAATGACAAGTGGTGCGAATTGGCGTTCTTAAGGCGATTAGTACTGGTTTAGAGAGCAGTGGTCTCTTGCATACTGAGTTAGGCCAGAAAGTGCCTATGATCATAAACCTGGGTTCATGAATACCTAATATTTTCACACACTGGCTATAGTTGCATGTACTTGGGGTAAGGTTCAGAGTGGATTCTGCAGCCTGTTGTCCAATACGCCCCACAGTGAGATGCCACCAGCAGTGAGTGCAGCAATGACTTCCGTCCGTGCAGACATTGTGCAGATGGGGATGGACTTTTGGCAAAACAAAAGAGGGGATGGCTGAAATGAGCTAACTCTTAGGGGGAAAAAAAGTAGCAGAAAGGTGTACTTACCATGCACACTTTTGAATTCTCTGATTTTGCCTCCTTGAAGCTTAAACTTGGCACTCACAAATAGTCCATTGTGAGGGAATCTGGGTTAAGTCACCATGGATGGCTTACGTGGCTCTTTCAGGATTTGGAAATGGCTTTTCTCACCTCCACCACACTAGTCTTTTCAGTTGCTTGCCAAGTTTAAGGGGAAAACAAATCCCTTAATTCTGGTTAGAAGTGTTTTAAACGTTACATAAAGGGTAGGTTGGCTGGTTAACTGCAAGAGCAGTGTGGCTAACTTCTAAATACGTTTCATTTCAGGAAGAATTTGAGCATGCTCTGCCGGACTGCACTGCTAGTAAACACCAGTGATTTAAAGCTGTTCCTTAGACCTCAGCATCCCTATGCGACTGCCTCACATAGGGATGTGCATAAGATCACTACCAGGACATAAAAATAGCAGATACATTGTGTTGGTTATACTATCTTGGTGTAGATTTGCAAACGTACAAAAATTTTTGATTTGAAAAGAATTCTCTGATGAAAATATCTCTTTTTCCAGACTTTTAGGTTTTCCATCTTTGGCTTTCAAATGGAATGCAAAATTTGACACTTAGTAATTCAGAACTTCAAATCTTAAAATAAAATGTTTCCATTTATCAGTGAAATTAGGAAATGCTGTGTCACTGCTAAAATTGTGATTCTCAAAATGTTATTATTAGATACATTTTTGGCTATGTGTTTGTCACTATGTAGACAGAAAAAGCCAAAATAAATTCTGTACTAACTGTGGAGAAGGAGTGTTAAGTATTTAAGCTAGAAAAGTTGCTTTCAGTTTAACCTGGTATTTTCAATTTGTAAGGACAAATTGTGTGTCCCTGTTCTGGTAAACTCAGTGAATGCCACAGTGGTGTGTCTCAGTGCTTTGTGGTTGGGAACAAAATTTCATGCTTAGTCTTGGAGTACAAGTGAAAAAAAGTTCTCCCATATGATGGGGTGGGAATGTCAGAGGATTCTGCCAAGGTTGTCTCCCGCTGCAGGGTAATGTCACTAGGTACTCAGATGAACAGATGTTGGCTCTTCATTTTTGCTGGGAAGAACTTGTTCCCAAGTGTGTGAGTGGTTATATGCCAGGATTCATGAATTATAACAAATATGGTTCTTTCTGATATTTCCAAATGCAATGGGAATCTAGCGTTCATATGGGGCACCTGTCATCAGTAATGCCATCTCTCCAGGAAATTTCCAGCATCTTTCACAGATGCTCCTCCAGGGGTAAACATCCTCTAAGGGGAGCTGACTTCACCCTTTGGTGAATGACTTTATGGGCTTGGAATGTGAGCTGATTCTTGCACCACACTTGCCCCCTCTGCCCTGTCTCCCTCTCTAGGGTCCCCATTCATCCCCCGCCCCTTACAAATGTATTACATCTAGCTCATTTTGTTGATCTTTAGTTTAAGGCACGTTTGTTTTTCTTAAGAATTCCTTAAAGAATTCTTAGAGGTTTTCAGATAAAAAAACATCAATAGGTGATTACTGTGTATAAAGCTTAGTGAAGGTAATTAGAGAAATACAGACTTAGTAAGCAAAATACCCAACTCTGGCTTTTTAGATGGGTACTTTCAGTACCCTGCAGTTTTCTAAGCAAAAACATCACAGTGACAATATATTTCAAAATGCAGTGATGCTGTGGATTGCAATAAGTCTGGGATCCAGGATGGATGCGCAGGAGGTGGGGTCCGGCGCCTGGCTTCTAATGGCTCTGTCAGTTCAGATAAATTGCACAGTCCTGGTCCTGGATCTCGAATCTTCAAAGCCAGAGTGTCGGGTTACATTTTATAAGTAGAAACTCAGATTCAAAAGACTCAGAGATAATCTGGCCTTAACTCTGAGACCCTTAAAAATGTACTTTTGATATTTATATGCTTTATTCGCACAGGCGCTTTCTTCTGCCAGTCCTTTTGTAGGTCAGGATTGTAAACCAATGATCCTCATCCTTCCCATCACAAAGCCAGCCTGGTTTCTGGCTGCTTCATCATTCCCTATGGGGACTGTTCCGCCCTGTTAGGGCTGGTTCATGATCTCAGGCGTGCACCCTGCCAGGGGCTCTTCTGTCTGAAGTCCTATTGCTGGGGCTTTGGGGACAGCTTGGCCGGATGCTGTGACTTCTAACTTATTCCCTTCTGCGTTATCTGTGGGGCTTCTCCATCTCTGCAGGGCTTGCTCTGCAATTCCTTGTTTAACTAGAGGCATCTGGTGCCTTTGCTGCTGTTTACTGAAACCCTTCATTTCACTCCATAAAACAGTTGGCCCACTGGATTGCTCTTCCTGGGGCCAGCTCCAGTCCTCCTGGTCGGGGACTGGAGATGAATGTGTGGGGGCCGGTCTTCCATAGCAGACTTCTTCAGCTCCTTTCAACAGGTTTCCATTTCCAGTCCAAACTCTATTTCGTCCCACTTGAATCCCTTGAATCTTTTTATGGGGTTCAGGCCTGTTGGTCAATCCTCTTTCAGAGAACGATTAAGCGGTTCCCAGAATCCTTGCTTCAGAAGGACTGACACCAGGTTGTCCTGACAGGCAAGGGCCAGTCAGGAGGTCTGAGCATGGGCTCCTGCTGGAGGGGGGTTGGCTTCGTGAGGAAGGAGCCTGCAGAGCAGGGGCAGGCCTGCACCCCCTTTTGGTTACGATCTGCTTCCTTCATGGCCTGGCGTTGGACCCTGCCCAGCCCTTGTGTGATTCTCTGTCACTTGGTGCTCTTGGGACTTTGTGAAGCAGGTGGACATAGCACTTTTCCGGATTGGGGGCCTGTCCACAGAGGTTGAAGGCGTTCAACTCATGCTTGGGTATTGCTGTGTTTCATGGTTCCCCCTGTTCCTCTCCAGCTCTAACTTGCTGCTCTCATTAGGGAAATAACTTGTTTTCTTTTGCATTCCACTGTCTCCCCCCTTCTCATTTGACTGCTGTGGAAATCCGTCCTTGTGGCTATGGCAGATGGAGTGGAGGGCTGCAAGGGGAAGAAAAAGTTGAGGGAGTAAATAAGTGTCAAGGAACTCATTGTCTGCGCTCCACCTGTTGTTATTCTGGTCCCAATCAACCTGCTCGCCAGGCTGGAGCCAGCGGCCATCTGGAAACACTGCTCTGTTTATAAACTTGGCATGAAGCAGCACTCCCGGGCCCTGACCTCCCACACGAATCTGGAAACAATTAGAGCAAGATGATAGGCAGGCAGGGAACGCTTCAGGGAGGGAGGAGGGGAGGCAGCCAGGAGCCTGCAGGGGAGGGGGTGGGGGGGCCTGAGCCCAGAACTGGGGACAGTGGGGAGCGGCATTCTGGGTGGGAGGCTGGGGGTGGACATAGGAGAATCTTGGAGTAGGCGGGAGAACTAGGGCTGGGTGGGGAACTAAGGTACGGAGAAGAGGGGGTGTAGGGAGATCTCAGGGAGGCTTGGGTGTGGGTGGGAGCTGGGGGTTTGGAGAGGAACTCAGGGAAGCCTGGGAATAGGTGGGGTGGGTGGGTGACCATGGGATCAGGTGGGGGGAGGGCTAGGGATACAGGGGTGCGATGGGGGAAGGGGAACCTGGGGAGGGGGAGAAGTTAGGGAAATCCAGGTCCTGGTGGGATAGGAGCTGCCAGCCTGGGCCTGGCTGTTTGCTTAGGATGGTCCATTATTGAACAGGCTATGCTGTCCTGGAGCCTCAGCCTCACAGGGTGACCTTCCTCTTTCCCAGGACCTCTAAGAAAGCAAATAGACTAGTGGGGCAAAGTAAGCACCCGCTGTCCCTTCACTGTGCTTAGAGGACAAGTATGTGGTGTCCTCTGTAAAAGAAAGACTTTGGTGTCCTGTGAGGACAAGCATCACCCACTTTCAAGACATGTTACTAGTTTCAGAAACACATTTTGAAAAGTACTTTTTCACCAAAGGAAGTAGGAAGTTTAACTTTTTATTTTTCTTTTTTTTTTTCTACAGAAAAATGAAGTGGTACTGAGCCATAGGGGGACATTGCTTTACTTGCAAGGGCCACACAATCAAATCCGTGTAGCTGAAAGCCATGCTTTTGTTTGGTGATCTCATTCAGATTTCCAGAGTTCTGAGTATTAGCGAGATGAATGAATCTCTTCCTCTTTACTTGAGAAACAGTTTCTCTCTCTCTCCCTCTCTTTTCCCTGTAGTTTTGAAATGTGATTCCTTAACCCTGAGTCCATGCTGTTTTCACGCTCAGCTGGGTTTCTAACTCCTGAAGTATTAATCTGTAGGAGTTGCTGGCAAACCAATAATTGGCACCAATTAACAAGCTCCTGGTTGGCCAAATGATACTTGAAAAGGAAGTTTACTTTGTGCTGGTCTTCTTGGCTCCTAGGGGCTCAGGGAGAGCAGCCTGGCCTCAGGAAAGGCAGCCCCTTCCCTGGCTTCTCATCTTGCTTCAGATGCACAGAGTTCCCGGTCTCAGCCTGGAACTTTGGCTCCATGTGCCTTTGCTTAGATCAACCAATTGCAACTCCTATCATCCATTCCCTGTGCAATCCACTGGCTGGGGCCCCTCCCCACACCTTGTTCTGGGCATTGACTTCCCATCAGTATTTTTTTCTTTCCTAAACACATTCTTTGTACTTCCTGCTTCTGGTAGACTGGTTACTAAACTCCAACCTAAGAATGTTTAGGACTGCGGAATGGGCAATATGCAGTGATGTGAAAAAGAATCAGGGAAAGACTCCAGAGGTGCTGAACCCAGGGCAGAGGGTGGGTCTGGGTCTGTGAGCTTCGCCCTGGGGGTGCGGGCTGTCTCTTAGCACGGCTTCATTTCAGAACAGTGCTCACGTCTCTGTCTCAGGAGAGACTGAATCTGGTAAGCCAATTTCAACTCAGTGTTGTGGCAAATGGATTCATTTGAACTATTATATAAAATATTATGTTTACTTAACCCCAGTGAACTGATCTCCTTTGTCTTGTGAACTGACTGAGCAGCTAAGGACCCACATTCCTTCCTTCATATAATTTCATATTTTTCTTTGTGTTCATAAACTTAATTACACTTAGACCATTTTATTTTCCATACTTAGGTTTATAAAACATAGCCACACGACATATAACAGTTTCTTTAAAGGACATGCATTGAAAACTGATTTTGTTCATTTTGTCTTCAAAAAGTCATCTTCTATCTTGTCCATCTCCAGACCTAGCAGTAAGTAAACCAGGTGACAGACAATTCCTTCCAAGATAATAGATTCACACACTAACATTTGTTCAACCTTATTAAACAAAACAGAAAAAACGCTACAAAACAACAACAAAACAAAAGCCCCAAACTGTAAATTGTTATCAAAATCATTCAGAGTGAACTTAGGATTTGTATGAAATAAGAAAATAGAAAATGTCAGCTACCTGGGAGTTTTCCCCACCTGAACACTTCTTGGCACACAGAGATCAATTGCTCTTTCAGAGAGAAATACGTGCAAATGATCAGCATCCAGGCAATCCCTGTGTCTCCAGGTAGCCGCCTTCAGTTTTCACCATTTAACTGATGGGGAACATAGCTCACCTGGTCTTCTTATTGGATCTTCTGAAAACAACAGATATTCAAATGATACTTCAAAATCACCTTCCTCTTTTGTTATTAAGAAACCACGACCCTCTCTGAATTCGAAGCATTTATTTTCATTTTCAGAGTGACCCCTTATACTTCCCACTCTGGACAGACCCATGTGCTAGTCACTCCCTCCTTTCTTCAAAACCCATTTGACACTTTTTGGTTTTGCCCTGGTTTGTTGGGTAAGATAGTAATGTTTGCTCCTCCACCTACCATACAAAAGTTAAAAATTAAAGAACAATATTGAAAACAAAACCCAGATATATTCTAGAGATTTATTTCTTTCCATCCGACTGCTTTTTGAAATTTCACTTCTCAATAATGTATGCTTGCAATAGCATTTTGTTTAAATGTTCAGTTTTGTTTAAATTGAATGTCTCTGCAGGGTTCTCATTTGGAAGGCAGGTAGTTAACTGTCTGATGAATGGAAGAGCAATGACTTTGACTTTTTCTCTCCTATGAAATGGACCTCTAGAGAAGTAGCTCTGAAGTAGTCTCTCTTTTCAAGGATGTTCAGGAGTGTGATGGATATGAAACTTTAAAGTGTTTCATCACCAAGCTCCCATCTAAAGCCTGGACAGTCTTCCTGCCCTAATCTTGTTTTTCTGGAGTTACTGGAGGGGAAAAGTATCAGGAACATGTTCAACTTGGTGATGTGTTCTTGTATGGGCTATATTGACTGTTTAATTACCATATAATTTAATGGAATATGATTTTTTTTTTTTTTGAGATCAACATTGCCGTGGCTGGCCTCAAACTCCGGAGCTCAAGTCATCTTTCTGCTTCCAAAGCAGCTGTGACTATAGGTGTGTCCCACCTAGCTATGGTGGGTGATTTTTTTAAGTCAAATGTAGAATTAAGTCCTCTGTAGGTTAGCTCTGTTTATCATTATCCTCTCTTTCAAGGAGTAATTAGTTGCTCCCAGATCTCTGTAGGGTGGTGGGCTGTTCATAGCAGGGTTGAATGTCCCTTAGCTATTGATGAGAGATGAGAGAGTGCAACAGAACAGGATGTTGAACAGATAGGCTGGGTGCCCCCATTCGGGGGAGGGGGAATCATCTAACCCACGTAAAACTTGCCTGTTATAATGATGTTGGTGTGGGACTGGAGAGGTGGCTTGGTGGTTACAGTGCTTGCGCAGCTTGTGCGAGTACATGGGTTCAAACCCCAGTACCCACATACACAACTAAGTGTCAGAGCAATGAAAGCCATGTGAAAAACTCAATAAAAATTGATTCTCTCTCTCTCTCTGTGTGTGTCCTTCTCTCTTTAAAAAAAAATAATAATGATGTTGGTGTGAGCCTGGCTTGGCTTTTATACCATTACTACAAGGAATGCTCAGTAAACATTCAGTGCAATGGTTGATTATACATTTCTGGATAATACATTTCATGTCTGCCTTATCCAACATTATACACCCTGTCTCTAACTTATTGGTAGAAATGTATTATTGCTTAGTATGTATTTTAGTAAATATAAGTTAAATGAGTAAGTGATAAGGAACATTTTTTTCCTTTGCTTTGATTTATTGGGAAGCATATTACAGAAAAAAAAAAAAGAAAGAAGAAACAGAGAAAGCCCAAGACTATTTGGAGAGATGGTGCATTCAAATAATATTCTCTCCATCTACTCTTCCCCACTAAGCAGGCTCTGCTACTTAAATTTACTTAGTATTAATACTGTTGTCATTAGAAATAGCATTAGTACTATTACTTAGAGTGTAAAAGGAGTAAGCGTTTTGTAATGGATATAGTACTTCCAGAGGGATTGCTGTATCTTTCTCACATTTGTCCTGCAGTATGCATAGCATTAGAAGGCACTGGATTTTGCTTCCTACAGGAAGTGGGCAGGCACCTATTGAACAACAACAACAACAACAACAAAACAACATTTCTCAGTCCTGAAATACAAATCCAAGTTTTGTTTGGCAACCTCAATATGCTTGAAAGCAATGCTTTGTGTGTGTGTGTGTGTGTGTATACACATACACACACACACATACACAGGGTGCTCGCCCTTTCTAAATTCCTAAGCATATCAAATATAGATGACTCAGAGTACAGTGTCACCCACTTGTATAAAAAATGTGCCCCCGTGATGTTGCTATTCCAAGGAAAAAGGGATGCTTGATTAAGAGATAGGAAAGTCTGAAGTTCCTCTCCTTTTTAACACCAAGGGTATATGGCAAGGAGGGAGAGACCTTAGACTGTCATATGTGATATCTCTCTCTAGCATTTTAGGGTCTCACTCAAGTTTATTGCTTTAGACATATTTATATTATGCGGGAAAATTTGAGGGCTAGTGGCATCCCTACCTCTCAGGATAGGAGAGTGCACCTCCTAGGAGTGGCTCCACTTTCAGCCGCTTCAAGCACATCTGGAAGGGGGCACTGCAAGCACCCTCTGCCTGTGGGAAAAATCAGGATTGGGCCTTCAGTGAATAAGCTTGAGTTATCCAAAGAGGAATATTTGAAACAAACCTGGTGGAGATTTAAATCAGTCAATGGGTCCTATGAGCAAACTCAGAGCAATCCGATCATCACAATTATTCCGCTTGTGTCAGTCAGCTTTGCATTACTGTGAAAAAACACCTGAGAAAATAAATTAAAAAATAGCAAAGGTTCATTTTGTCTCGCAGTTTTGAAAGTTTCAGTCCGTGGTTGGTTGGCCCTGTTGCCTTTGGGCTTGCAGTGAGATAGTACATAATGGCAGAGTGTGTCTGAGGAAGATGCTCACTCACGGTGGCTGGGAAGCAGAGAACAGGAAGTGGCCAGGGTCCCCAAGTTCTTTTTAAAGGGATGCCTCCTAAGAACTAACTTCTTCCTAGTAGGTCCCATCTCTTACAAGTTCTGTCACCTTCCAATAGCACCAGACTGGCAACCAAGCCTTCAGCACAAGGGTTTTTGGGGAACACTTATTCAAACCACAGCAGGGCATGCATACCTGTCCTTCACTGTTCTGTCCTTAGCATCTGTGTTACCGGAGAAGTAGTGAGAGGTAAGGAATGTGATGGCTCTCTCTAGGATTTTAGGGTCTCACTCAAGTTTATATTGCTTTAGACACATTTATATTAGTGCAGGAAAGTTTGAGGTACCATGTGCTCTGGTACCTGACATGGTGTCTGTCACACAGGGACCCTTCAGCTAATGGGAAAACTTCTGCTATTCATGTAGAAACATTCAGTTCATCTTTGTTGAAATGGGAGCAACTGTGCCTAGTCCAGATCCTTTCTCAGTGTGGTTGCCTGCTTCCAATTGCAAAGAAATATTGGCTTAGGGCAATCCTTACGTATGGCGCATTTACATGCATTCTTATTCTATAGAGGTCTTCATTATCCCTCCTTTATTAAGCCAATCATAATTTGTGTTTGATGTTCTGGGACTGAAATTCGATGTTTTGTTTCTACACTGCAGAAATCTTTCCAGTGTACCTTCTCCTATTGCTCTCAATTTGCTCTTCTTTTATCTTTCAAGCCCTTTTCTTTTCTCTTACCTTCTTCTCCACTCCCTGTTAAGGAGTGGGCTATCTCAAGCAATTACACCAGTTTCCTTCCAAGAGCAGGGCTTCTGCTTAGAGCTCACACCTTACTCCACATTCAATGCTTTCCCATGATTGCTCTGAGAGACAGACTACAAAAACAGCCCTGATTTTCTATCACTCCCCGAAAGGGTAAACATAGCATTGCAATGTGCTTTTTTCCACAAAGAGTCTGTTCTATTTCCTTAATCCTCAAGTCTGGGATGCCTAGTGACTTGCTTAGACCAATAAAATGTGGTAGAATGAATCACTTCTGAGTTTCCTGCTCAAGTGGTCTTGCATGCATCCTTTATCTTGGAACCCTACCACTGCTGTGAGGAAGACATGTCCAGGCTAACCCACTGGAGAATGAGAGGCTACATGAGACCAAGCCAAGCCATCTTTGATGGTCAAACCCTAGCTGAGCTGCACTATGGACAGCCCAGATGACATCAATTGAATCCTGCCCAGATGAGCAGGGTTTCCTAACCGCTCCATAGATCCATGAGAAGCAATGAATCACTGCTCTTTAAAGCCATGAAATTTGGGGGTAGTTTGTTAGACAACAATAGCTAAATGATACAATCTTATTACTAAATCTAAAGGATATTTCTTCTAAGTCCCTGTGCTAAACAAAGACTATTAACCTTGAGAAAGGTTAACAGAAATCTGTTTCCCGTGTTGTCAAAGGCACACACGTAGATGACAGTTTCTCACCTCCCTCTGGCCATGGGCAGAATCGATGAGTATCACCTCCCAGCACCTACACCTCACCATCCTTGTCCCTTCCACTGGCTGAACAGACAGAACCAAGAAGAGGTAGAAGTACAGATAAAAGATGCACGGGTTGCCCTCTGACCATGAGGACATCCGTGGCTGTCTTTGTGAGTGAGAAACAAATTTTTGTTGTGTGGAGTTACAGATATTTGGAGTTTGTAATAGAAATTAGAGTTATTTACCATCACTAAGACTCTTCTTTGGCTTCTCCATGGCCTTCGGCAGGACTGACCCCCTTACTTTATGACATCCTCTTTCTTGTTCCATGACTATCCTCTCTAGTTTCCCCACACATACATTGTTGACTTTCTACAACCTTCTAGATAAAGCTCCAAATTCTTATCGTGCCTTTGCTAACACTTCTGCTTAATGCTGTACCCTCCTCTCTCACTAGCAGAGCCTCCAAACCCTAGGTCTTTACATAAATACATGCTCACATTAACGCTGAGGTTTTGCATTCATGGTTTCCTCCGCTTGAGATGCTTTTCCCATTTTTCTGCGCTGCTTAACTTTCTCCGTTGGACCTATCACTAGTTCTAAGAATGCTGGACCCTGAGACTGAAAGAGCTCCTATGAATTCTCCGAGACTCCTGTGTTTGCCTCCATGATGGGACTTACTGTTGTGACAACCCTCCATCTCTTTGACCTGTTGATCTAAGCTCTGAGTGGTTTCAGCCTACTGTGCTTACCCAAATCCCAAATGCACAGATGAATGCTTGTTAGACAGTCATGCAAAGCACCATTTGATGAGTGCATAAATTAATGAGCTTTTTAGGAACAGGGCAAAACAGTGCTTAGAGTCTAGAAATTGGACCCAAAGTTCAATGTCTGGTAATGAATGAGGAAGTTATCCAGAAAAAATAATGCCTAATCTTCCTTGGAGATTATCTGTACTTGTTTCTCAGACAATGACTAGACTGTGAGCAATTATATGTATAGAACAGCCTTCTTTCAAATAGTGTTTCCTTCTATTATCATTAGTGATGAAAATTGGGCAGGATTTATTTCACCTATTACAATGCAGAATTTGATGTTGTTTTTACATGAACATAACCATTCTGTAAAACCTCAAGTATTTTTCTCTAATAGATTTGGCAGATGAGAGGTTATATAAACTTGTGACCAAAGGAGAGATTCCCAAACAGCTCTATTGAAGAAGAGGGAACAAAGGGCATAATCCAGTGTATGCAAATTACTTCTCCAAGATGACTTGGACCTAAAGTTGCATCTGTTCTTTATTATGCTGTTGCCTTTTAAGCACAGGCCTAACTCAGCCCTGGGGGTTAGTTGTGCTGCCCAAGTTCACATGACCATTGGGTTTCATGTGGTATCTGACAGCTGGTATAGGTGTCTTTTCCTTGTGTCCACATTAACCCTCTCTTGTGCACATGGAATAGTCATGAGGAACTTCTGGTGACTCAATGACAAACCTGGATGCTGATGGCATGTACCCATAAGGTGTCATATGAAGAATTCCTAACGATGTCTTTGACCTGGGTTCACTATTGAACTCCATGGAAGGTTGGATTGTCCTGGTGTATTCTTTGGTTGACCAAATAGTGTTATTTAAGCCTTTGGTTGCCCTTTGTGTGCTCCTGACCAGAGAAGGAGTTTTACAGGGGACCAAGGACTGGGCCCAAGGGTCCTGTTCACATTTCATCATGACCCATGACAAGGACAGCTGTTAAGACCAACAGAGAGTTTAGCTTCATTTAATCTGCTGGCTCCACCAGGGTACTATTGTTATTGTTACTCCATCCCTGGAGCACATACCTTTCCCCGACACCTGGGTGCTTGTCAGGATGCAGCGTTGATTCCAGTGGGTCTTCTCAGTGGCCCAGGGTCTTTTCCAGATGGCTCCAGGGCTTCAGTTGTGGGAAGGAACCCTCTCTGATATTTCTTTCCCCAGATTCTTTTCTTTCCAACTATTCTCTCCAGATTTTTCTCTTACACTCTCCAACTACTTAAGGTTACTTTATAAGAAATACTGGAAATAAGAAAACACACATTTGAACATGCAAAGAAGGCTGGTTGAACTAATCACATCTGGAGTAAACAAACAACTTTATCACTACAAAACATTTAAGATTATACTCAGAAGATTGGCTAAGATACCTAAATTCCTCACCATGTATTTTTATATTTTCAACCTGTTGGTCACAACAGCAAAGGGCGATTCCTGTGAGATGGAAGCAGGAAGGGACTTTCCTCCAGGCAAAATCCATCACATTACGTTGAATGTGTGACCCTCTTCTGACTTGGCCCTTCCACATGGGCCACTGAGCAATACCTGCCCCCTCATATCCTGTTCAGGGTCAGTGTTAGACCTTGCAGAATTTGCCTTCTATTTTTCAGCAGCAGAATGTGAGGCAAAGGCCAAAAGCTGCAGATTTGTATACAGAGTTTGGAGGAGGCCATAAGCCGCTGTTTTGCAGAGCAAAGAGGCACTTCTGAGCTCCATAAGCTCACTGCAGACTCTCCCTGATAGTCAGCAACCTGCGGTCCATTTGTACACCATGCCCCAGCCTCCCTGTGAGCACCAGCCTGTGCCTGCCTGTGAATTTCCAGGGATGTCCTATCTTTGTTATCTGCCTTGCATTCTAAAGCTGTGGTGAGAATTTAGGTGACAGAGTCAGGCAAGCAATCTTTTTAAAAAATTTGATACTGGGATTGAACCCGGGGGCCCTATACTACTGAGTCACATCACCCATCCTTTTTATTTATTTATTTATTTTGTTTTGAGATAGGGTCTCGGTAAGTTGACCAGACTGGCCTTGAACTTGTGATCCTCCTGCCTCAGCCTCCTAAATTGTTGTGATTACAGGCATGTGCCACTGTGACTGGTGAGAAGCAGCCCAGAGTCACACAGGGAGCATCAAGGCTCCCATCCACATCTACCTGCCTGACAAGTGGTGTTCACCAAGGTAATAATGTCCTATGAGAAGACAGGATGAGCTAGTTGTGGTCACAGATTTAAAAATGACATTTTCCTGAGAACTAAAATGTTTATACACATGCAGAACACTGAGAGTATGTCAGGGCCTCCTTATTTGCCCAAGTCCCCTGAGTTAAAGTTTGGGATTTATTACTGACAATCTCACGTTTAACTTGTGGAACTGCTGGTATAGCCAGAACTTATTTCCCCCCAAATCTCACTGGCTGGTTTTTCCTCCCAGATTTTCAGTGTGTTTATAGTTTTCTTCCAACTTAAATGTTTGCTTCTCATGACAGTGGCTTTGCCGTTTTGGGGAGTTCCACCCTCTATTAAGCCTTGACACTCTGTGGTAGGCCAAACAAAGGGAATCCCCATGTGTCAGTCCTCTTGGGGAAATGGCAGGCAGGTCGCAAGAGTCACAGTTCCTTGAGTTCAGAGTCTGGTCTACTTCTCCTGGCATAGGTACCCACACACAGGAATGTGACCTGCTGTCACTCTCCAGGGACACTCTCCAGGGAGTGTCCCTCCCTGGCTAAGCTTTTTTGTGGGTGCTGTAAACATTTGACTATATCCTAGAGTTCTGAAATGTGGATTGAGTACATTTTGTCAGATTTTTCTTGAGAGGGAGATTTCTGGGAGGGACCCATGTGAAGAGTTCTCTGCTCTTCAATTTTTGTTGCAGAAGTTTTAAAAAAACCTCAAATACTTTCTGTCCTGTAGGGTTAGAATATCAGCAAAGTAGAATATGTTGTCCCAGGGTTGACTGCTCAGCCTCCTCCATGTCTCTGAACAGGGCCAACAGCCTTGCAAACCTTCATGGTTACTTTCATTATTTCTCCGGGTGTTTCAACAGCCTTAGGTTTTTAATCACATCTTTTGGAGCTTGTATTTGAAGACAATTAGGTCACAATTTGATGCCAGTAAAAAAAATTTTTTTCATGTGTTCAGTTGATGGTTTAAGCTTAGAATGAGAATTATCTTTGAGAGCTCATCTATCAAGGTTGTTACTGAGTTCTGGATCAACCTTTGTAATTTCTTCATCCTTCTTGGTTTCTCTAGCACAGCGTGAGGTAGTGATTCCTATGCATGGTTTCAGTCTTCTTGTTTACCTACACAAACCTTTTAAAATTTTTTTGAAAAAGAATATAAAGAGAGGTTGGAGAGGTGGCTCAGTGATTACGGCGCTTGCCTAGCACGCACAAGTACACGGGTTCAAACCCCAGCATCCACATGCACAATGAAGTCTCAGAGCAATGAAAGCCATGTGAAAAACTAAATAAAAATTCATTCTCTCTGCCTCTCTCTCTCTCACTATCCCCTCTTTCTTAAAAAACAACAAAAAAAAGGGATATAAAGAATGACTTGCCATTCTAGACATTGAAATGCACATGGACCATGAAATTTAAAGTGATCTGTCAGTGGCTGAGAAATCGTTTGAGAAATCAATGGAGCACCACAGACAGGTGCAGAAACACAAAGTGAATCCTCTGGTTTTGTATAAGAGTTTATCATTCAAATCTGATTTGGTTTTGAGTTATGTTTGATTATATTCTTCTTTTTGCTTATTTGTATCTTTTTGTTTTACAATTTGTATTAATTGTGTAATAAATCTAGGAATAAGTGTTTTATTAAAAAAAAAAAGTGAAATCCTTAAGAACTCTCTGCTGATGTGTGATTTAAGTGAAAACTCCAGGGATGGTTACTGAAGGCTTCCTACAATGTGTCCCCAAACTGTGCTTTCATTTTCATTGTCTACCATTTCCCTATATAATGAAATCTGATCATGTCACCTCGCAGAGTAAAACCTTCCCATTGCGTTGGAGTTGGATTGGCTGCTCAGGCATGGGGTCATCCGGGCTGCCTGTCTCTCCAGCTTATCTGAACCAATCTCCCTCTCTCCTCACTCCCACATGTGCTGGTCTCCTAGACCTGACCTCTCCCCACACAGAGCCTGTGCAAGTGCCAATTTCTCTGCTCTCTAGCCACCTGATTCCTACTAATCTTCAATTTGACTTTTTTCAGAGATGTCCCCTGGTGTCCGACTTAAAATAATTCTCCTTAGCCTACTTTTATTTCTTTTTTTGTTACAATCCATTGTTTTCATTTAGAACAATTGTTTCACACAGTCACCATTATCTGATTGTTAGTGTTTACTTGACTAATACAGTGTGATGCCCTCTCCCCATATGGCCCTGAAGCTTGAAATGGTCTTTTGCATCTTTCCTAGAAATATCTTTCAGGTCAGACTAGCTCCACAGCAAAAGCACCAATGGAGACCATTAGTGAATTTTGTTTGATGCTTGTAATTAATCGCCTCCCCATCAGCCTCCGTGCCATTAGTGTCCCCCTGTTTAACCCAAGGATAATTGTGTACAACGATAAGTTTACTCTTTATAAAACATTATTATAAACCAGATGTGGCAACGTATGCCTGTAATCCCAGCTACTCAGGAGGCTAAGGCAGGAGGATCACAAGTTCAAGGGCATCCAGGCAGCTTAGTGAGATCTTGTCTCAAAATAAAATAAAAATAGCTGAGTATGTAAGTCAGTGGTAGAGAGCTTTCTCAGCATACAGGAAGTCCTTCATTCAATCCCAGTACCACAAAAACCAACCAACCAACAACCAAACAAAAAAACAAAACCATTATTATAAAAGGGCTTTATTAGACTCCCTAGAAACCAAGTTATTTCTTATTTAATAGCTGGGGAGAAGGTGGCTGAGAGAGTTCAAAATGACATATCCCATAAGATGGGCTTGAGAAAAGCAAGATTTCTTCCTCCTTTGTTCTGCTATACCCACATCATTCGTATTTTAATTCTAAGACAGAGTGCCAGCCATTTTCCCCATCCAAAACCTTCAGTGATTTTTTTTTTAAAGACAACTTTATTTAGTTTTTCACATGGCCTTAATTGCTCTAACATAACACTTAGTTGTGTACGTGGTGCTGGGGTTTGAACCTGGGTCCTTGTGCTTGCCAGTCAAGCACTGAAACTGCTGAGCCACTGCTCCAGCCCCTTCAGTGATTTTTGATATGACATCTGAACTACTGGGGAGGCCTTGAGATGCTCCTCACTCATCCTAACTTGCAGACACAATCTCTTGTTTGTAAGCACAGACTGATTTCAGTGATACCCAGAGACTCCTTATTTTGGGAAAATTTTTGGCTTGCTTTTGCCTGTAGGAATTTATTCAGCTTGTTTCTTCTGGAGAACATGGTTTCCACACATAAGAGCTGCTGGGCACACAATGTGTCTTCAGTAAGTGTTTTCTCCTTTCCAAATCTCAGCTTGAACATTTTCCTTCTAGATGTGGCCTGCCCAGTCCCCTTGGTCGAAATTTCATGCTCACATGAAATTGTTATCTAAGTGGGCCACTGGATTATAAGTTTCTAGAGGGAAGATGTTTTATTGTTTTATCTCTTTAACTTCTGCATGGTCCAAAGGAATGCCTTGGAAAATAAGAATTCAATAAGTATTGCGATTATTTTCAATGATTCCATTATAAAATCAGAGTTACATCTTCTTCACACATACACATATACATATATATTTTATATGCATATGTACTTTTACATACGTAATGTACTATTTAAAATTATAAAATTTATTCATTGAAATATATAACCTTTACATTACTTCCTCTGTTCCTTCTTCTTCTTCTCCTCATTATTATTATTGTTTTTTAAGAGAGAGGGACAGTGAGAGAGAAAGAGAGAATCAATTTTATTTAGTTTTTCATGTGACTTCTATTGCTCCGACATTTTGTTGTGTGTGTGGTGCAGGGTTGTGAACATGTGTCCTCATGCATACCAAGCAAGCACCAAAATCACTGAACCACCCACCAGCCCCTCTTCCTTCTCCTCCTCCTCTTCTTCATTATTATTATTATTACTGGTGCTGAGATTGAACCCAGGGCCACACCCAGAGTAGGCAAGTATTCTACCACCAACTTATATCTGTAGCCCCTACTTTAATATTCTTCATTATTGTGATTTGGATATGAGCTGTACCCACAAATCCTCCTGTATTAATTCAGGAATGTTTGGGGGTAAAGTGATTGGTTT
Organism: Aplodontia rufa; assembly: GCA_004027875.1. Classification (NCBI taxonomy): domain Eukaryota; kingdom Metazoa; phylum Chordata; class Mammalia; order Rodentia; family Aplodontiidae; genus Aplodontia; species Aplodontia rufa. The sequence continues at coordinate 66,026 of PVKS010000383.1, read as the reverse complement.
GTGAGAGTTCTAACCTAATCAGTCCATCCTAGTTTTAGTGAGCTGAGTGGTAGCTGTAGGCAGGTGGGGCCTGAAGGAGGTGGATCAATAAACACAGGCCCTGAAGTGGTGCATCTTCCCTCTGTGGCCCTTCCACCCCTCGCCCCCAGTTCTTTTTCTTTTTTTTTTTTTAAAAGAGAGAGGGAGAGTGAGAGAGAGAGAAAGACAGAATCAATTTTATTTAGTTTTCCATGTGGCTTTCGTTGCTCTGAGACTTCATTGAGTATGTGGTGCTGGGGTTTGAACTCGCATACTGGCACATGCCAGGCAAGCACCGTAACCACTGAGCCACAGCTCCAGCCCCTCACCCCTACTTCTTGACCCTGCCATGAACTAAGCAGTTTTTCTCTGTTGGATCCTTTCCCTACAATGTGTTGTGCCAACTTGGGCCCGAAGCAATAGAACTGGCCTTTTTTGGATTGATATCTCTGAAACCATGAGCCCCAAATAATCCTTCACTCCTGTAAGTCATTTTTGTCAGGGATTTTAATCACAGCAATGCAAAGGCTGACTAAAACATTAATTCAAAGAATATTCTGTAATAGTCTTTATAAAATATAAAACCATATTATTAGAATAAGAAAAATGATAGAAATAGCTTTATCATTTGCCGTGAGTTCTAAATTATCTGTCATGGCCACATAATTTCATTTCATTTGGTAGTTTAAGTTACATGGTAAATCATGAGATTAAACATGTGAATTGAGAATTTCTGCTTTCAGGAAGATGGAGTAGATATGATTTTCCTGATTCCTCCGTCTATACATAAATAAACACTAAGGATGTTATGTATAAACAAAATATAAGATGGAATGGTGGAGAAAAGGAGGCAGACCCGTTAGGAACCTCAGGACAAGAGAAACAGCACAGTTTTGAGTTCCCTGGCTTTTCTTTGTGTCTTGTATATCTTAGACTTGGAGCCAGAAACAAACAAACCCAAGAAAACTGGAACCACCAATGGGCTCAGACCAGAAATCCCCAAGAAAAGAGCTCTTTTCAACCAAAGGATCAGGAAAGAAGCTGCAAGACAGAGAACTTTGACTGTATTGCTTTATTCTAGCTAAATACCACACATTAAGCCTAGCACCAACTGTATATACACCAAACTATGGCTCCTACTTTGCCAGCCTATCTGGGCATCTCTGTATTGCTATCAGAGAAGTGGGAGAGAAAGTCTAGTAAGGATTCTGGATGTTCATTTATGCCGACTGGCGATGAGCCCCTGACACCTTGTGTCAGCAAAGCCCATGCAGGTAGCCTGGACTTCCACTCCCACCCAGCTGTAATGGTGGTCCCCTTCCTCTGCCAATGGTAGAGGAGCCAGAAGAAGCCTCATGGAGTCAAAGATAGTGGCCCAGAGATAATGAAATGACTGTACCCCACTAGTGCCAGTGGAAGCCGTATGGGTAGTCAGAACTATCAAATCTGCCTAGCAGTACCAAGAAAACAGCTCCCCTGCCCTTAGATACCAGCAGAGATGGAGTGAGGAACATGGACTTCTGCTTCCACCTGTGGGACTATAACAAAGGATGCAACAGTCACACATCCGAGTGCCAAAAGGACAGGATAAAGAGGGTGGGGCTGAAAGAGTACCTGAAGAAACATTCACTGAAATCTCCCAGAGTTGGCAGGAAAAATAAACCCACAGCCTCAAGAAAGTAAAAGAAACTCAGATGGCAAAATCCTGAGGCATGTTGTAACTAAACTTCTGAAAATGGAAACAAAGAAAAGATGTTCAATGCAGTCAGAAAAAAACAAAAAATAAAACCCCCAGCACCTTAACCTATGGAGGAAAACCAATTAAAATGATAGTTAGCTTCTCATGAGTAACCATGGAAGCCATGTGGAAGTAGTATGATATTTTTCAGGTATTTAAAGAGAAGATCTGCAAACCAAGATGAATATTTTCTTCAGGAATGAGGGGAAATCAAGACATTCTCCAAATGAAGGAAAACTAAGAGGGTTGTCATGTATACACCTACCCTTAGGAGTGGCTAAAATAAAATCACAAACAGAATGGAACTGATAGGAAAGTGAGCCTCAAAGCATTCAGAAAAAAGAAAGAACACAGAAAACGAAAAGATGGATAAAAGCAATAGCTCATCCTTATCCTTTGAGTTTCCACATTGTATTTGAAGGCTATAGTGAAAATATTTATGGTAACTCCATTATAAGTGGGACTCAAAGATATGATTTCTGTCCTTTACTGGAAGTGGTAAGATGACTATAATAGAATGTGTTAAGATGCATATATATATATCCCATATATAGTATATTTTGTACACTATTTATATATCTATGTATATAATGTAGTGGCTAGAGCAATCATTTTGAAAGTTATATAAGGAGAAACAACAAAGCACTATAGATAAAAAAAGTGGAAATACAAAAAATTCAAGTAGCACTCAAAGGCAGGAAAAATGAAACAGAAAAAAAAAAGAATGCCAAAAAAGAAATGGCAGTCCAAAACCCTACCATGTCTGCAATCATATTGAATATAAATGGTCCAAGTATACCAACAAAAAAATAGAAGTTGGCAGAAAGGATTAAAAAACATAGCCACCTTTATATTGTCTAGAAAACAATTATTTCAGATACATCTTTATAAGCAGCAGATTGAAATCAAATGAAGAAGAAATACGGCATGCACATATTAACTAAAGAAAACAGAAGTGACCTTTTTAACATCCTATGAATTGCTTCAGAGCAAAGAAATACAGAGAAGAATATAATACGAAGTTAAAAGGGTCAACATATCATTTTATATACAAGTATATGAAAAATAGAGTTGCAAAATACATGAGGCAGAGAGCTGAAAGGAACAAGCAGATAAATGCACAGTTATGGATGGAGTTCAATGGCCATCTCTCCACATTTGATAGAACAAACAGGGAGAGAAATCAATAAAGAACTAGAATTCCGTAACATCATCAATCAACAGGATTTAACTGACATTCATAGAACATTTCAAGAACAACAGAATACACATTCTTTTTAAGTGCCCACAGAGCTACACCAAAATAAATCATATTCTGGCCTGTGAAACAAACCTCAACAAGAACAAGAAGTGAAATCATACTCTGTTCCCTAATCATGATTGGATAAAACTCAAATCAGTAGTGGGAATAGAGAAAGAAATTCAAACAACATTTTCTAAATAATCCACAAGTCAAAGTGGAAGTCTGAGGGGAAATACAAAAAAAAATATGTATTGACCTCAGTGAAAATGAAAGCATAGTACATCAAAATTTGTAAGGCGTAGCTAAGGCAATCCCAGAGGAAAGTTAATAGTATCTGATGGATATGTTAGAAAAGAAGCAAATGTTAAATCAGTATTCTAAGCTTGCATTCCAAGAACCAAGAAAAAGAGCAAGATAAATCCAAAGCCAACAAGAGAAAGGGAATAATAAAGGTAAAATCAGAAGCCAATGAAACTGAAAACAGCAAAATGACAAGAAATCCTTTAAACAAAGAGCTGGTTCTTTGGAAAGATCAGTGTAACTTACAAGTCAAGCATGATGGATGCAGGAAAAAGAAAGGAGAGACAAATGACCAACATCAGAACTGAAAAAGGACATCAGCTCAGATTCTGCAGACATTCCATAAAATATAAGGGAATACGATCTACACACATTGATTGTTTCCAACTTGTGTAAAATGGAGCAATTCCTCAAAAAATAACATTGCAGTGACACAGCAAAATCTGTGCTCATAGAAGCTCAATTTACAATAGCTAACTTATGGAACCAACCCAGATGCCCCTCAGTGGATGAATGGATTAAAAAACTATGATACACACACACACACACACACACACACACACACACACGATGGAATTCTACTCAGCAATTAGAAACAATGATGTGTCCTTTGAAGGTAAACGGATGGCTATGGAAGAAATCATGCTGAGCAAAGTTAGTCAAACCCAGAGAGTCAAGGGTCAAATGTTTTCACTCATCTGTGGAAGCTGGTGTTAAACCCAGTTTTGAGTGAAAAGTACTCAAACTCATGTATTAGACCCAAGAAAGGCATAGGAACACCTAATCTAGGACAACCATAGATATGTAGGGGGAGAGGAAGTGGGAGGGGACAGTTGGGGGAAGGGAGAGGAAAGGAGAATAGGGAGAGATCTAGGGAGACCATCAACAATGTAGCATACCCCCCTGAGAATCCAGTAATACTTATGCAATCATTTAATTCAGGAAATTTATAATCTAAGCATGTATATCACTTGTAGGGGAGAAATATAGAAGAATCAAGACTCTGCAGGATGGGTGATATGGGGGTAATTCTGGTTTAAGAACATATGCTTATCATATTGTTACTTCATATGCATTTATGATTGTATAAGAGCTCAAATCCTTAATAAAAAATTTTAAAAAAGCAAACTTCCCCAACTCATCCAATATAAAAGAATTTGAGGGACTGGAACACTGTAACCACTGACTCAGTGGTTACAACACTTGCCTGGCATGAATGAGGACCCAGGTTTGAACACCAGCACCACATACACAAATAAGTGTCAGAGCAACAAAAACCAGATGAAAAACTAAATAAAATTGATTCTTTCTCTCTCACTCTCACTGTCCCTCTCTCTTAAAAAAAAAAAAAAGAAAAGAATTTGAATATCCCTACAACTGTTAAGCAAATTGACTTCACAATTAAAATGAAAATAAATCTCAGGCCCATTGATTCACTGGTCAATTTGATCAAATGTTCAAAGGAAGAATTAATATAAGTTCTCTAGAATCTCTTTGAGAAAATCAAAGAGGAAGGAACAATTCACAATTCATTTTACAAAATAAGCAATACCTTTATACTAAGACCAGAGGAAAAAATAGTACAAAAAAGAAAACTTCAGACCTTTATCTTTCTTCAATACAGGTGTAAAATTATTTAACAAAACATTAGCAAACATGAATTTTGCAATGCACTAGAACAGTTGGACCTTGTCATGTGAATTTTATTTTAGGAATAAAAGGCTGGTTTAATATTTGAAAGTGGATCAGTGTAATCTATCTTATCAATAGAAGAAGCATAATATGTCATTTGATCATAAAAATATTTTACAGAATTCAATAACCATTCTGAATAAAAACTCAAAAAAAGTAGGAAATAAGAGGAATTTCAACTTGATAAGTAAAGAGTATGTTCAAAAGACCTACAGCTACCATTAAATTTGAGAATGAAAGAAAGATGGAATGTTCTGTATCTAAGATAAGGATATTAATTAGCTCTTGCCCTCAATACTATACTGGAAGTTCTATTCTGTGCTATAGTTTAAAATAAAAGGAAATAAAAAGCAAACAAATTAGAATGGAAGGAAGGGAAAAAAATCATGTCCTCTATTTGCAGATGACATGGACATCTACGTGAAAATGTTTAGACAGGGAGTGATAGAAAAATTAGAATTATTAAGTTAGTTCCCAAGCTCACAGATACAACATGCACATAAATCAATTACATTTCAGTAAGCACATGTGGACACAGAAATTAAAAGCACCATTTATAACTACTTGAAAACAAATTTTCTAAGTGTAAGTCTAAGAGAACAAGCATAGACCCTGTATGATGTCAATGATATATATACTCATGAAAGGAAATCAAAGAAATTCTGAAGAAACGGAGGAAACATATCAAGTTTATAGATCAGAAGACTCAAGGATATCACTTCACCCTAGAATCATAAGCAAATTTAATGCAATTTCTATCAAAATCACAGAAAGACTTTTCTAGTTATAAATAGGATTATTCTAAAATGTACATTAATGTAAAGAACTAGAATAGCAGGAGCCATTTTGAAAATGAATGAGATGGGAGAAATCAGTCTACTTGATTTCAAAGCACTGTACAGTGACAGTCATCAAGACTGTGATGCTGGTGAAGGTGTGGACACTGATCAATGCAGGAGAAGAGAACCTAGGAAAAGACCTACACAAATATGTCCAATCCATCTTTAACAAAGTAAGAGAAATGACTTAAGAAAGGAAAGATAGCCTTTTCAACAAGTATTTGGTCCAACAAATATTGGGCATCTATATGGAAAAAAATGTACTCTGATGTAAATCTTATACCTCTATAAAAGTTAAATGTGTAACAGACTTAGAGGTAAAGTAACTGTAAAACCTGAAAAATTTTAGAAAAAATACAAAAATATCTGTGATTTAGAGTTAGGCATTGTTCTTAGTTTTGACATGAAAAAACAGCAAATTCCAGGAGAGAAAAATGGATAAAGTGGACTTTATGAAACTTAAACACACACTGGCTTTGTGGAAAAAAAACTAATAAGAGGATGAAAAAACAAATTACAGACTGAAAGAAGATATTTGCAAAACACATATCTAAGGAAAGACCAATTTCTAAAATTCATAAAACCCCTCCAAACTGAACAATGAAAAAGCAAACAATCCAGTTAAAACGTGCACAAAAGACCAGAAAAAACATTTTGCCAAAGAAGATAAAGTTGTCCCTTGATATCTGGTGTGGATTGGTTCCAGGACCCCCTGAATACTAAAATCAGTGAGTGTTCAAGTCCCTACAGAAAACGGTATAGTGTTTACATACAACATATGCACAACCTCCAGTGTACTTTGAATCACCTTTTTTTAAATCATTTATTCGTTATCTCTTATAATCCCCAATACAATGTGAATGCTCTCTAAATAGTCATTATGCTGTATTATTTAGAGAATAATGACAAGAAGAAAAGTTTGTTTAGTACAGTCACATTTTTAAATATTGTCAATCCATGGTTAGTTGGATCCGTAGACACAGAACCCACAGATTTTGGAGGGAAAACCATACGTGTCTCAAAGGAGCACATGAACAGATGTTCAGCATCATAGCTATTTGGGAAATGAGAATTAAAACCGTAATTAGACACTATCACACAATATCAGAGCAGTAAAAAGAAAATTGGTGACAACAGCAATTAGAGAAACTGGATCACTCATTCATTATTGGATAGCACATAAAACTGTACAGTTTGGGAGAATCTTAAGAAACTATTCCACTGGCCACCAACCCACCATTTTGCACTATATCCTTGGGAAATGGAGCTTTATATTCACACAGAAATGGCACAAGCCTGTTCATAGTGGCCTGACCTTATTTGTGATAGCCATAACTTGAAACCACTCAGATGTCTTTCAAGGAGCAAAAGGTTAGACAAACTTAGGCACATGGACTATTACTTAGTAATGAAAAGGAACTAATTGCTGACACTTGCAACAATCTGGAGGAATCTCTAGGGAATTATGTGGAGTGAAAAAAGTCAATTCTAAAAAGGTATGTACTCTTTGATAGCTTGAAGTGAGCGAAGTACAGAAACAGAACAGGGTAGCGGCTGATTAGGAGGTGGTAGGCATGGAAGATAAATAGGTATGTGTCTATAAAAGTCAACGTATAGCATTTTTGAGGCAATAAAATGTTCTCTGCCCTGACTATATCCACGTCAGTATTCCAGCCATGATACTGTACCGTAGCCTTGCAAGTCACTACTTTGGAAGAATCTGAATAAAGTATGCAGGGATCTATCTGTATCGCTTCTTGTAATTGCCTGTGATCTTGTAAATATTTCAAAATAAAAATTGAGTCAAAATATTAATAATCTTTATACGTGTATTGGGGAACTGAACAGCAATGTGAACAAAATCACTTGATCAATTTCTCCCCTAAAGTTAACCTTTGATCTTATTGAAAAACATAGTAATGAAGTATTATTGTTTGACTATGAAGTGTCTCCCCAGGGCTCCCATATCAACGCAGGAATATTGAGAGTTTAAATGATTGGATTAGGAGAACTGCAATCTAATCAGTCCCGACTGGGTGATAGATTTAGGCTGTTGAGCGAGTGGGTGGCTGGAGGTGGGTCACTGCGGGTGCACGCCTGATTCACGTACCCTGTGTCCTCTTCTTTTCGACTTCTCTGCTCTCTGGCTACCACAACCAGCCCACCTTGCTTCTGCCAGGCCCTTTTGCCGTATGTTCTGCTTCATCTTGGGCCAAGAGCATGGGAGTCAGTTGATCTTTGACTGAAACTCTGAAACCTGGAGCCAAAACAAAGTCTTCCTTTGCAAAGTTGTTCTTATCAGGAATTTTGGTCACAGTGACAAAAACCAGACTATCTTAAGAAGGAAGGTGAGTATTAGATTTATTAAGGTGTTCTTGGACAATTTCCATTCAAATCCCGCTTACCCCCCTGACAATTATGGGATGCTTTCTTCACATCAAAATTTCATCTATTGCTAATTTACCTCTTTCTTAACAGGGAGATCAATTGTAGAGATTTTATAAATGATTTCCATTTCCCCTTCTCTTGTTGGACTGGTTTTTGGTAAGTCAAGAAAGGTGTGAAAAAGAACAGATGTTTGTGAGGTTTGTGAATTAACGGAGGAAGAGTTAATAAAAGTAAATGTACAAAATATATAAAATGACCTCTTATAGAACAAATAACAGAAGTGCCAGATATAGTGGAGGCTAGAGTGTTATTCTGATGATGTATGTTCTCGATTGCAGAAAAGAGTGCATTCATCACTGGGGGAGTTAGAGCAGTTTTCTTGCAAGAATGACGAGCGTAACATCAGTAACTGTGTAGTGAAAGAAGTCCTACTGTGTCCTAAACAGTGTTATGGATCTGATATTCACTCAACAGCCACATCAGGACAGATAACATTCCAGGCACCATTCCACTGTTTCGCATTTAACTCTTTACTCTTCATCAAAACCCATGGGGCAAACATTCTGCTGCTGCCTCTCACTTTGCTAATGCATAGAGAGATTAAGTTACTTGCCCAAAGTAGGTAAGCTAGAAAAGGGCAGAGGTGAGTTACACATAGACAGTATGTTTTTTTTTTGCAATTATAAAAAGGTCTTCTACTCCATTTCAATACTATGCAGAGTCTGTGACTCCATGTGAATTAAGATTTTGTGTTTTTATGCAACCATCAACAGATAAATGGATACAAAGAATGAAATACAAATGCACCCTGGAATATTATGCAGTCATAAAAAGAATGGAATCCTGTCATTCACCACACGTGACTCATATATGAAGAGATCGTATATTAAGTGAGATAATCCAGACAGCAGAAAGACAAGTGATCTCACTCATATGTGGAATATAGAAAGGTTATCTTATAGAAGCTGAAAGTGAAATGGTGGTTACTGGAGCTAGGGAGAGGAGGTGAAAGGGAAGGATGGGGAAAGGTGGATGAGTCCTAGTGTAAAGTTAGACAGGATGAAGAAGTTCTGGTGTGATATTGCATAGCGGGATGACTACAGAGAATAATGGTGCACTGTGTATTTCAAAGAGCTGGATGAAAGGCATGTGAATGATTTCAACATAAGAAGCTACAGATGTTTGAGAAGATAGATATGTTTACCCCGATTTAAATATTAGTGTGTGCATATGTCAAAACATCACGTGGCACTGCACATATATGTACCCTTCCAATGTGTCAGTTAAAAGCTAAGTTTGAAGAGATGTTGTTTTTAGTAGGTTCTATTTTGGCATTGGGTTTGTGGATTCCTGCTGGCAGCTCTGTGTTGATCCTCAATTAGCATCAGTCCTCTTTCTGCTTTCAGAACAGGGTCATTTCTCAGCAGCTGTCCTTCAGCACACCTATTCAAATAGATAGTGACACACAGAGGCCTTTGTCTGGAGAAAAGGATATAAAAGTCAAAATACTTTTCCTGCCAATGATTGGGTTGATCAGGATGGAGTATATTGTATTTTAGGACACAATTCAGATCTGTGAGTTATTTCCGCTCTCCCTCTCGCTTACCCTCCCCTGGTTGCTGAATGCACACTTTTTCTCTGGACTTTTAGGAAGTGTTTCCTGTGCAAGCATGGCTCACTTTTGCAGCATCTCCCCTGAGACCACCCGGCTATTTCCCACCAAGTCCTCTTCCAGAGTGTGATTCCCAGGCCCTCTAGGGTGGGATCCTTTTCACATAAATGATTTCAATCATAATTTTTGCAGAGGTGTTCTGCGCAAATGGGGCAGCTCCATTTCAGGAGTTGGGTGTGGGGAAAGAAAACAAAAGATGTTTCCAGAACCCTTGTGTCTACTTGAAAATAACAAGATCCTTTCAATAGATGGTCCTGTGTGTCAAAGGCACAGGTGACATATGATCCCAAATCTATGCTTACAGATGTTTAATGTGCATAATATGAAATAAAGTCTTCGTGTTCTCCTCATTCTGTTTATGCAGATGAGATCAGGAGATTAGCCCTGGTGGCAATCAATGCATTGACTGGGGAAATTTGGCTGCAATTTTATTACATTTTTTTTGGTTGCTGTATGACCTTGGTTTTATTTTTATTTTTAAAGAGAGAAGGACAGTGAGAGAGAGAGAGAGAGAGAGAAACAATTTTTATTGAGTTTTTCACATGGCTATCGTTGCTCTGACAGTCAGTTGTGTACGTGAGTTGCTGGGGTTTGAACCTGTGTACTTGCACATGCTGGGCAAGCGCCATAACCACTGAGCAAATGCTCCAGCCCTGGTTCTATATTTTTAAAATAAAATCCTTATTTTGTGTATACAGTTTACAAGTACTATGTATTTTTTTTTTTATGCTTGAATAAGGTGTTAGCAGGACTTTTGACTCCGCAGCTTGTGGAAGCTACTGGAGTACAGAGAACCAATGCTGGCCGGGGACTCTCCCTGCACCCAAATCTTCTGATTTGCTGTGCCCACAAACTTTCATTTACTTCATCTTGCTGTTCTGGAAGGAGTTTGATTTTTGTAGAGCATGACTTTGTGTTCATTGCTCCTGCCACTTCATTGTGGATATTCTCATCCTCATTTTTGCACTGGGATGAATCAAAAGGTCTATCTATGTTTTCCAGGAAATAGTTGCTATTTTCCACCATGAAGTATGACATTGGTAAAATAAAATGTCCTTCTATTTTATTTTAGTTTTTTAAAGAAAGAGGGAAGAGAGAGAGAGAAAGAAAGAAAGAAACAATTTTTGTTTAGTTTTTGTTGCTCCAAGATTTCATTGTGTATGTGGTGCTGGGGTTTGAGCTCCCGTACTCACGCATGCCAGGCAAGCACCATAACTGCTGAGGAGCCAGCGCTCCAGCCCCAAGAGCCTTCTATTTTGAAGTCATACTGCTTATGTGGTGGCAAGGTAGAAGTCTCCAGAATGTAAGTCACCCCACTGGAAAGCCCAGGGACTGCATGTTTCTTGTTTTGTTTCTCGGAGGTGAGTTCATTTTAGACTGCCATGGATGGTTCAGCAGGCCTTGTTTGTACACTGTCTTACAGCTAAGAATATATACATAAAAAAAAAAGATCATGGCCAGAATTCATTTCTCAAATTCCTCTTTTGAGTATTGAAAATAGTTTTGCTTTAACAAGCATTCTTTCTCTCACAGTTCTGCTTCCCATTTGGCTGATCCTCCCATGAAGTCATAATTTCATCTTTATGATGTACCAGATAGTTACCAAGACGGAAATGATTATGATATGATGGACGCCCAGTACTAGGAATGGGCAAGTGTGCAGCCTAGAAGCACTTCTCTCTCAGCCCACACCATTTACCATCTCCCTATCTTTTCTTGGGCCCAGATAAGCTTGAGAAGTCATTCTGCCTCCACTCAATTGTGTTCTTTGTCGCATGTGGCTTTAAAAGTCTGGACAATGATCTCTGGACCAGCTGTTAGCTCTTGTCTCAGGGATTCTGGGATTTCTCTGGAAATAAGGCAAGGCTTTCTGGGATACCTTTCAAGAGGGGAAACTGTAGCAGATGGACTCATGGTCGGCAGCTGTAGGGAATCTGGCAGAGAGGGCTGTATACTCTGCTAAGACCAGGAATGGAGCCTAACCATGCACTTGGATGACTTGAAAAGAAAGGAGAATTTGGAAGAAAAGAGGAGTTTCTATATTTAAGATTCACCATAGTAGGAAGCTCACAGAGGAAGAAAACTGGCTACCAAATGTCAAGTTACTAAGCTTTTCAAGAGCTATCCTTACAAATTTAACCTTTCATAAAATGTTCCCTAAAAAGAAAATGAAAGATGAGATTTTCCACAATGTAATAAGAAAAATCACATTTCTGCTTGTCTGTACTCTTCTTGAATTTGATACATTCTCATTCATCATTGCAGTGGGATACTGTAAAATCAAACCAGGGTGCTGTTCTCCTGGCCCCAAGGACTTAACGGTGATGTTGCTCAATTGCTTAACCCTTCTCTATGGGGATCTCAAAGAGGCTGTATCTCTCCTGCCAGTTTAGTTTCAACGAAGGACTGAAAGCCCATAATACTTCAATTCTACATGGAAAACTCTTCTCTCACAATGAGGCTGGGTGTTTTTATCATGTATCTTGCAGCTGTCTTGGATACCTTTTTGAGTTTTTCACATACTCATTTAAATTATTATTCACCAAATTTAGGAGGATAAGAGCAATCTTGGACAATTCTTTCCATCTCAGATAGATGGGGATTAGAATGGCGAACTAATGGACTGATCTAGTGCAAAGCCACTGACCTCTTGGAGAAATCTGGCTCAGGGTGTTTGATAACTGTCCCTGATAGAAGGCTGTTTGTTCTTTAACTATCTGAAGAAGGCTTTCCCCCATAAAGGAAAGGTTACACTGACTTTGCCCTCACATAAGAATCACATTGGAGAAAATAACAGCCCTGGCATGAGAAAATAATTTTGAGGCATGAGAAAACTGAAACATTGTTCAAGGACTTGGCAGATATGTTTTCTGCATTTTTCTGTTCATGAATTTTAGTTTAAGTAAAAGTTAGGGGTTAGGAATCTATCCCTTTGCCTGTGGGCTTACTTTAATCAAGCTAACACAAACTGTCTCTGTCCTGACAAAGCCTGTGTTACATATAATTGGGGGATAACCAACATCAAGAACTCTCAGGGGTAAGAATGAGGGCATTGAGCATAGGACTGCTGCACTGATGTAGTATTATAATTCTTTGGTGCTAAAAGATCTATTCTCTTCTCTATAGAAAAACATATTGTATACTAACTACCAGCACCATATTAAAATGTGATGGCAGGCATTCACAAATCACAACAAGAATGGTGAACAGATTACCATACAAGACATGTTTGCTGGTTGGATTTGGAGCTATTGGAGGACATTTGCTGAGGGAGTCATTTTCTACTCCTAATCACTAAAGATTAAAGAATGGATTTGATTTCCATTTGCAAAAACACTCCCTGAGTCAAAAAAACATTTTTACTTTCCCATTAAGTGCTACATGGAAAAGATCATCTGTTTTCCTTGTGGGGGTTTGCAAGTGAGAATTGTGAATCAAGACCCACATCTCAGAGGGTTGGGATAAATTTTCTTTTGTTAGGTGGCCAGCTTTGAATAACTCTAAATGCAGTTGGTTTCATTTTCATTGGGTGCTATGTCGGATGCCCATAAAGTATTCAAGGACAACAACTCAATTAGGGAAGCAACACTGTAGCTGCCAGCCTGCCCTTCCCGCAGGCATGAAAACAGGCAAGATGGCTGGAAATTGTGGAACAGAGTCTCAAATGGCAAAAATGTACTTTTGAGGCTGTTCCAGATAATTGCTGCTGGAGAGTTTAAGCTTTTGCTAGAAGCTTATTTCATGGGCAGATGCTACTGTGGAGCCAGAAGTAATTTAGGTTTGAAAATTGGCCCTTTTCTAAAAGTGGTTACTGTGGATGATTTCAGATTTAAGAATCCACTCTGCCAGATTGGACAAAGCTTATCAAAGTATAAGATCTGTTACAGTCTCTCCTTACTGTTGCTTAAGAAATGATTCAGCTAATTAGAACTATTCTTACATAAGATAAGTTTATCAAATTGCTCTGGGTCTTTTGCTACGGGATGTCTTTTATATTTATTTATTTATTTATTTTTTGGTTTTTTCTTTTTTCTTTCTTCATTTCCTACTCCATTTGCTTATCTTAGGAACTTCAGGGAACCCCAGCAGGTAAAAAGGCTGTCTCCAAGGGGGGCCTGAGAATAGCCACTGCTCAAACAACTGCTGCAGTGTGTATGACTTTCATAGTCTAGATATGAGGTTTTAAGGACACCAGTGCCCAGCACCCTGCTGGAGCAGAAGTACCCAGAAGCTGCCCACAGATCCAGGCCTCAGGTTCAGGGCCTTCAGGTACACACCCCTGCCCCCAGGATTTGCTCGACCCCTGTCAGGTCAGAACCCATTCTGTTGCTGCATTTGGATCCAGGCCTCAGGCACTCACAGAACATCTTTGCCCAGGTCCCCATCAGAGACTCACACTGACTCTGTAGCTCCAGGCCTCAGGATCTGGGCCTGCAAGCACTGGCATTTCACTTACCCATAGGATTTCCTCTGCAACTCCACACCTCAGGTCTTGACCAGCCCAGCTACCACAAATCTATCCACCCAGCCACAGCCCATACCTACCAGGTCCAGATACATTGGGCCCATACCCATCTAGAGGCCACAGCACACAACAATGCACCCCACCTGCTGCGCTTCTACCTTCCAGCCAGCTTCTCCCCACCTCCAACAGATTCCAGATGGACACCTGGAGCCTTCATGCATAAGGGAAACTCAATTCAGAGATCCAGGTGAAGATTATAAAAAATGAGGAATCAAAATAGAAAAGGTTCACCTCAAGTCCACAACTCTAAACAAGGATCACTCGGACAGGAAGTGGAATGAAAAACCTAGAAATAATTATCAATGATATGATTACTAAAAGGAATAATGAACTAAAAGAAGATTTAATGAAGGGACTAAATAAGAAAACTCAAGAGATGAAAAACTCTATTATCAAGGAAATAGACAAACTGAAAAAGGAAATAACAGAGCTAAAATCTTCGGTCAATCACATCAGAACTACAAAGGAAGAATTTAATAATAGGCTAATCTCTGTAGAAAACAGAACTCAGTTCTGGAAAGAAAAAAACCTCCAACAATGAAAATAAGCTGAGCCCTTGGATTACAAAAAGGAAAGAAGAAAAAAAGAAAGAAAGAAAGAAACTTACAGAACATGAGCAGAATTTTCAAAATGTCTGGGATGAAATCAGAAGAAACAATCTAAGAGTAATCAGGATACCAGAAGAAATCAAAACACAATTGAATGGTATAAAGAACATTTTCAATGAAATAGTTAAAGAAAATGCTCATCCAGGAAGCATACAGGCCACTTAACAGACCTAATCAAATGAGAAGTTCACCAAGACATATCATATTCAAAATGTATAACAGGGAAATCAAGGACAGAATATTAAAAGAGGAAAGAGAGAAATGCCAAAACACATTCAGAGGAAAACCAATAAGGATCACGTCGGACTTTTCAGTCCAGACTCTAGAAGCAGGAAGATCCTGGAAGGAGATCTTTCAATGTTTGAATGACCACAATATGAAGCTGAGAATACTCAACTTCAAATTCAATGGGGAAATAAGAATATTTCACAAGAAGATAAGTCAGCATTCATGCATAGAAAACGAGCATTACAAAGAATTCTCAAAGATAAATTCCAAATAGAAGAACAAGCAAAGACTCTTTAAAACCCACAAGCAGAGGAAATTCAATAAATGTACAAGGTATCAAAAGACATCCAAGAAAGCACAGAATTCACTAATAAAACCCAATGACTATGAACCACAACCACATAACTATTGTAATATTGAATGTGAATGGTTTCAATGCACCAATCAAAAGACACAGATTAGCATATTGGTTTAAAAAAACAAAATCCAACAATATGCTGCTTTCAGGAGACCCACCTTACAGCCAATGACATTCACAGATTGAGGGTGAAAGGATGGAAAAAAATCTAACAGATGTACAGCTCAAGAAAGCAACCAGGTATTGCAATACTTATATCAAACAAAGTAGAACTCAAATATAAACTAATCAGGGGTTGGAGTGGTTGCTCAGCTGTTACAGTATTTTCCTGGCATGTGCAAGGACATGGGTTAGAACTCCAGCATCATGTACACAACAAAGTGTTGGAGCAACAAAAGCCGCATGAAAAACTAAAACAATAGAAATTGATTCTCTTCTCTCTCTCTCTCTCTCTTTCTCACTGTCCCCTTCTCTTTTTAAAAAGACAAACAAGAAAAAGAAAACCCATAAACTAATCAGAAGAGATAAAGAAAGCCGCTACATCCTAGTAAGGGAATGATACAACAGGAAGGTATAATCATAGTAAATGTGTACTCTCCAAAAACAAATACACCCAAGTATGTGGAAAAATTACTCCATAATATAAAACCACTTGTGCACCACAACATGATAATACTGGGAGACTTTGATACTCTACTACTGGTAGACAGATCATCAAAGCAGTAAAACAATAAAGAGATCTCCAGTTTAAATAACTCTATAAATCAAATGGACTTAACAGACATCTATAGAATATTCCACCACAAATTGGCGAGTATACCTTCTTAGCAGTGCATGGATCCTTTTCCAAATAGATCATATTCTAGTTCACAAAGGAAATCTCAGCAAATATAAAAGTACATATTATTCCATGTACCCTATCAGAACATGATGCCATGACCCTAGCAATTAACAGCAAAAATCATAACAAAGAAATGCACATATCCTGGAGATTGAATAATACCATATTAAATGAAGAATGGATCCAAAAAGACATGAAAGCAGAAATCATGAAATTCTTGGAAGAGAATGAGAATGAAGACATAACAATAGCAACCTCTGGGACAGCATGAAAGCATTCTTAAGGGGAAAATTTATAGCACTGAGTGCGTACATTAAAAACCAGCAGAGGACTCATTTAAATAAACTTATGGTTCATCTTATATGCATACAAAAGGAAGAAAAATCTAAGCCCACAGCAAGCAGAAGACAGGAAATAATGCAGATCAGAGCTGAAATCGAGAACAATAAAAAGCAAGCAGGAGTTGTTGTATTGTTCCCTTTACTAGGATGTAGTGGCCTTCTTTATCTCTTCTGATTAATTTATGTTTGAAGCCTAATTTGTCTGATGTAAGTATTCCTCCATGCTTTCTTGAAACTGAAAACAATAAAACAATAAAAAGAATCAATGAATAAACAGCTGGTTCTTTGACAAAATAAATAAAATTGACAGACCTCTAATTAATCTCACTAAAAAAGGGAGAGAATTGAAGCAAATCAACACAAACACGATGAAAGAGAGTGATCATGACTAACCACATGGAAATCAAACAGATTATCAGAACATATTTTGAAAAACTATACTCTTCTATATTAGATAATCTGGATGATATGGACAAATTTCTGGACACATACAACATCCCCAAATTGATGCAGAGGATGATATTGAAATTGTAAATAGCTCAATAACAGGCACTAAAATCCATATAGTAATTAAAAGCCTTGCAAAGAAGAAAAGCCCAGGACCTGATGGATTCCCTGGTGAGTTTTACCACATCTATTTCGAGGAGCTAACACCTTTCTTTATTAAGCTATTCCAAGAAATTGAAACGGAGGGACCTCTCCCAAACACCTTTTATGAAGCAACATAACTCTGATACCAAAACTCAACAAAAATTCATCAAAAAAAGAAAATTATAGATCATATCCTTGATGAACATTGACACAAAAATCCTTAATAAAATTCTAGCAAACTGCATTCAAAAACACATCAAGAAGATAATTCATCATGATCAAGTGGACTTCATTCCAGGGATACAAGCCTGGTTCAACATACACAAATAAAAAATGTGATTCATCACTTAAACAGAATAATTAAAGACAAAAACCATATGATCATCTCAATAGATGCAGAAAAGGCCTTCAATAAAATCCAACACTCAATTATGCTCAAAACTCTAGAGAAAATAGGGATCAAAGGAACTTACCTTAACTTTATGAAGGCCATATATGCCAAACCCTCAGCTAGTATAATACTAAACAGAGAAAGCTAAAGGCATTTACACTAAACTTGGGAAGAAGATAAGGCTGCCCACTCTCACCACTTTTATTCAATATAGTCCTTGAGACACTAGCTGGAACAATCAGGCAAGAGAAGGAAATCAAAGGAATAAGAATAGGAAGATAGGAAGTCAAACTATCTCTTTTTGCTGTTGACATATTCCTAGATCCTGAAGATCCCAACAACAACAACAACAACAACAAAAAAAAAACTACCAGAAAACTGCTTGAGCTTATAAACAGATTTAGCGAAGTAGTAGGCTACAAGATCAACACCTATAAATCAATAGCTTTCCTATACACTAACAATTATAAGACAGAAGAAGAAATCAGGAAATTGGTTCTATTTATAATATCTTCAAAAAGAATAAACTGCTTGGAAATTAATCTAACAGGGTAAATAGGAGTCCTCTACAATGAAAATTATTGATCATTGACAACAGAAATTCAAGAAGATCTGAGAAGATGGAAGGACATTCCATGTTCTTGGTTAGTCAGAATTAATATGATTAAAATGGCAAAAAGCACTGTACGTATTCAATGCAATCTCCAGATTCCAATGTCATTCTTCACAGATATAGAAAAAGCAAGCAATTCTCAGATTCATTTGGAAGAAGAAGAAACCCAGAATAGTCAAAACATTACTAAGCAAGAGGGACAAAATAGGTGGTTTTGCAATACCAGATTTAAAAATTATACTACAGAGCTGTAGTAACAAAAACAGCATGGTACTAGTATCAAAATAGGAATGAAGACTAATGGAGTATAATATTTTCTCAGAGAAGAATCTGAGACAATCCCACAAATTTTTAGATGTCTAATATTTGACAAAGGGGGTCAAAATATAACATGGATGAATGATAACCTAGTCAACAAATGATGTTAGACAAACTGAACAGCCACTTTCAGAAATTTGAAATTAGATCCTTATCTCTCATCTTGCACAAAAATCAAATCAAAGTGGATCAAGGAACCAGGAATTAAACCAGCTACCTTAAAACTGGTAGAAGAAAAATTAGGAGCAACACTCCAGCATTTAGAGTTGGCAATAACTTTCTCAACCAGACTCCCAAAGTGAAAGAATTAAAGTAAAATATTAATGAGTGGGATGCCATTAAATTTAAATGATTTTGCTCAGTCAAACAACTGTTCAAAATTGTCAAGAGAGAGCTCACAGAATGGGAGATAATCACGGCATGTGATTTCTCTGTTGGGGACTAATGTCCAAAATTTACAAAGAACTCAAAAGACTGGATATTAAAAACACAAATAATCCAATGAATAAATGGGATAGAGAGCTAAACAGAAACTTCTCAGCAGAGTAACTTGAGCAAGTCAACAAACACATGAGAAAGTGTTCTAAATCACTAGTAATCAGAGAATTGCAAATCAAAAATACATTAAGATTTCACCTTATTCCAGTCTGACTGGCAAAGATGAAGAATAAAAACAACAACAAATGCAGGAGGTTTATGGGGAGATAGGAATACTAGCACACTGTTGGTGTAACTGCAGACTGCTGCAGCCACTATGGAAAGCAGTGTGGAGACTTCTCAATAAATTAAGAATGGATCCACTGTGACCCAACTCTCCCTCTTCTGGGTATTTTCCCAGAGGAGTCAGAATCAGCATATTACAGCGACACAGTCAAATCTGTGTTCATAGCAGCTCAATTTACAAGAGCTAAATTATGGAATCAAACTAGATGCCCCTGACTGGGTGAATGGATCCAAAACAACTGTGATTGATTATATATATATATATATATATATATATATATATATATATATATATATAATATCACACACACACACACACACATACACATTGGAGTTTTACACAGCTATTAAAAACAATGATATTGTGACCTTTGAAGGTAAATGACTGGCAACGGCAGAAATCATGCTGAGTGAAGTTAGCCAAACCCAGACAGTCAAGGTTTGAATGATTTCCCTCTTTTGTGGAGGCTAGAGGAAAACCTGGGCTTGGTTGAAAAGGTAGTCAAACTCATGTATTTGGCCCACCAAGGGCATAGCAACACATAATCTAGGGGAACCATAGACTTGTGGTGGGGGATGGAGGAGGGACAAGGCAGGGGGGAATGGGAGAGGTAGGGAAGACAGGGAGGGATCCAGGGAGACAACAGTGTAGCATACTCTTTAACACCCTGAGAAATCAAATAATGCTTATGCAATCATTTAATTCAGGAAAATTCATAATCATATTTATATGATTGTCCCCACATACAGATATATATGTATGTGTGCGTGCACATATATATGTACATATATTTATAAATATATGTATGTGTGTGTATATATAAATATATAGAGATATTTTTATCTGTTGTAGGGGCATAATAGAGAAGAATCAAGAGACTAGGTTGTGGGCAATGTGGGGTAACTAGTTTAGGATCATATACATATAACATTCTTTCTTTATGTGCATTTATGATTATACAACAACTTGATTCCTTAGTAAAAAAAATTAAAAAAAAAAGATCTGAGGTGTCTCCCAAAAGCTCATGTGCAAGAAAGTTTAGCAGTGAAACGATTGGCTACGAGAGCCTTAATGTAATCAACGTTAATGTTTGAGTGGATTGACTGGATGGTGACTACAGAAAGGTAGGGTGCTGCTGGAGGAGTTATGTCACTGGAGGTATGCTTTGGGGGTTTATATTTTGTTCCTGATGAGTGGAGCTCTCTCTCTGGCTCTTGGTGTACATGTACAGAGCTTCTCTCCTCTCCCACCCTCTTCTTCATGGTGCTCTGTCTCACCTTAGGCTCAGAACAATGCAGTTGGCCATCTACGGACTGAAACATCTGAAACTGTGAGCACCTAATAAACTACTCCTCCTCTAAAATTGTTCTTCTCAAATCTTTTGGTCACAGTGGCAAAGAATGTTGACTAAAATAGGGACCAACATCTTTGACTTGTGCATTTGTGTCTATCATATTAGTGGTTTGATTTTCATTGGAAATTCTGGGTTATGGTGCACCCTTGATACATCACATAAAGATGCAGTTCTGGTTCTCACATGCAATAATAAAACTCAGAGGCAGGAATAAATAAGTTTGTAAGAGGAACCTGTTTTGATAGGAGGACCTGAATCTGAGAATAATAATAAAAACATCCTGACTTGTTGGGCATGCATTCCAGGCCTCTCTTCCTGCACTAGCTCTTTTTTTATTTAGAAATTTATTTGTTGAACAATTAAACAAGCTTTAATGAAATTATATATATATATATATTCTGAAAATTAGATTTACCCTAAAAAGCCCCCCCGACAATTACCCACCCTTATCCCCCCTCCCCCTCCTTCCCAATACATCTCTACAAATGCCTTAGGTTGTATGATATTACATCTTATCTGGATTTAAAACATGATACTAGACTTCCTATCTCAATGGCCAGGGTCTAGCTCCAGCCTCCACAGATGAGTGAAGACATTCAACCCTTGGTTCTCTGGGTTATGCTGATTTCACTCAGCATAATTTCTTCCATAGCCATCCATTTATCTTCAAAGGCTGCAATATCATTGTTTCTAATTGCTGAGTAAAACTCCATGGTATATATGTACCAAAATTTTTGGATCCATTCATCCAGTGAGGCACATCTGGGTTATTTCCATAATTTAGCTATTGTAAATTGAGCTGCTATGAACACCGATTTCACTGTGTCACTGTAGCTACACTAGCTCTTTTACAGGCTTTGGAAATACAGCCCTCCTTTTCTTTGCTTTTAGCTGGGAGCCCCACAGCCTATTGCTTTCTGCCCTTTCTGATTGACTCTGGATCCAGGGCCTCTCTCCTTCAGTCCACTGCTCCTGCCCTCTTGGTTGATCCTTCATTGTCACTGGACTCTTATTATTAAGAACTTGGTACCTGGTCTCACTACCTGTACTGTCAACCAATTTTCTGCAGCTGTTGGTTGTACTCATTAAGGGAGACAACAGTGACCATAATAGTCAATACTTAGGGCTTACTCTTGTATAATCAGGCACCATTATAAGTTCTTTACAAATGTCAACCAATTTATTTCTCCCAACAATACACCGATATGCACAAGCATTATCCCCATCTCACAGAAGAGTTAGCTGAGAGATTAAATCACATAGCTAGTAGTTGATAAATTGGGGTTCAGATCTAGGAGGTTTGGCTTCAGAGTCCATGCACCACATGGAACAGATTTGGTCTTAGCCATGTGCTGGTGATGGCCTACTTCCTTTAGGAGTATCTGCACTAAACTTCTGTGTTTATTTTTCCTTTCCCAATAGGCAGGCCAGAGGGAAACTTGGACAACAGATTAGAATGACCTTCACATTGTTCCTTCCCACCACCCTGAGCAAGGATACCCTGCATATAAATAGTGGCATTCTTATCTACACACCAGATTGTCACTCAGGTGAGTGATAAGCCTATCCAAGGCTGCTCATTGGCACTAACGTTACAACTCAGCTCTTTGTGCTTTTTTTCTTTCCCAAGGGAACAGAAAAAGTGAATAAACTTTGTCTTAAATTCAGCTACAAGGATTAGCTTGAACTGCTTGGAACACCACACAGAGGAAAACTTTGAGGCTGAGTCTGGTCTCAGTGGGAAGATTTCCAGTGGTAGGCTATGGGTGGGCCCTTGGCTCAGTAGGGGATATATTTGCCATTTCTGCTTAAAGGCAGCTTTTCTGAAGTTTCATTTTATGTGCTCCATGAGGATCATCCACTAGCATTGCAAGCAGTCTTTTAGGCACTTCTGTGCTCTATCAGGGAGAGGTTATGATTAGTTCACAATGTGCTGACGGGGTATCCTTGTATAATTGTCTTCTTCAAGCTTATGGGAGCAATGACCTCACGTTTAGCAAGAGGCAATTCCTTGTGGAATAAACTTTAAGCATCTCTAAGGACAGCCAATCTGACCAGGCATCAGGAATGTGTGAAGCCTATACTGGGGCAAGTCTTCATTTAATGTGTTTAGCAAGAGGCAATTCCTTGTGGAATGAACTTTAAGCATCTCTAAGGACAGCCAATCTGACCAGGCATCAGGAATGTGTAAAGCCTATACTGGGGCAAGTCTTCATTTAATGTGTGAGCAGGTGAAATGATGCATATGTTGATATGTTCCTGCCATCTTCTCA
Organism: Aplodontia rufa; assembly: GCA_004027875.1. Lineage (NCBI taxonomy): Eukaryota > Metazoa > Chordata > Mammalia > Rodentia > Aplodontiidae > Aplodontia > Aplodontia rufa. Next base: position 42,971 of record PVKS010000383.1, on the reverse strand, counting down.
ACATGGTAATTAGGTGTTCTAGCAAAAGGGGAAATGGGCCAAAGGTGATTAGTTCTAACACTGCAGATGATTTCACTGCTCATATTGAGATTTTAAAATCTTTAATGCTTAATTGATTTTTGCACTGTTTGATGTGTGCTTTCTCAGTTGAAAATTAATGGTCCCCATAACCCATAAATGGCTTTAGGTAAAACATTTCTTACCTGGTAGTAGATGAGACGAACAGCTGATCAAGAAAGCATGACAGGGCAGAAATAGCTCATCTCTTTCCAACATTGTCCCTTTGAAAGATTCTACGAATTGTTGCAAAAGCATTAGGTTCACCACCTTCTATGACAACATTGTAACCCCAGATCACTAATAAATGGGAATCCATGGCATGCTTTTCAGCTATTGTGCATCCAAAAGCGATTATGGAAATGATGCTGGTAAATCTCAATTACTTCCACATTGTCTGGCTCTGCTCCAAGACTACTTTTCTTCCCGTCCCTTGCCTGTCTTGCTATTCTTTTCATTTCCCGTCTCTGTGGGGCTTCAACAATACTAAGTAAAGTGCACAGATATGAATTGTAGAATTGGCATTTTCCTCCATAATTATCTCTCAATCAGGCATCATTTTAGCAAGACTCCTTGCTTTCAGAGCGGGGGTTGGTGGAAGTCTCTCAACTGATTTTCTCCCCATTGTTCTACTGAACCTGTTCAATGCCATGACTTATATGTGCCTGTTGTCCCTCAGTTCCTTTTTTTTCCTGAATTTTTTAAAAAACAACTTTTCATTCTTTACATCTGAAGAAAGTAGCATTTAAATTTTTTAACAGTTTGATAATCCCAGTTTATGTTCAAGCAGTAGAGATTCTCATTTCAAACCAGTTGTTCTGAAAATGATTCTTCACATCTTTTAAAGGAACATTTGCTAAGCCTTTTGAAACCCATTTACTTCACCTATGGTTTATTTTCCTTGGACTAAATTGATCCATAAATAGTAGATTTTATACAGCATTCCAATTCTGCATAATCTCTCTCTATTTTTCTTTTTTTTTTCTTAGAAAGCAACCATGAGTGGGACATAGCCATCAAGAAGCCTGCTGGACAAGCAACCCTTGGTTCCAAGAAGTGAATGTCTCCTCCAGCACCAGGATTCTAGCTAACTTGAAGATTTGGAATAATAACCAAAATCAGTTGACATATTACATGAGCCTGTAGTATGTACGCTGATGCAATATGCCCCGTGGACTTCCCTGCTTGCCTTGCTTTTGGGTATTCTCTTTCTGCTTCCCCTGTAGAGTGTGGCCCAATACTTGGGGCTGTGTGAACTTGGGCAAGACATTCAGCCTTGTGTCCCACCTGGATCATATTTAAATTGGGATCAGAGTAGTATCCACACAGTTGTCCCGATGGTTTAATGTGCAGATTCACACAGAATCTTTAGACAAGTGTCCAGCATATGATACGTACTATGAAAAGTGTTCAAAGTACTCTTTTTGAGAGAGAAAGAGAGAGAGAGGGAGAAAGTAAGAGAGACAGAATGAACTTTATTTATTCATATGGCCTTTGTTTCTATGACACTTAGCTGTGTATGTGGTGCAGGCATTTGAATCTGGGTCCTCATGCATGTCAGGCAAACATTCCAACCGCTGAACCACCCCTCCAGCCCCCAAAGTACTCTTTATCATCATTGTTGATCTTTTTACTTTCTCCTCAGCACTTATTACCAGCTAATATAATATATATTTTTACATATGTCTTTTATTATCTATTCCATTAGAAGGCAAATTCCTTTGGGGTAAAGATTTTTGTCTGTTTCGTTCACAATTGACTCCATGGTGCCAAGAATGAAGGTACTCCACAAATATTTCTGGGGGTTACGGATGCCACTGTGAGTATAAAAGTCAGTGAAAAAGACCAAGAGATTTTGAACAGGATTTGATAAGAAATGCTATCTTTGGTACTTCCCCCTTTCCCAGACCCACCTCACTGCCTGAGATGTGGCCTTCTTGGGTTCCAGTCCTTCTCAGGACAGGGCTGGGATTGACATAGTTTCTCAGATTTAGTTCTGGTTGAATTATTTGATCACCTGGAGCAAGGAACCTGGACCAAAGCCATCCAGGAATCCATAGAACTGATAACAAAAGATCTGAGTGGGAGCAGTTTCTAGGAGAAATATGCCATACATCTATTCATTCAGCAATGTGAAGGTAAGGACGTGACAGTCTGTTCCTGCAGAGTTTCTCAAAGTTGACTCTGGAGGAAATAAATTGAGCCTCCATAGCTCTAATGTAACTGAAGAAAAATTTTCACGTAGTTCTGAAAATTCCAGTAAAATTCTTTACCCTCTTCCTAGAATCTATGAGCATCAATCTGCAGTGCTATACATAGTTTGGGGGCCTTGGAGACATCCTGAAGTTCTCCTGGAGAAATCTCAGGATCCTTGGCTGAGTACTGGTGATGTAGTACAGCTGGAAGCTAACAATCCAATATGATTCACTCTCCAAAAAAGTTGTGCCCACTCTGAGTGTTAAGCTCATTAAAGATGGAAGATTGGATGAGTTAATGTGTCATGATTTGCTGTCATTAGAAGAAACTATGGGCCATGCATCTCTGAAGTCAAGATGGTCCCTCCCTGGGGAATTTCCACAGATTTCATGGAGGGTGATAAACTGGGTTATCATCCATGCCCAGTGACAGAGGATGAATAACTTGCCAGCACTCATGGAACATTTTCGGCAATTGGAAATGCAAATCTTCATTTTGGAGAGAAAGGAGGCAAGCTACAGCTTGGTGAATTGCAATGATCAAAGCATATTGTGGGTAAAACATTTCAAAAGAGTTCACCTTCCATGTGGAGAAATTATTCACTTAGGTAAAAAGCTAATGGTTGGCTGGACCTGGTTCAACATCCACTCCCAGAAGTAGTGGTGGCACTGGGCAGGGCCAGAGGGCATCTCCATGGTACAGGTGCAGATGCAGGAATCTCCTTGTAGTGAGCCTGTGTTTCTGCAAGAGCTTTCTTCTGTGCATTTTATGGTGTTGCCACCTCTATTGATGCTGCTCTTGCCGAGCCTCCATTTATCTCCTCTCTCTGCAAACCAAGATTGGCCTGGACCCTCTGTGTCCTCATCATGAAACTTGCATATGGACAGCTCCACCCAGGGCTTGGTTTTAAGTTCTATTTATAAGTCACAACTTCCATCTTGACCTGTGCTGAGAGCCCTCCACCCCACACATCCACATACTGCTTGCCATGCCCACTGGAGTCTCTAATGGGAACTTCAACCTTAACATGGATGCAACATAGGCCTTGATTACCAGCTCCCTACCTCTGTCCTGGAATTCTGATTTCAGGAAATGAAACCGCCACCCACTCATGTTCATTGAGTGAAAACAATGGTTTTCCGTGCTCACTTCCGCCCCCATCCCCTGAACACACATAGTCTGTTGATGAGACCCATTTCCTTTCCCTCCAAGGGCCTCGTGGCATTCTCCCTGATCATCCTGTCCAGTCTGGACTGGCAATAGTTCCTCACATGGTTTCCCTGTCCCTCTGGTCTTCTATAATAGAGTCCTTAGGTAGCTGCCAGGCTCCCAGAGAGTTTTTTTTTTTCTTTTGTTTTAACATCAGATGACAGGCAATACTCCTTGAACAATAGCCCCATGTTTCTGACAACATTTTTGTGGTTCTCTGGCATATCCCGGTTTACCAATCTCTGGTCTGCCTCATTTTACCTATCCTACCATAGGCCTTTTGCCTTTTTCTAGAACATAACTTGATCTCTGCTTCAGCTCTCCATAATGTCCATCCCCAAACTAGAATGCTGCTGGTTTGGAAACCTTCCCATGTCCATCATGGAATCTAGGAGCCACATCCTTACAGTAGCCACTCTGGGAAGTAACATAAGAGAATAGCCCAGGCTGTAGCACATGCTAATTTATGAATATACTCACTACTGGCCAATGTTGGCATGGTTCTTGATGTGTGTTTGGTGTGAGAATGTCCTTTTCCCCATATAGCCTTTACTATGCACTGAGTGGAGGAATGTTGGTTATATAGCCAGTTTCTAGGACAGTACCTGTCAGATAGCCAGCACTAGATAAATTTTTGATAAAGAAACATTAACATTACCAAAATTGTCATATTACCAAAGCACTATACAGATTCAATGCAATACCCATCAGAATTCTAATGATGTTCTTCACAGAATTAGAAAAAGCAATCATGAAATTCATTTGGAAAACATAAGAGATACAGAATAGACAAAGCAATCCTTAGCAAGAAAAGTGAAGCTGGAGGAATCATAATACCAGACTTCAAACTATACTACAGAGTTATAGTAACAAAAACACCATGGTACTGGTACCAAAATAGAAGTGAAGGCAAATGGAAGAGAAGACACTGAGACAAACCCACACAAACACAGTTACCTCATACTCAACAAAGGATCCAAAAACATAAATTGGAGAAAAGACAGTCTCTTCAACAAATGGTGCTGGGAAAACTGGAAACCCACATATAATAATGAAACTCAATCCCTACTAACACTGCACAAAACTTAAAGTGGATCAGAGCTCTAGGAATTAGATCAGAAACCCTGCAACTACAAGAAGAAAATGTAGGTCCAACACTCTACCAGGAAATGATTTCCTAAACAAGACCCCCAAAGCACAAGGAGTAAAAGTAAAACTCAATAAATGGAATGGCATCAAATTGAAAAACTTCCCCACAGCACAGGAAACAATTAGGAAGATGAAGAGAACATACAGAATGGGGAAAAAAGTTCCCTTTTGCACTTCAGACCAAGCATTAATATCCAGGATATACAAAGAACTCAAAAAACTTAACACCACAGATATATAGGGGTGGAGGAAGGAAGAGAATAAAGGGAGGGGAAAGGAAGAGATGATACGGAGGGATGTAGATGAGAAATCAACTATGTAACTTAATCTTTAATACCCAGAGAAGCTAAATATTATTTATACAATCATTTAATTCTGGAAAATGTACCATCATAATACATACACACACACACACACACACACACACACACACACACACACACACTTATTTGTTATGGGGGGAAATATACAAGAGCCAAGAGACTGGTGTGTGTGTGATCTGGGGGTGTGGGATGATTCTGGTTTAGGATCAGGGGCATATCATATTGTTACTACATATACATTTACAATTGCTTAACAACAAAACTCCTCAATAAAATTTAAAAACCCACCAAAAATACCCCCCAAATAACCCAATCAATAAATGGGCAAAAAACTAAACAGACACTTTTGAATGAAGAAATACAATGGTCAATAAATACATGAAATAATGCTCAACATCTCTAGCAATTAGAGAAGTACAGATTAAAACTACACTGAGATTTCATCTCACTGCAGTCAGAATGACAACAATCAAGAATACAAATAATAATAAATGTTGGCAAGGATGTGAGGAAAAGTGTACACTTAAACATTATTGGTGGGACTGAAAATAGTACATCCAATCTGGAAAGAGTATGGAGAATCCTTAAAAAATTAAGAATGGATCCACCATTTGATTCAGCTAACCAACTCCTTGGTATATATATCCAAAGCACCTAAAATCAGCATGTTACAGAAATGCAGCTACATCAGTGTTCATAGAAGCACAATTCACAATAGCCAAGCCATGGTACCAACTAAGGTGCCCTTCAGCAGATGAATGAATAAACACACAATGGAGTATTACATGGCATGGAAGAATAGCATGCCATTTGCTGGTGAATGGATGGAACTGGAGGATATCATGCTATGTGAAATAAGCCATTCCCCAAAAACCAAAGATCAAATGTTCTCTTGGATACATGGAAGCTAATATAAAATAAGGAAAATAATAAGAATAGAAAAGGGAGGAGGAAATGGAGGAAAGAGAAATGAGATAGGGAAGGTTAATGGAATGAATCAGATTTTTCTCAATCTCATCGGCATGAGTCACTAAATGAAAAGAAACTATTAGTAAATAACAGATCAGTAGAGTATAGGAAGGAAAACGGGGGGAGGGGAAATACTGGGAACTGAATTAGAATAAGCTATACTGCATGCTTTTATAAAAATGTCAATGTTGATTCTATTGTCAAATATATCTAAAATGCACAGAGGATAGGAGGAAGGGAAGGGAAGGGGAAATACAAGGAACTGAGTTAAAACAAGGTGCAGTCCAAGCTTTTATAATTATGCCAATGTACATTCTATTATCATGTATATTAAAAACAAAGTGTGTGAGGGAGAATTCGGAGAAAATGGGAAACAGAACAAGCTAAACCCCATGCTCTTATAGTTAAGTCAATGCTTATAAGTCAAGACTTATAGTTAAGTCTTATGTCAGGTACACTTTAAAAAGAACCAATTAAATAAATAAAAGAAAGAAAGAAACACAAATGCCCACTGGAGGCCCACCCACCCCCATGGATTGGCCACATGTTGGGAAGGTGGTGCCACCATAATGGGTGTCTCCTGAAGGGAATGGTGCAACTTGGAGCTTCAGACCTCTAAAAGATCCGAGAACCAGACTATGTACCTTGGCTGTGGAACTCACAGTAGGGTGTTCTGGGAGACAGCTCTCAGGATAAAATGGGTGGGTTTCTCTCTTCCAGGTGCCTCCCTCACAGGTTCATGACTAGTCTAGGCTTTGCGTTCTGAACCAGAGGTTCCCTGGGAGAGGAAAAATTTGCCTGTGTCTGCTAAGCTTAGGGAATTCAGAAAGCCCAGGGAAATCATTCAAGTTCCTAGGAAATCTCAAGGCTCAGATTTTATACTCTAGATCTCTGTTAGCCAATGGAGCACAGTGATCACAGGTGCTAGTCCTGAGGTTCCAAAATTTGACTTCGGAATTGGGCACCAACCCTCTGTGATTGTGTGAGAGTGTGCCTGAGTGTCGTGCTGCACGTGTCTATACGTGAGTGTGTGGTCTGTGTGCATGTGTGTATATATTTGTGAGTGTGGGGTGTGTGTGTGTGTGTGTGTGTGAGAGAGAGAGAGAGAGAAATCATGAAGACTGAAAAGGAGAGGAGACATCAATGGGAGTCTAGAACCTGGGGCACTGAAGGAAGGATAGAACTTTCTGGGGTCCCATTGTGTAGCTTTGGACTTGAGATGGAGGTCGGAGTGTGGTGGGAATCCATGAGGGAGGATCTGGGAGGTCACCACAGGGGGAAGAGGGAAAAAAGAGAGTGACACAGCTCTAGGTCTGGGGAAGCTGCCAGGTTCCTGCCTGCTATATGGTCTCCAGTTCATTACTTTCTTACTTCCGTCTTTGATCCCAAAGCAAATGCTTCAATTATTTTTTTTCTTCTGGTGCAGAAATTTATCATTACAATATGTGCTTTAGTCTCCCTCTCTCAACTTTTCTACCTACTTTAGTCAAATTTATTAATTATATCTCTAGAATATAATTTATAGTAGTTCATTGAATATACAATATTATAAAATGCAGCACATTCCAATTTCAGGGATGTTAAAAGGTGAAATTATTTAAAAGTAGAAGTTAGAATTGGTGAATCAGGGGGGTTTTACACTAGTTACTGCCCTTAGATTTCCCCAGATAGTGACGACTTGCTCTCCCATGCCCGTGAAGCCCAGGGGCACAATGTCATGAGCTCACTCGCCGTGAGACTGTGGAGTTGTAGGAACCTCTTGTTGGCTTCCGGAGTTGTGGAGTCCATAGGCAGGGATAGGATGGAAAAGCTCAGAATCATTCTGGGGACTTACTTAGCTTTCTGCTTCTTACAAGATCGTTGGAAAGTCTACTGAGCAGGAAAAGGTTTCAAGACTCCTTGGATCACTCTAAATCATTTCCATCTTATAGTTCAGATTTCAAGAAGTAATTTCCAATTCATAAGGGTTTAGCGATCAGTGTAGCCACCCAAAATGGAAACTACCAATACAGTTAATTCTGACTATAGCACAGCCCTTAGCTTCATCCTGAGCTCAGGATGAATCCAAGTTTTGAGGCTACTTTTCCTCCAAACATTTACCAATGGGCATACATATCCCATTAGAAACTTACAAAAATTTAAAATATGTGTGTACTGCAATTATTAAAAATTTATGTTCCACAGAAATAAAAACAACAATTAAAGCTTCATAATTTTGATTAATTAACCTGTGTAAGTGAAAAAACATGGATTAAAACAACTTTTTATTTTTATTAAGCTTTTATTTCAGGATAACTTCAGTTTTATAGGAAAGTTGGAAGTACAGAAAGTTCCTGTCTACCCTTCATTTCCTGTTCCCTCATGTTAGCATCTTACATAATCTTGTCGAATTTGTCAAAACTGAGAGATAAATGGTAATGATAATTGGTGAATTATTTACTATTACCCAGACTGTTTTGAATTTCATGTTTCTCCACTTTTGTTTTATATTCCACTATCTCTTTGCAGATGCCAGGATGTACTTCATCACCGTGTCTTCTGAGTGCTCTCTGATCTGAGTCAGCTTCTCACTATTTTCCATGACCTTGACAAATTTGAATACTACTGGTAAAGAAAGTTCTGGAGAATGTACCTAAATTTAGGTTTGTCTGGTGCTTTTTCACATTAGACTAGGGTGATGGTTTTTTTGGCGAGGTGTAATGCCCTTCTAACCTCTTTTCAGGGGGTACATGTTGTGAACAGGACTGTATCACTGGTGATGTTAAACTTGGTCATTTGGTGAAGGTGCCAGATAACCCCACTATGAAGTTACCATGTGTCCTTTTACACATCGTATTCTTTGGAAGTGCACCACTAAATCCAACTCACACTGAAGGAGGGACATTAGGCTCCACCTCTGGGGGGTATTATTCAGAATTCCTCTAGTAGGGAAATGTGTCTCCCTCCATTTATTTGTTTAATATTTTATTTAGGTCAGTATGGATACATAGATATTCATTTTGTACATCAGATAATAATCCTGTGCTATATTTTTTATTTCAGCCTTGGCCATTGGGAGTTCTTTCAGGCTGGCTACTGTGTTCCTGCGGCATGCTTTCATCTAATTTTTTATTTTTTATTTTTCCAACGAAAAATTTATTTATATTCTGAAAATTAGATTTACCCCCTAGAGACACCCCTGATTACCCACCTTTGTCCCTCCCTTCCTCCCCACTCCTTCTCAGTACATCTCTAAGAATGCCTTAGGTTGTGTGTCACTACACCTTTTCACGGTGTAGTGAAAATACATGAGGGTTGACGGCCTTTCTGAATGGCCAGGGTCTAGCTCCAGCCTCCACAGATGAGTGAAGACATTCGACCGTTGGTTCTCTGGGTTATGCTGACTTCACTCAGCATCATTTCTTCCATAGCCATCTGTTTACCTTCAAAGGCTGCAATATCATTGTTTATAAATGCTGCGTAAAACTCCATGGTATATATGTACCACAGTTTTTGGATCCATTCATCCAGTGAGGGACATCTGGTTGGTTCCATAATTTAGCTATTGTAAATTGAGCTGCTATGAACATCAATTTTGCTGTGTCACTGTAATGTGGTGTTTTTAAATCCCCTGGAAAAATATCCAAGAGAAGAATAGCAGGATCATATGGTGGGCTCATCCCTAGTTTTTTGAAGATTCCACACTGCTTTCCATAGGGGCTGTACCAGTCTGCAGTTCCACCAACAGTGTGCTAGTGTACTTATCTCTCCTTTTATTGAGCACTTCCTTAATTTCTGGCCTTAAAAGATGCTGAAGGACATATTATATTTTCTCTCTCCCAGGTCAGTGTCAATCATTTCTCCAAGGAGCCCTCATTCCTTTTGTTGAAAGAATTGTTATTTAGAAACCAAGATCTGACTCCAGATGTACTCACTGGTTCTGGGCTTTCAGACCCTCCTGGTAATCAGCGCTAGGGACCACATGGGTTCAGATTAACCCTGTGTACACATACATTTATTCTTTTTTCTCTTCCATCTGTACATATGTATATTATATACATATATATATATATATATATGTATGAATGTAAAATAACACTAAACACTAAGTTTTTAATGATGTCTCTGATGCCAATCCATTAGTGCATTGTTAAATCTAGACTCGTCTTGCTTTATAACAATGAGAAACCAGACTGTCATTTCTATCATTTATTACTTGTTCAAACCTAGCATAGATATGAAAAACTTTTAGAATTACATTTACCAATTAGAGTAGAATATCAATCTACATTTCAGTGTTTTACTTTTTTAAATGAACTTTTTAAAGAAAGTTTTAGATGTATAGAAACATTGGAAATAGTATGAAGTCACCATCTCCTCATACCCCAATTCCATGTTATTAATATCTTGCATTAATATGACATAGTTGTTAATTAACGAATTATTTTAGTTCATTTGAGCAACTTAAAAGCAACAGAAATTTATTTCTCACATTTCCGGAGCCAGGAAGTCCAAGATCAAGGTGCTGGGAGTATCTGATGAAAGCTCATTTCTTAGTTTCTGATGGTGCCTTTAAGCAGTGTCCTCACCTGGTGGGAGGGGCCAGTAGCTCTTTTGAGGCTTCTTTTATAAGGGCACAATTCCTGTTTACTAGAGTACTCTTTTCAGTCTCAATCATATCTCAGAGCCCCTTAATACCATTACATTGGGGACTGGGTTTTGACATGAATTTTGAAGCATACTAACTTTCAGACCACTGCATGAACCAATAAAGTATGTATGTATGCATGTATGCATGTATGTATGTATGTATGTATTTATTTATTTATTTATTCAACATAGTCTTATATATTGAAGGGATTCATTGCTTCACATTCATACATGCATCTGTAGTGAGAGAGTAGTTTACACTCAATCCTTATCCAGGAACTTCCCTCTTCCATCAATTCCCTGATCTCATGTCTCCTCTGTAATTCCCCCAGGTTACAGATATAAATGACCATATACATGTATTTTAATTATTGAAATTGCTAGATTTATATGTTTGCCTGAGTATATTTTGGCTTCTCATGGGAAGTATTGATCACCTCCCTTTTCCCTTTTTTTTCTCCCCCTTTCCCCTCCCTTCATAGCTATATGTGTTACTTCAAATTTGGTAGATCTATTAAATAAATTTCGCTAGCTTTCATCCTATCTTAGGTTTTACTCTAGCTCCCACATATGAGAAAAATTATTTGACCCTAAAGTCTGTGGCTTTGGCTTGTTTCACACAGCATGATTTTCCCCCCTATTTATATCCATTTACCTGCAAAAGCCATGATATTGTTCTTTCTAAAAGCTGAGTAGAACTCCATTGTATATATTTATACCACATCTTTTGGATCCATTCATCCAGTGAAGGGAATCTAGGTTGTGTCCATAATTTAGCTATTGTAAATTGAGCTGCTATAAACATTGGTGTAGCTGTCTCTATATCATGCTGATTCTAGCTCTTCAGGGATAATACCTAGGAGTGAGATAGCTATATCATATGGTGTTTCCATCCCCAATTTTTTGAGGACTCTGTACACTGATTTCCAGAGTTGCCATACCAGTTTGCAGTCCCACCAACAGTGGGTTAGTATTCCTTTCTCCCCACAACCCCTCCAGTAACTGTTATTGTTTGTATTCTTCATCTTTGCCATTCTGACTGGAGTGAGGTGGAATCTCAGGCCAGTTTTAATTTGCATTTCTCTGATTGCTAGTGATGTAGAACACTTTGTCATATATCTATTGGCCTTTTGAACTTCCCCTGTTGAGAAGTTTCTGTTTAGTTCCCTAGCCCATTTATTGATTGGATTATTTGTTGTTTTGGTGTTAAATTTTTTGAGTTCTTTATATAATCTGGATATTAGCCCTCTTTTGGAGAGGTAGCAGGCCATGATTATTTTATTTATTATTAATGAATGCTCATACATATTTCAGGTTTCCTAGTTTTTACCTAATGCCACATTTCTTAACTCAGGATACTATTTTACATTTAATTTATATGGATCTGGTTGACTGACTCAGAATTTATTTTTGATGACCTTAATACTTTTGGCAAGTATTGGGCTGCTTATTTGTACAATGTTCCTCTGTTAGGATTTGTTAAAATGTTTTTCTCACCGTTAGACTAGTGTTACAGGTTTTTGCTGTACAGAAAAGTGCTTTTTTCATCACATTGCATCAAGGTTCTGTACTGTGGACTTATCACTGTTAATGTTGACCTTGATCATATGGCTTCGGTCGGGTTTTTCAGGTTTATCCACTGTGAAGATACTCCCTTGGATTTTGTCTTCATGGGATAGTTTTCTCTTTTTCCAAATTATTCATTCATTCATTTATTACTATTGGTATGGACTCATGGATATTATCTTATATTTTGAGTTATTATTCAGAATTGTTTTGTTGCTGAATTTCTCCAGCTTTGTCCTGTGTTGCTCTTTCAGTTGACTCCAGTTGATGCGGGGTTTTTGAGATGAGGCCAGATTCTCTGCTCCCACTGGAGAATGGAGTCTGGGCCACTACAGATTCCAGCAGCCAAAACAGCCCACTTCTAGTGTTTGCAGCCATTCCCAGTTAAAACTGGGAATTTGGGCTGGCTGCAGGTGTCTGCAGCTGAAAGCGTTAACAACTCTCCAGCTAAAAGCTGGGTGTTGCAGCTCTTACTGTGGTGGAAATTCATCCCAGGAATTCTGCGCCCATCCTCTGGGTTCTTGTCTCATGAATTTGAAGAATAAAATCCACAGACAACCACAGAAGGGGGAGTTAAAGGAGTAGGATTTATTTAGGAAGAAGAGCAGAGACTCTGTAAAGCAGAGAAGTACCTGGAAGCAGGACACTGTCTAATGGAGGTCAGGCCAGGGGTTATATAGATTTGGGGTATGAACATAATTAATATTCATGCAAAGCAGGCATTGAGAAATGCATCTACATCATTGGTTGAACCCTATGCACAGCAGGCATTGAAACTTAGTACCAAAGTCATTGGTTAAAATATATGCAAAACAGGCATTGAAACTGGTCAAGAGCACCATTAGTTAAAATCTATGTAAAACAAAAGGTGGCAAATACTTCCTAGTTCCCACCTGTGACCACCTGCATCTCTTAGTTGGGACAAAGGTGAGCCTCATGGTCGTTTTGTCTTTGAAGTCCCTGAGCATGCCCTGTCAATCACTCTCTACCAACTAGCTCTTAGAGAGGGCCCTTTTTCCTGTCTTGACTACCTAGTCATTTCACTATCTCTCCTAAAACTGTCTCACTGTGTCCCTTTGATATACTTCTGTCAACTCAAAACAATAAACATTTTTTAAAGCACTTAATTACTTCCTGGCACCAAAAGATATTCCTGAGTCATTTGATGTGTTTCTTACCCCCACACAAAGAATCAGTCATTTCTCCAATGGATCCTGGCTCCTCACTGGAGGCTGGTGTGTAAAAGCCATCCTGGGTCTTAGATATGCATGTCACTCCAGGTGTATCTTTGTCTTGGGGAGCCTCTCAGCTATGGAACAAGGAGATTGTGGAGTGACCGGTATGCACACTTACCTATAACTAGTTCTATATGTAGGTGGCTATATCTAATTTAAGCAAAACAGAAATTCATACTGGTATCTCCAACTCTCATCCACTACCACATGGACCATTCATGCCTCTTCACAATATGTGTAACCTCTCCATCAGTGAGAATCTTCAATCCCACCACCGCCATCCATTTAGTTAGTTGTTCAATTTCAGTGCATATCTATCACGGAATCAGAATCATTAGTCTGTGCTCACATGAGAAACAATTTTATCAACTAAAGTGGAGTGCGTATGAATAACTTCTTTTGCCTTTAGACCTATGGATTTTGCTCAGTCCTAGAGTTACTTAAGTCAGCACCTCTCTACTCCATCCCCTTCAGTTATTCCACACATTTGTAAGAGTCTTTTGTCCCATTCTGTATTCCTTCTACTGACTTCCTGATTAATTTTAGTTTTGAATTAACACCCATTAAGTTTCAATTTTTGATCTTTAAAGTCCAACGGGTTCTGGCAAATAGGGCCATACATCTGCAATTGCAGTATTCTGAAAAGTAGTTTCACCCCATGTAAAGCTCTTGTGTTTCAGTGATTAAAATCTCACTGCTTCCCCAAATTTCTGGTAACCACTAATCATTTTAGAGTTCCTTATAGTTCGAACATTTTCAGAAGTTCATATAATTGCAATCTCGCAGTACCTGGTTTTTTAGACTGGTCTCTAATAAGTAGCAATATACCTTTCAGTGTTCTCCCTGTTCTTTGTGGCTTGATTTCTTTTCATTGCTGAATAACATCCCATTATGTGAAAGTACTACATTTGCTTATCGAGTATTATTTCTAGTGTTGGAAGTTATGAACAAAGCTTCTAAAAACATACCTGCCTCTTTTATACACATGGATAAACACCTACGAATAGGATTGCTAAGGTTTTTTTGTTGTTAAGTCCATGTTTAACCTTATTAGAAACTGCCAACCTGTCTGCCACTTTGGCAATGCATGGGAGTTATTTTTGTTTTTGGTGTGACCAGCTTTGTTATCAGATTTTAGGAAATCATCTCTTTCATTAGGTATGCCATGATATCTTGTTAAAATTTTAATTTGTATTTCTCCAGTGAAAGTTGAGGTCCAGGTGCTGTTTGTCATCTTTGCCATTCATTTATTGTTGAAATGTATGTTCAGAAATTTTGCCTTTCTTTTTATTGTAATTTTTAAATTAATGAGTTTTAAACATTCTTCATAAACTCCAAATATACCTTTTCAGATATATGATTTGTAATTTTTCCTCAGTCTGTGGTTTTTCTTTTCATTCCTTAGTAATGTCTTTCAAAGATCAAATATTTTTAATTTATCTGCTTTTTCTTCCATGATGGTGATATTAGTATTGTTTTTATATTATTTAATTTCATTTAAAATTTCTTTATTTGATATGTGAAGTTTCTTAGAATTGAGACTTCCATATCAATTATTAAATATTCTCTTGGCATTTCAAATGACCCAAGAAGAATGATTCTAATTATATAGCAAAATTGGACTTTTATAGACTTTATGCCTTGTGTCTCACAAAAGGCTTGGAAACTAAGCTCACAAGTTTGTATCTTGTAAAGTAAATTATTTGCTTGAACTATTAGATACTTTTCAATGGATTGTATCAACTTTGGTGATTCTCAAAACAGGATTTATATAGGTCCTGCCCTTTAATACCTGTGTTAATAATACTAACTTCCATTTATTTAATTCCCTCTCTGTGGCAGATTTGAAGAACACTTCACATGAATTCTCCTGTTTACTTCTCATTATTATCTTAAGCAGTA
Source organism: Aplodontia rufa (assembly GCA_004027875.1). NCBI lineage: Eukaryota > Metazoa > Chordata > Mammalia > Rodentia > Aplodontiidae > Aplodontia > Aplodontia rufa. Next base: position 27,736 of record PVKS010000383.1, on the reverse strand, counting down.
TTACTATTCCTACTTTATAGTAAGGGACACAGAACAGAGAGACCAGAGAATGTGTAGTCAATAGAGACCCAGGATTTGGACACTGATGAAGTCCATTCTGTCTCTTTAAGAGGGTCCTCAGAAAAAGGATTATAGGATGGATGGATCCATTGAATGTCTATTGAATATCCAGATATGGAGTAATAGAATCAGAGAGTTGGAAGGGATCTTGGAAATCACATAGTGCTTTGTACACTTGGCTATGTATTAGAATCATGTAGACAGCTGCAGAAATACTAACATTGCCTTGACCCTGACCCTGACCCAACATCTGTAACAATCTCAGGCCATATGGTTTCAAGATTTCATTGTGCTGCTTAGAGATTCTAAATTCTGCGTAGGTATAGAGAGCTCCTAGATAATTCTAATGTGCAGTTAAGGTTGTATATACTAGCTATAATTTGGATGTTGAATGTCTTCCAAAGGAAGTGTTAAAGGCTTGGTTCCCAGCATGACACAATTGGAAGGTTATGGAACCTATAAGAGTTGGGGTCTAGTAGGAGGTTTTCAGTCATTGGGAGTATACTCTTGAAGAGGACTGTGACCTCCACCAGTCTCCTCTTCTTCCCTTCCTTTTTAATTTTCCAGCTATGAGATGAATAGCTTAGCTATTAATCACCCAGACCATTATGGGCTGTGGGAAGCTCAAAGCAATGGGACTAATTGGATATGGACTGAAACCTCCAACACTAAATCAGAATAAACCTTTCTTCTTTCTAGTTTGATTATCTCATGTATTTTGTTACAGAAATGAAAAACTAACACAATTAATATTTCCAAACACCTGTTGAATGTTGACATCCTTCTTTCCTGTCTGGCATCTGATCTGAAGATTTCCAGTGATTGGATATTGAAAGTATTTTATTCTTAGTAAGAGCACACTATAGCAAAGAAAGGGTTTCATATGTAGCATCACATTAAATTCTTTTCAACAAATTACTATATCTTGTTATTGGGAGTAAAAATCCTGTTGTACAGATGAACTCTTCTATATTTTCATAGGGTTTGTCTTGTCCAAGCTGTGGTAGACACCACTCCTTTCCTTTTAGGGCAGCTGATTTCATTGTTGGGTAGTTCTGTATTTAAGCAAAAGCCTTCACTCTGATGTTCATTCATTGTTTTTAGTTAAGTTCTTAAGGATTATTCCTTAAGACTGCACAGATCTGCTCTGTCTTCATTCAGAAATGAAGGCTGCCTGGATGCTCCACCTTGGCACTCTCTCCCAGTGCACCACCTGTTCTTCTTACTGCTCCGTAAAGCACAGGTGCCAATTGTCCCACAGGGCTGGCTCTCTGGTGCTCTCCATCATCCAGTCTGACTCCTTGGGGTGTTTGAACAGCGACTCAGATGGAAATGGTAAGTCTTGGAGCTGAGTTCAATGGGTCTCTCCCTCCCTCATTTTCTATTATTGCTATTAAAGATTTTATTAGCTCTCTGTAAAGCCCTGTCCCAGTACAGGCACATATTAAGTAGATTTTTCCACATGGATTTCTGGCAAACAACATGGTTTCCCAAACTTGTATTTATATAGCTTATTAAAAAAAAAGCCAATGCAGAACATTCATTCATTCTTATTAAACTTGAACATTCTCATTTCCTACACATTATTCTTATCTATCCAAGGCATTTAACACTAAGTCTGTCAAACATATTATGGTTCAGATCTGATAAGCACACTCCGTCTAGAACATTAACAGGTCGAGGCCTGGAAGAGTGTGCTGTTGGCAAATCATCAGCCTCTGGCCACTGCGGCATTTATGTATTGCTGTTCAGCTGTCACCCATTCTGCATTACTTCAGTTTTCTCATGGGGTTATTTTTAAAAGCTTTGATAAAATATAGGTATATTTTGTAGGTATTGAGTGGTTCAAGCTATCTTTTTAGTTTTAACTTCCAAGTTCTTACAAAACTCTAAATTCTCTTTAACTTACTCTTCTCTTCTCATTGTCTTTGGAAAGAATGGAAATTGTTTTGAGCTTTCTGCATAGGTGGGAGAAATGGGTATGGCTGAGAAGATGTACCTAGTCCATATGCCACAGACTTGGAACATCATTTATCAGTTACTTCTTGCTTCCTAACAAGTTGCCCCAAGGTGTAGTGGCTTCAAGAAAGAAAAATCAAGGATCTTGTAGTTTCTAAAGGTGGGGGATTCTGGAATGTCTTACCTGGGTGACTGGGTTTGAGGGTCTCATGAGGCTTCCATTAAGGTGTCAGGGGGGTTGAAAGCAGTCTCCTGAAGGCTTCTCTGGGAAGACTCATTCACCTGATTGATGGCTGAAGAACTGTTTTCCACAGGGTGCTTGAGTGACCTGCAGACAGGGTCATAACTTCCTTCCAGAAGAGAAAACACACTACAGAAGCCTTAGTACATTTATGACCTACTCTCTGATGTCACATACTGTTACTTCTGCTTTATATAGCTGCTAAGTCTGACCCACATGCAAGGGGAGCAAAGTTAGATTATCCTCTTGCATGGACGCATGACAAAGAATTGTGAACATCACAAAAACACTACACACCAGAGTTCTCCCAGGTGCACCCAAAATTCTTAGCTTTGTATTTTAATTTTAGAACAATTTTATACATTACTGACATAATAGAGTGCCGATGTACTCCAAATCCAGTTTCTCCTTTTATTAATATAGTAAATTTTTATTGTATGTTTACGACAATATGAACCAATACTGTTACATGACCATTAACTAAAGCCCACAGAGACTTCCTTCTTTTTCTTTTTCATACTTTATGCAGCCTTTCTCTCCCAGGATCCCGTAATTATTTTATTTGTTGTCTGTCACTGTGACAGTTTTGCAGACTTTGCTTGTCTGGGGTGACTGTTGACTTTGGGGAGTGTTGGTCAGGTATTTTGTAGAATGTCCTCCCTTTGGAATAGTTAGGGGGTTTTCTCATGGTGAGACTGCTGTTACAGGTTTTTGCCATTTTCATCATGTTGTGTCAAGGTTATGTACTGTGGACATGACTTTCACTGTTGATCACCTGGCTGAGGTCATGGTCGACCGGTTTCTCCACTGTAAAGTCACTCCCTTCCCCTCACTTTTTTGGGAGGAGGTCAATATGCACAGCCCACACTTATTGAGTGGGAGTTATGCTTTACTTCCTTCGGGGAGAAATATGTACATAAATTATTTGGAATTCTGCATAGGATATTTTTGTTCTTCTTCCCACATATTTGCATATCACAATCCTTTATTTATTTACATTAATATGGACTCATGGATATTTGTACTTTGAAGTATGATTCATTATTGGTATAATTTATTGCTCAATTTTACTCCAACTTTGTCTAAGTATGGATACATTCAGTATTATCTTGTTTATTTCCTATCCCAGGGTTAAAATCAGCCATTTTTTCAAATGACCCCAGTTGCTTCCTCAATGAATTATAAACTGAAATCTGGGTGCTACTGGGATGCCTACCTCTTAGCCTACAGACCAGGGATGTACGTATGTGTATAGGGATCCATGTGCATATATACTTTTCTATAAATGATGCATATTTAACTATCTATTTTAAACCAGGAGTGACTTAGCCAGGAGCAGTTCATGCTGATGTCTCCTACTGCCATCTGTGGACTGTACTTTTACTTTGAATACCTGTCACTTCCACACCAACAGTGAGAAACCAGCCCCTTACTGTCAGCCATCCTTGACTCAATTGTTCACTTTCAGTGTATAATTATAGCAGCATCAGAATTCCTAACTCATATTCCCTTGAGAAAAAACCTTATCAACTAGAGTAGAGTGTTTATGGACAATTTATTTTGTCTTATAGATTTTCACTCATTTCTAAAATTTAATTAGGTCAGCACCTTTTCTCCTCCACCCTCTTCACTGAAATATTTGAATTTCTGGTAGACAATCTGATTTAATGTGAATTTTCAGTTCAAAATATTTGGATACAGGGCTCTGTCCCCTTCCCCCACTCTGGGGGAAGTCTGCTCTTTTCCCTGTGCTATACTTTCTATAATAAAACTTGTCCACTACACTTTCAAAAAAAAATATTTGGATACAGATGAATAAGTGAATGCTGGGATAAATTTTGAGATTTGTTCATTGCTACTTAGAATAATCTTGATATGTTTCAGAGTTTGAAAAGTTGACATTAGCTACCCATGGGTTTCATCAAATGGTTTGGGAAAAAATCTACATGGCCATTTTTAGCTTTTATAAGGTCAGCGATAGGTAAGTCTGTCTCTGGGATGAAATAGGGGAAAAAAGTCTGGGCTGGTTAGATCACTGTGTTCTGTGGCTTGTATCCACACATACAAAGAGGGACATGGAGTCATGGCATCCTTAGTAACACTGGGTATTTGTGTAAGGGAGCAAACAACAATGAATCTTTATCAGAGAGCAATGAATAATTTTTCTTGCTATGGAACCCTGCATAATGAAAGTGAGACTCTTCCTATGCTAGAACATTATTTATGCTTCTTGAGTTGAAAAAATTGTTCCTGGAAATTCTTTTTTTTTTTTTTAAAGAGAGAGGGACAGAGAGAGAGAGAGAGAGAGAGAGAAATAGAGAATCAATTTTATTTAGTTTTTCATGTGACTTTTATCGGTATGTGGTGCTGGGGTTTGAACTCGCTAACTCAAACATGCCAGGCAAGCATAACCTCTAAGCCACTGCTCCAGCCCCCAAGTCAGCCTTATTAAAATAAAATCTAAGGTGGTGAGCTATTTGAAAACCCAGGAAGAGTTAAGTCCTTAGTATTCCTTGATGTGCAAACATTTGTTCTACCTTGAAAAGCCTATCAAGAGTGCTTATGTCCCTCTGAGGTGGTGGTTTTGTCCAGATCAGGCACAAACCTTCCTGTTTTGTCCTTCACTCTCTGATGTTTTGTGAGTGAGCATTTAAGGATGGAGAGAGGGACTTGCTCTACCTTGCCAGTTTCAGTGCCCATCCTGAGCCCTTGCCTAATACCTTAACTTGCCTGACTCGTGGACTTGAATAATGTTTTGGACTGGTATTAACTTTAAGCCCACACTGATGTTCACTGATTTCCAAGGGTTTGAGGTTCCTCATTATATTTGGGCTATCTGGGAAACAAATAAGGAATAACATCATACAATCCTAATTATATAATTTTCCAACTACTTTCTATACAAAATGTCTATATCCCCAAGTTACTGATCAGTCAATGACTCGCTTCTCAATCCCCCTTCAAATCCTAGTGAATCACTGTTTTTTCAGCTTGGGGATTTTCCCTTTTAAGTTATGATTGCTGTGCCTGGAAATGGCTGTATGAGCTGTTTGTGGGCATTGCTGTGACATGCAGGGGCCCTGGTGTTATGGATCTTGAAGCTTTTTTTTTTTTTTTGTAATCCATTGAATATATCTTGTGGATGCTGGAAAGTCCCAAACTGTAGTTTAATGAAGGATGACTCCTTTGACACTCCTGCTTCTGCAGGTATTCCCTTCCATTACAGCTTGCTAATGCCTTCCCTTAGTGAACATCTGGCAAGTCAGCAGCTTTTCAGTGTCATGATGTATGGCCACTCTCTTGATAGGAGCTTGGCTTGTTTATGTCTTAATGCCAGGTGACTTACTTCATTGCCATAGTTCTAATTTTTCCTATTTCATTAAGGAGTGAGATATATGTTAATGCCTCCCAACCAAGCTCAATGCTTCCTTTTACCCTTTTGTGCCCAATTCTGAATTTCATTATTTTTGAGGGACCCTTCTCTCTTTGATGCCTTTACTGCATGGAGAAACTCTAAAACTCTGGAAATAATGCAAATAACCCTGATTATTCATTCATGTTGGGTTCTTTTTGTTGACAAGCTTAGAAATATGGAGGAGATTCACACTGGAGCCAGCGTATATACACAGGGATTGCATGTTGCTATCACATAAAACCATGTGCATTGACCAGGTATCTGTTTATAGCCTCCATTTTTCTTTTAAAATTTTCAATATATTTCAGCTTCCTTTATTTTCTTCAATTTATTTTTTATTAGTGCCTTATAGCTTTACATAATAATGGGATTAGTTGTCACATATTTCTAGATACACACAAATCAGCAATACAATTTGTTCAATATCCCCCCCCCCCCACACACACACACTCCTCTACCTTCCTCCTTCTGTCCTGTGATCCCTTGCCTTTCTTCTGGATCCTATGTTGTTCCCAAAAAACCCAAATACAGTAACATAATTCTTATACCTATGAAGAACATTTTATATATATATATATATAGCTATAGTATATACAGTGACATTTATAACTGCTTGGAATGTACCTTGCTTTATCTCAGTTCCAACATTTCCCCTTCTCTTCCCTTCCTATCATCCCTTGTTATTCTTCAAAATATTTGACAATAGGATTAAACATTTACGTTTTTGTACAGATATGCAGCATAGCTTGTTCAAATATCTTATGGAGTATTTTGCAACTGTATCTCACAAATATTAGCATTTTGCATTTTTGTTCTAAGGATCTAATGCATGAGTTTATCTACCTTACTCCCAAGCCTGTGTTTAGGTCCAGCCTCCACAAATGAGAGAAACTATTCGGCACTTGAGTCTCTGGGTTTGGCTAACTTCACTCAGCATGATTTCTTCCAATGCCATCCATTTACCTTCAATGAATGCAATATCATTGTTTCTAATAGCTGAGTAGAATTCCATTGTGTATATATACCAGAGCTTTTGGATCTATTCATCCAGTGAGGGACATCTGGGTTGGTTTCATAATTTAGCTATTGTAAATTGAGTGCTTTGAACATGGATTTTGCTATGTTGCTGTAATGTGCTGATTCTAACTCCTTTGTGAAAATACCCAGAAGAAGGATAGCTGGGTTGTATGGTGGATCCAACTTTTTTGAGGAGTCTCCACACTGCTTTCCAGAATGGCTGAACTAGTTTGCAATTCCACCAGCAATGTACTAGTGTTCCTATCTCCCCACAACCCCTCCAGCATCTGTTATTGCTTGTATTCTTCATCTTTACCAGTCTGACTGGAGTGAGGTGAAATCTTAAAGTAGTTTTAATTTGCATTTCTCTTATTGCCAGTGATTTAAAAGACTTTCTCATGTATTCATTGGCTTGCTCAATGTCCTCTGTTAAGAAGTTTCTGTTTAACTGTCTGGCCCATTTATTGATTGGAGTGTTTGTGTTTTTGTTATTGACTTTCTTGAGTTCTTTGTAAATTTTGGATATTAGTCCCCTTTCAGAGGGATTACAGGTCATGATTCTCTCCCATTCTGTAGGTTGTCTCTTGACTGTTTTGACTCTTTCCTTGGCTGTACAGAAACTATTTAGTTGAATGGCATCCCACTGATTGATTTTTGATTGTAAGTCTTTTACTTAAGGAGTCTTGCTGAGAAAGTTGTTGCCAACTCCCATATGCTGGAGAGTTGGTCCTAATTTTCCTTCTATCAGTTCGATGTATCTGGTTTAATTCCTTATTCCTTGATCCATTTAGATTTGATTTTTTGTGCAAGGTGAGAGATAAGGATCTAATTTCAATTTTCTGCAAGTGGCTGTCCAGTTTGTACAGCACCATTTGTTGAATAGACTATCTTTCCTCTATGTTATATTTTGACCCCTTTTGTCAAAGATCAGATGTTTAAAGATTTCTGGGTTTGTCTCAGAGTGTTGTATCCTATTCCATTGGTCTTCATTCCTATTTTGATACCAGTACCATCCTGTTTTTAATACTACACCTCTATAGTATAATTTTAGATCTGGTATTGCAAAACCACCTGTTTCATCTTTCTTGCTTAGTAATGTTTTGGTTATTCTGGGTTTCCTCTTCTTCCAAATGAAATTGAGAATTTCTTTTTCTGTATCTGCCATGAATGACATTGGAATCTTGATGGGGTTGCATTGAATCTGTATAGTGCTTTTGGTAGAATGGCCATTTAAATTATATTAATTCTGCCTAATCAAGACCACAGAACATCTTTCCATTTTTGGGGGGTCTTCTGAAGTTTCTGTTTTCATTGTTCGATAATTTTCCTTGTAGAGGTCTTTAACTTCTCTTGTTAGATTAATTCCCAAGTATTTTATCTTTTAGAGGATATTGTGAATGGGACCTATTTCCTAATTTCTTCTTCTGCCCTAATATTTTTGGCATGTAGGAAAGCTATTGATTTATGGGTGTTGATTTTATAGCCTGTTACTTTTCCAAATCTGTTTATTAGCTCTAGCAGTTTTCTGGTGGAGTTTTTTGTATCTTCCAGATATAGGATCATGTCATCAGCAAAAAAGGGATAGTTTGACTTCCTCCCTTCCTATTCTTACCACTTTAATTTCTTCCTCTTGCCTGATTGTTCCAGGCAGGGCCTTGAGGACTATATTGAATAATGTGGTGAAAGCAGGAAGCCTTGTCTTGTTCCTAAGTTCAGTGGAAATGCTTTTAACCTTTTTCCTTTAGTATTATACTAGCTGAGGGTTTGGCATATATAGCCTTTACAATGTTAAAATAAGTTATTTTGATCCCTATTTTTTCTAGAGTTTTGAGCATAAATGGGTGCTGGATTTTATCAAAAGCCTTTTCTGCAACTATTGAGATGATCATATGGTTTTTGCCCTTAATTCTGTTTAAGTGATGAATCATATTTATTGATTTGCGTATGTTGAACCAACCATGCATACCTGGAATGAAACCCATTTGATCATGATGAATTATCTTTTTGATGTGTTTTTAAATCTAGTTTGCAAGAACCTTATTAAGGATTTTTGCATCAATATTTATGAGGCATATTGGTCTGTAGTTTTCTTTCTTCGATGTGTCTTTGTTGGGTTTTGGTATGAGTTATGGTTGCTTCATAAGAAGTGTTTGGGCGAGTTTCCTCTTTTTCAATCAATTTCTTGGAATAGCTTCATAAGGAGAGGTGTTAACTTTTCTTCAAAGGTGTAGTAAAACTCTGCAGAGAATCCATCTGGTCCTGGGCTTTTCTTCTTTGGAAGACTTTTAATTGCTGTGTGGATTTCAGTGCCTGTTATTGGGCTGTTTAGGATTTCAATTTTATCTTGTGTCAGTTTGGGTTGTTGTATGTATCTAGAAATTTGTCCATATCATCCAGATTATCTGATTTAGAGGAGTATAGTTTTTCAAAATATGTTCTGATAATCTGATTTCAAGGAGGTCAGTGGTGATCACTCCTGTTTTGATGGTGATTTTGTTGATGTGCTTTGATTCTCTTCTTCTTTTAGATAGATTATCTAGGGGTCTGTCAATTTTATTTATTTTTTTCAAAGAAAAAGCTCTTTGTTTCATTGATTCTTTCTTTTACTTTTTTTGTTCTCAATATCATTTATTTCAGCTTTTATCTTAATTATTTCCTGTCTTCTGCTGATATTGGGATTAGACTGTTCTTCCTTTTGTAGAGATTTGAGTTGGAGCATAAACTTATTTGTTAGGTATGTCTCCAGATTCTTAATGTGGACACTCAGTGCAACAAATTTTCCGTTTAAGAATGCTTTCATGTTGTCCCAGAGGTTTTGATATGTTTTGTCTTCATTTTCATTCTCTTCCAAGAATTCCTTAATTACTGTTCTCATGTCTTCTTGGATCCATTCTTCATTTAATAGAGTGTTATTCATTCTCCCCATATGTGTGTGTTTTGTGCCATGGTTTTTACTATTAATTATTAGAGTCATGGCATCATGGTCTGATAGGCTACATGGAATCTACATTTTTATATTGGCTGAGATTTCCTTTGTGAACTAGGATATGATCTATTTTGGAGAAGGATCCATGTGCTGCTGAGAAGAAGGTATACTCTGCCAATTTGCAATGGAATATTCTGTAGACATCTGTTAAGTCTGTTTGATTTATGGTGTTATTTAGACTGGAGATCTCTTTACTCTCTCTCTCTCTCTCTGTGTATGTGTGTGTGTGTGTGTATGTTTGCTTTGATGATCTGTCTATTGGTGACAGAGGAGTGTTAAAGTCTCCCAGTACTATTGTGTTGAGGTCCATAAGTGATTTTATATATCTTGGAGTAATTTTTCCACATAGTTGGGACATGAGTGTTTGAAGAGTATATATTTACTATGGTTATTTCTTTCTGTTGTATTGTTCCCTTTACTAGGATGTAGTGGCCTTCTTTATCTCTTTTGATTAATTTATGTTTGAAATCCACTTTGTCAGATATAAGAATTGTAACTCCGACTTGCTTTCTTGGGCCATACACATGATAGATTTTTTTCCTTCCTTTCACCCTTAATCTGTGGGTGTCATTGGCTGTAAGGTGCGTTTCCTGTAAGCAGCATATTGTTGGATTTTTTTTTTTATCCAATCTGCTATTCTCTGTCTTTTGACTGGTGCATTGAGACCATTCACATTCAGTGTTAGAATTGTTATGTGGTTGTTGTTCATATTCATTGTGTTTTATTAGTAAGTTCTGTGCTGTCTTAGTTTTGTGGGTTTTGAGGACTATTAGCTTTTGCTGGTTTTGAGGACTATTAGCTTGTTTTTCTATCTGGAGTTTATCTTTGAGAATTCTTTGCAATGCTTTCTGTTCATGAATGCTGTAAGTTTGTTCTTATCATGAAAAGTTCTTATTTTCCCCTCAAATTTGAAGCTGAGTTTTGCTGGGTATAGTATTCTTGGCTGCATGTTGTGTTCATTCAGGCATTGAAAGACTTCCTTCTATGATCATCTGGCTTCCAGAGTCTGGCCTGGAAAGTCAGATGTGATTCTTATTGGTTTGCCTCTGAATGTGATTTGGCATTTTTCCCTTGCCACTTTCAATTTTATTTCCTTGATTTACCTGTTGTACATTTTGAATATGATGTGTCTTGGTGAGTTTCTCACTTGGTTAGGCCAATTGGATGTCTTATAAGCTTCCTGGATGACCATATCTGACTCTATTTTTTGGACAAAATTTTCTTTAGCAATTTCCTTGAGAATGTTCCTTATCCCATCGTTTGTGTTTAAATTTCTTCCTGTATCCCAATTACTCTTAAATTGTTTCTTCTCATTTCACTGCAGACATTTTAAAAATTCTGTTTTTGTTCTGTCAGTTTTTTTTCTTTTTGTAATCTGTGCATTCAAACTTGCTCAGCCTGCCCTCGTTGTCAGAAGTTCTTTCTTCAAGAGCTGAAGTTCTGTTTTCTATAACAGTTAGTCTATTATTAAATTCTTCCATGATTCCTCTTATGTTGTTGACTGCAGATTTTAGCTCTGTTACTTCTTTTTTGAGTATGTCTATTACTTTGATAATAGAATTTTTTATCTCTTGAGTTTTCTCACTTAGTTCCTTCATTATATCTTCTTTTAGCTCATTGTTACTTTTAGTAATCGGATCATTCAAGGTTTTTATCTTTACCCCTATCTATGGCATTCTTTTTAGGGGAGTTTGGGTTTGAGGTGAACCTCTCCTCATTTGATTCTCTATTTTTTGAAGAGCTTCTTCTGGATCTCTGACTTGAGATTTTCTGAGGGTAGGAAGGCCGTTCTCCAGGTGGTTTTCCCTTGCAAGTCAAAGGGTCATATCAGCCGCCAACTGTTTGATGATCACCTTCTTCCAGATGCTGTTTCTGCCTGGGTCCTTGTGTTGCTCTACCTTTTGGTTCTAGGCTCAAGTTTGAAAATATGAACCTACTGGAATGTGGGGCATCAGGTAAGTGGTGTTGCTCCAGGTAGGGAACCATCCCTGGTTGGTCCTGAGCAGGGACTGCTCCAAATGGGGGTCCTACTGGTCACGTCCTGAGTGCCTTCAGGTGGGTCTCAAAGAGGCCCCAGTAAGAACGGTGGGCATAAGGTCAGCAGGGCTACTCCAGGTGGGGAAGCTCCCCAGATTGGCTCTGAGCAAGGCTGCTCTGGATGGGGGTCCTACCAGTCATGCCCTGATTGCCTTCCTGGGGTAACTCTAACAGGCCCCAACAGGAACACAGGGTATCAGGTAGGCGGGGCTGCTCCAGGCAGGGAACTTCCTCCAGTTGGTCCTGAACAGGGGCTGCTCCAGATGGGGTTCCTAATGGTCGTATCCTGAGCATCTTCCTTCAGGACTCAAACAGGCCCCAATAGGAATGTGGGGTGTCAGGTAGACAGCGCTGTTCCAGGGGGGGAACCTCCCCTTGTTGGTACTGAGCAGGGGCTGCTCCAGATGGGGGTCCTTCTGGTCATCTAGCCTCCATTTTTCAATTCTTATTTTGCAGTTTTGCAAGTCTGAAATTTGGAAGAGATCCTCAATTCATAACTTATACCTTTTTTTCACATTAAATTTCCAGAATTATTCAGACATTTTCTCCTCAATATTTGTGTGTATTTATAGCTCTATTTCTATTACCATTTGCCCTAATTTCAACCTTCTTTACAACTGACTGGACCATACAACCATCTTCCATGGTTTGAACGTGTTTCACCAAAAGTCTCTGTGTTGGAAGCTTAATCCACCCATTCATATGTTAATAGTATTTGGAGGTAGGTCCTTTGGGAGGTAATTATTATGATGAGCTCGTGAGGATCAGGCCACCATCATGGGACTAGTGATTTTATAGGAACAGGACGATAAGTGATTTATGGATGTAATTTCGCCTGACCAAAACCAAAACCAAAACCAAAACAAAAAACAAAAAAAATAAACAGAGGAAGAAGTGACTGGTTCTCAGGGACTGTGGAGGAGGAGACTAGGAGAAAGAAGGAAGGCAAGAAAGAAAAGGAGAAGAAAACCTGAGCTAGCACACCCTTGCCTCTTGCAATGTGATACCCTCCACTATGTTATAATGCATCAACAAGGATCTTACCAGATGTTAAGCAGATGCCGGCACCATTCTCTTAGACATTCCAACATTCAGAACCATGAAGAAGATGAAATTTAATTCTTTATAAATTACTTAATCTCAGGTATTTTGTTATAGCTACTAAAAACAGACTAAGACACTATCCAACACCTGATTTTATTCTCTTTAAACCCATCCTTCACTCAGGATCCAAAGTGACTCACTCTTTGTTACCTCCCGTGACTTATACACTAAAGTGCTCACAAGATTTTGTCTGACTGTCATAAGCCATATTTTGACACTTCCCACCTCAAATTTGACATCCTGGAATTGCACTACTCCATTCTGTAGCCTCCAGACATGGTAACTTCTGAACAGTTGAAATGTGACCAATCTAAACTGTGATGTGCTATCAGTTTCAATGCACATTGGACTCTGAAGATGTGCTATTAATAAAAGATGGTCGTATGCTTTATCAGTAATTTTTATATTGATCATTCATTGAAATGGTGTTATGGTTTAAACATGAGATGTCCCCCAGATGCTCATATGTGAGTTTGCAAGAAAGTTTAGAGGTGAAATGATTGAGTTATGATAATCATTGCATTTATCTTTTGAGAGGGTGGTAATTGTAGACATGTGGGGTGTGGCTGGAGATGTGGGTCGTTATTAGCATGACTTTGGGGTATATTTATTTTGTTCTTGGTGAGTGGTGCCATGCCCCCATCTACTTTACTTTGCTGCACCCCTGTGCTATGATGTTCTGCCTCCACTTAGGCCCTGAGGAATGACTTAGGCCATCTATAAACTGAGACTTCTGAAACCATGATCCTCCAAACAAACTTTTCCTCCTCTATGTTGTTCTTGTCAGGTATTTTAGTCAGAAAAAACAAAAAAAACAAAAATAAAAACCTGACTAAAACAAATGGCAATGTTTTGAATATGTTTTGATAATAGAAGACATTAAAGTTGGTACCAACTATTTCTTTTTACTTTTTTAGTGTGGCTACTAAAATTTTTAAACTTACATGGTCTGGCTTCTACATGTGGCTCACATTAGATTTCTGTTGGACAGTGTTGTCCTGGACCAAACTGCTTTTATCAACACAAATACATCATGCTATCTCATGCTTTAATCCCTTTTTTATTATTATTTTTGATCTTGATAGTCGCTGTACTTGAAACACTCTTTTATCTTTTTCTTTTGCCTACATTACTCATTTCTCAAGATTGAGTTAAGTAACCCTTATCTGAGCTCCCAAGTAAGCTGATACACTTCTTGCTTTTATCATGGTACTTATAACAGGAGATATGGTAACATGTTTATCTTCCCTGCTAACAGGAATAGGGATGATGTTTATTTTTTTAAGTAGAGCACCTGCCACATACACATAATAGACATGCAATAAATACTGCAGAACTCAATTGTAGAACATAGTTCCAAATCACATGAGAAAGGGACAGTGTGCCATCATTTTGAAGGTCATAAAATTTAAATGTCAGTGTAATTGAGCTTTAAAATCATATTATGTTTAACAAGTAAATATATACTCCCCTACTCATGAAAAATTAGTATGAATTTATTATACTAAACATTCACTGATGCGTTTTGCTGATTCTAAAATGCTTCCACTTAGGGAAGCAATCATTTGTGTGGTCTGGTATTTCTTCAAGATGAACTCAATTTCATTGCTGTGTAAATCTTGGTTGCTGTTATTTTAAATGATGTAATGTACTTTGAGATTCTTGACAAGGTATGGTTCCAAAACTTTTTAAAAAAATATTTAAAAACAAAGAATCCTGTGATTTTGTTAAGAGACCTAGATTCCCAGGATTCTTAGGGATCCCCTAACAAAGTTGGCCTTACTACTGCCCATCCTTTCTGCCTCACCTGGGAGTAAAAGGTTTCCAATTTTTTTTTTTTTTTTGAGTTCCAAAGTTCCCTGATCTTAGTCCTTTTGGAAACAACCTTGAATTGGGGAGATTATGACCTTAGATCTTTTCATCACCACAGTCTATCTGACTCATCACAATATTTAACTCAGGAATGGGCTTTAGGCCTAAGCGTGTGGCCAATGTTTGTCAGGAATCTGCTTAAGCTGTTGGGAGGAGCAGTCTTCTTTCTTCATTGATATTTCTGGCTGTAAGGATCATGGCAGCTTGAAGTCATCTTTGACCCAAGGTGGGAGCCAATTGTCATCCCCTCTTATGTACACCGGTTTAAGTTGGCTTCTGTCTCCCACGTTGATTCAGAGACTTCTATAATTATCATGCAGTGAATTTGAGGGCATCTTTCCTTTATGCTTTTATCTCCTCTGACTCCCTGGAACCTATGAACTCTGGAATTGACACTGCATGCCTTCACTCATCTGTGGAGGCTAGAGGTAGACCCTTGCCATTGAGAAAGGAGGTCTATCATCATGTTTTAAATCCGGATAAGGTGTAATGTCATACAACCTAACGCATTTGTGGAGATGTACTGGGAAGGTGGGGGATAAGGGAGGGTAATTGTGGGGGGACACTTGGGGGTAAATCTAATTTTTGGAATTTATGTATATATTATATTATTTCATTAGAAGCTTGTTTGATTTTCAACAAATAAATGTGTGAATAAAATAAAATAAAAGTTAAAAAATAAAACAAAACCCCTAAAGATTATAGGGTGATAGAGCAGGTAAAGTCTAAGGTCCTGAAGCCAGCCTGCCAGATTTTGCCTCCTGACTCCAGCATTTCCTATCAGTGAACAGGGGCAATTTTCTTAAATGAGAGACACAATGTCCTCATCTTTAACTGGGGAGCAATTGAAGAACTTGCCTCAGGTTTTTCACGAGAAACACTTATCCTTATATAGCACTAAGTATAGAGTTTGGCTTGTAAGTGTTCAGTTAATGCCAACAATAAAGGTGATGGTGATGATGATATTCTGATAATTCACCTTGGAAATTTCTAGAGTCTTTTAAGACACCTGATTGTTGGGGTTCAAAATGGAAAGTTCAAAAAAAAAATCAGTGCTTACTTCTTACTTCTTCTGTAGATTTTGGTCCAAGAGCCCTCTCTGTGCAGTGTCTCATCAGTGGACAGCCCATTAGGATGTAGCTCTGGAAGTCCATGAGTATCATGGGTCAACAACCAGACTTAAGAATACAATTTGAGATCTTCCTACAAGGATCCTTCATGCAAAATTCAAAGCCTAGAAGAATATTTTATTTTTGTCATATGGATCACCTTCTTAGTATACAATGGTAATATCCCACAAGTAACAAATGTTTCAGCCTTTAAAACAAAGCATTCATAAATATTAATGTGCCTGTGCTCATACATACATATACTGCAATCCAGATTATAGGGGCACCAAACCCAGTTTGGCTTTTTGACAACATATTACCCTAAGGAAACCCAGTTATTTCCTGTCTGTCTGTCTGAGACAAGTGGTTAACATCTCTTTTAGTTGAAGTAGTGGTGAGACTTGATGGGTTATAAGAAATGAAAAAAGAGTTTTTATTGTAAAATTTTAATACTTAAGGGCTGGAGTGGCTCAGAGTTAGAATGGTTGCCTGACATGTATGAGGACCCAAGTTCAAACTCCAGCACCATATACACAACTAAGTTTTGGAATAACAAAAACCAGATGAAAAATGAAAAATAAGTAAAACTTGATTCTCTGTGACTCAACATTCTCTCTCTCTTAAACAAAACAAAACAAAAAAACTTCAATACTTAGATACATTGCCTTACTATTGAGGTTTTCATTCTAATGGAAGCTCAGTGACTATGGTCACAGGACTTTTAAACTATGGGCTAATTGTCATCAAAAGTGCCTTTTAAAGAGAGAATTGTTACATGGTTCCTGCAGACTGCAACCTAAGAGAAAAAAACCTCAGAAACCACTTAGGTCTAAGAAACAGCAAAGTCCTTTCCAAAGTTGCTTAACTACCCCTTTGTATTTAAGTGATTCATCTTGATAAAGTTAAGTAGGAATTCAGACTTTTCAAGATTTTCAAGCTTTTATCTTTTGTGTGATTGGGAACATTCTAGAGTGTTGTGAAAATGTGTCTGGCTGTCTTGCACTTGGAAGGCTCCTGCTTATCTTCCTGGGAAATGTCAGATTTCTCATGGCTCTGGGATCCTTCACTGTCCCGCTGGGCACTGTGGAATGCCCCGTCCTGCAGTCCTAAGCAGTTCTGTTCTTACTCCTCCAAGGCAGAAGCAGCATAGAGATGCAGTTGGCTCTGAAAAGCCATGTAGCATTTCATGTGGCTCTGGACAGCCATGGCATTTAGCACTAGAAGAAAACCTGTGGAATCTTCTGCAGAGGCCCATGGACACTACTGTGTGCTGAGGTCACGCAGGTGGTGGACGGCACAGTTAGACTAGAATGCAGGTGCTGCACCTTCTAGGCCAGTGTGCTTCTGAGACATGGTTGCGCAGGAGCATTGTCTAATGACAGAAAACGGGGAATAGAGAAAAAAGAGGAAGTTAAGATTAGGCAAAGAATAAAACACATTTCTCAGCAGGAACAAAAGTTAAAAGTCATCTGTGTAACTCTTTGTATTACTGTGATAAACACTTCAGATAAAGGAGGAAAGGTGAATTTTGGCTTATACATCATGGCAGGAGAGCACAGTGGAGACCTGCTCACCTCATGGTGTCTAAGAATCAAACAGACTAAGAAAGGGGCTGGGGTGCCATTAGCCCCATTCAAGGGCATCCCCCCAGTGAACTAACTCCCTTCCGCTGGGACCTGCTCCTAAAGGTTCCACCACCTTCTGATAGTAACACTAACTGGGGACCAAATCTTCAACACATGGCCCTTGGGAGACATCCCATATCCAACCTATAGCACCATCATTTTCTCCTGAATGTGTAGTGTTACAAACTTCAGTGCATTGTCTCACAGAGGAGCAGGGAAGGATGTCTTCTTTTAGTGGAATTGGTGTTGAGCTGTGAACTGACTTCAGGTTGCATAGTCAGGGGTAGTTTCATATACAAGTACAAGTACAAATGGGTACCTTACTTCTGTATCCCAAGATAAAAAGGAATGCATTTTTTTCCACTCTGTTTTAAAAAAATACACCTATGGAAGGGAAATTAGATTTGCTCATGTTCAAAATATATTTGAACCACACAAATAAAATGTAGAACTAAATTGAACTAATTCCGATTTTTTGTTGTTCTGGACCAGATTATTTTCATTTTATAGAATATTTTCACATATATTATTCATTTAATTCTTTTTTCTTTTTCTTTTTTTAAAGAGAGTCAATTTTATTTTTTCATATGTGTATATACTACAGTGAATCTCACCATTATATATGTCCACAAGACACTAATTTTTTTTTAAGAGACAGAGAGTGGTGGGGGAGAGAGAAAGAAAGAGTTACTTGATTTTTTCATCTGGTTTTTGTTTTTCTGATACTTAGTTGTGTATGTGGTGCTGGGGATCGAACTCAAGTCCTTGTGCAATGTCAGGCAAGTACTCTACTACAGAGCCACCTTTCCAGCCGTCAATTAATTCTTATAATTAATCCCATGCAGATATTATTATTATTTACAAATTAAAAGATAGATTCACAAAAAAGTGGAGCAGAATCCAGGATCTAGGTTCTAAGCCCTGGGTTTTTGTTCTTGAATTGGGCAGATTATTTAGTCTTTCAGAACCTTAGTTTCCAACCTTACTTGACTGGGGAGGCGTCATGATCATACAACCTCAGTTTCCTCATCTGGGGTATAACAATAGTATTTCCATTGAAGGCTAAAGGAAAAAAGTGAGAGAATGCAGGCCAGTGAGCAAAATATCAATAAATATTTTATTGATCCATAATAATTATACATAACATTAGGATTTATTTTGACATAATTATAAATTCATGGAGGATAGTTTGCTCCAGTTAAGTCTCTGGTACTTACTCTTACACTCTCCTTCCTCCTTCCTCTCTTCCCTTTACTCTACTCTACTGATTTTTCTATTTATTTACATTTTAAAAATAGCAGGAGTTTGAGAGATGGCTCAGTGGTAGAGCACTTGCTTGGTATGTGCAAGGACCCAGGTTTGATCTCCAGCACCACATACACAAGTAAGTGTTGGAAAAACAAAAACAAGATGAAAAAATAAAGTAATTCTTGTTTTCTCTCTCTCTCTCTCTCTCTCTCTTAAAAAAATTAGAGTCTTGTGGACATACATTAATGGCGAGATTCACTGTTATATATTCATGTATGAACATTGAAAAGATAGGTCAGATTCATTCCACTGTTTTCCCTTTATCCTGTGTTCTGTTCTTATTCTACTAAAGTGCATTTCCCTAAAAACCCCCAAGTCCCATGTTCTGGAAGATTCAGGTTTCTTTTTTTTCCCTTCCTCCTCTCAGAAACAGTAAGCCTGGGACTAGATATATTCCTGTGGAGCCTATTTCTGTGAATAAGATATGCAGCCAAAGTTGGAGGGCTAAGAACCTAGAGGTGGATTTCAGGATGGGATGTCATTGGTTAGTCTGAAAGGACAGTGGGCTGACAGGCTTTTGCCTTCTTGTTTTTTAGGTACATACTGGGTTTGGGAGGACAAGACCAACTTTATGTCTCCCACTTCCCACATGGAGTATACTATCTATACCCTCCTCTGGGAAGGACTTCATCTCCTGACCCAGAATTTATGTTTAGGTTGTTGTCAGATGGTATTTCATATCTTCAAATTGGTACACAGGATGAAACACACTATATGATACCTTTTTTGCCCCATCTATCTCTCACCCCAAGGTCTGAACCATTAGAAACCAAAGCAGGCTCTTCTGAGTCTGAGCTCTCAGATGGTGCTGTTGATTAATATCTGTCCATTCCTTCTGTTCCTGCTAGATTCAGGCTGGGTGAGGGCAGCTTTGAACTCCCAGTTCTCAACATATTGCCTGGCCCACAGCAGAGGTTCAGTAGGGTTTTTTTTTTTTTTTCGTTTGTTTTTTTGTTTGCTTGTTTTATTTTTGTTTTTTTATCCCCCTCCCCTCTTTTTTTCTGGTGCTGGGGATTGAACCCAAGTCTTTGTTTATGCGGGACAAGTGCTCTGCCACAGAGCTACACTTCAGTCTCCAGGCAGTCAGTGAGTTATCATGGAAGCTAGAAAGAAGGATACTTGGTGGCCATGGATGTGGACAGGTACAGAAAATACCCAAGAAGTCCCAGAAGAAATGCTGCCTGGGCACTCAGCATGAGTGGAAATGCGTCTGTGCAAGTTCTTAAGTTACAGAGGTGCAGGGACAAGGGTGAGCATGCAGGACTGGAGCATGAGTTCCCAGGGCAAAAGAGTGAATAATGGGCAGATGCAGTGTCCAGAAAGGGAAGGATCCTTCACCCCACGCTTAGTGTGTTTGTCAGCTTTCTGTCACTGTGATCAAAACACTGACCAGAACAACTTGGAGGAGAACAAGTTTATTTTGGCTTTTTCAGAGGTTCTGTTCATGGTGGGCTGACTCCATTGGTCGGGCCCAAGGTGAGGCAGAGCAACATGGCAGAAGGGCATGGTGGAAGGGTGTGGTAGAGGAATGCTGTTCTGCTCTTGGCAGTTAGGAAACAGAGAAAGAGGGAGAAAGAGAACCCTTCCACGACACATCTCCAGTTACCTGCCTACGCCTGCCACACTCCACTTGCCTACAGTTACCACCCAAATTGGGCTGAACTGATTAGGTTAAGGTTCTCAGGATCTATCATGTCACCTCTGAATATTACTGCATTCATAGAAGCTTTGGTAGACACCTCATATCCAAGCCATAACAATTACTACCAAGTAATCCATTCAAATTAATTCATCAAATGGATCAATCCACTGATTAGGTCATGGTTCTCACAATCTAATCATTTCATCCCCTACTTTAACATAGGAGCTTTTGGAGGTCACCTAATATCCAAATGGTAACATTAAGGGATGATGTGGTCTTGGGTTCTGAAAGTTATGGAAACTGTAGGCACAGTCAAACTCTTCAATTCCCCTGGCTCATTGATCACTCTGAAATCAATATAAGGTGAGGCTACTGTATCAGGTGGGTGATGTGAAGGGTGATGGAATAAAGGGAATGTGTATTGTGGGGAACTGAAATCAGGAGGAGGTAGAAACCAAATGGGGATACTTTATGAACAACTCTGTTGAAAGAGGGTAATTTGGGTTTTAGGCTCAAGTTTCAAAAGACCAGGTGGTGGTGACTGTTTTTTGTTTTGTTTTATTTTGTTTTTTAGTGTTAGGCAGTGCAAGGGATCAAAACCTTGGACTTATGTATCCACCACTTTGACACCCTCCCCCCTAGCTGGTAGGGCTGTTTTTAAGGTGTGTTATATTCAAGAAAGAAGCAAAATTTGAGATGAGAGGTTGGGAAATTGTGAGTTTATGGTCCACTTGAAATGCCCATGAGATTCCAGTGTCCCAGATATCCATTTGGCACAGCAAGTAGAGGTCAAGGAAGGAATCCAGGCATCATGGAAGAACCTCCATTGCAGGAAGAGAGTGGGGGACCCAGCTACAGAATGATTAGACAGGAGGGTGGGACAGAAGACCTGTTGAGAGGAACCCTTACCATAAAAGAAGTGGTCCATATCAGAGAAGCTTCATACTGCTTTTGAAATGGGAGATGCTTGTTGGTAATTTTGAGTATGGAGTTGAAGACTCAGGCTGCTTAGGGCCTGTGCAGCATGAATGAGTTGTGTACGGCTTTGTACAGGTTACATAATCCAAAGCCTCAGTTCCCCCATTTGTAAACTGGAATTTAAATAGAATGAACTTCAGGATTCAATGAGAAAAATACATGCCAAGTGCTTATTCGAGAGCCTGGTCTACAGTAAGTGTACAATTAGTGGGAGCTGCCATTAAGGTTACAATTGCTAATAAACATTTTTACATGTAGGGAAAGTTTTGGACGTTAAGGGGATGGTGAAGATTAGCCAAGAAAAGGAATGGGTGGTGGAGGGAGGCCAATGTGGACATGGGTGTGAAGGACATTGGTATAGTTTGGATACTAGATGTCCCCTGAAAGTTCATGTGTGAAACAATGCAAGAAGGCTTAGAGGTAAAATAATGGGGTTTTGAGATCCTTAGCTCAATGAGGGAATTAATCTTCTGTTAGTGATTAACTGCATGGTAACAGAAGGTAGGCAGCTCATGGTTGGAGGAGGTGGGTCACTGGAGATATGTCTTTGGGTTATATAATTTGTATCTGGTGAGTGGAGTCTCTCTCTCTCTCTGTTTCTTTGTGGCCATGTCTTGAGCCATTTTTCTCTACCACACTCTTCGTCAATGATGCTCAGTCTCACTTCAAGCCCCAAGGAATTGATCCAGTGTTCTATGGACTGAGATCTCTGAAACTGTGAGCCCTGAAATAAAACTTTCCTCCTCTAAAGTTGTTCTTTATAGGTCTTTTAGTTGCAGCAGTGAAATAGCTGGCTAAAACAGATGCTCAGTGCAATTGTGGTGGTCAACCCTGGCAAGGGTGGGCATCTTTTTCAGACACTGAGAAGAGGGCAAGGTGGAATAGATATCTGCTCACATGTCTAGTCCCAGTTTGAATCTTCTTCCTCCATAAACCCTTTGTGAGGAAGTGAGGGGAGAATTTGAATGGATCCCTGGAATTAGAGAGGTGCTCCAATCTACTGTTAGGACCACATGTAGGTGCGAGTAAAATGTGTGTGTTTGTGCATGTGTGCATTGTGTATGTGTGAATCAAAAACTACAGGGATTAAATGAAAGTTTGCAAAGCCATTGAGTTTTTCACTTTTAGCTGGCCCTCCTCTCCATTTCACTCCCAGATTCTAGGAAGACCATTGGCACAGGTAACCTGCTTCAGAGCAGCTGTGACTCAGTAGAGCTGCGAGTCAGGTATTTTCTTGACCTTTCCAGAAACATGCCTGGCTCTGAGCTGGTGGCACTCTGTGGCCTGTGATCCCTGTTTGTGAACACAGGCATCAGAGGGTGAGTTGTTTCTCCATATTTCTTTCCATCAGACTTGGCATGCTTACCACATGTGTGATTCAGAAAGCAAAACCCTTTTTCTCTGTAAACAGCCTGACATGTGGCACACATTTACACAAAGCATTCACACAAAGGCACGGGGTGAGGAGACTTTTTGGCTTTGCGTTTGGATTGCTTTTCACATGATGTATGAAAGTGTCCTCATGCATGCATTTTTATATTTTGAAGATGGTTTCATGTTTGCAATATCCTCTTGCAATAGATTCAGTTGTAATAAAACATTTCTATTCAACATGTTAATAAAAAAGATGGACGATTGTTGGAACACATGTAAAAAAGGGGGACAAATAAACTGTGGTCTTGAGGAAAAACCTCTTCCATCCCTATCTGGAATGAGATGACCCATATACTGTTGATTATGTTCATTTTCCTGTTTTCAACTTCCTTTCCTTCTTGCTGGTTTCAAGCTGTCAATAGTCAAAATTCATCTTAGAAGTTTTAAAAAAGAAAAAAACCTCCAAAAACAAAAACAGAAAAAGATTTGGGAAAGAACCACCCAGTGCATCTCAGGCTTTTTCTGGCCTAATGAGCACCTGAGAGATACAACTCTAGTGCCAACCCTGTTAGAGTCTTTCAGACTCTAGAATTCAGTAAAACCTTTTTTAAATAACATGGAAAAGAATGCTTATAGCAAAGGTCTGTGAGGCATTGACATTACTCAAGCCAGGAAGGGTTTTCCCAAGAATAACACAGAGCCGCCCTATAGTAGCGGAGAGAAATCCAAGGGAAGCTGTTACTTTTGGCATTTCAGTCCTAGGGTGAAGGTTCTGGTGGCTTTGCTTTCTGAGGAACAGACACAGTGTACTAGGACTTGTGTTCTACTGTTGTGATTTTTATGCAGGGAACAAGGACGCTGTGTAAATCGTCTTTGGCAGTATGAGATCCTGAAGATCTCAGGATCTATTCCTTGGGGAAAATTCCACAACTTGTGATGATTTATGTAGCTGGGGTCCTCTGGGCTGAATGTAAAGGATCATGTCCACTCTGGAAGCTCATCTGCAGCCCTGAGGTGTGGTCTGAGTGGGAGAGCATGCAGCCAGCTGTGGGCTTAATTCCCGGAGGCACCCTGAGCAGGTGGTTTGAATTCTACTGACAGGTGTTATCTACTTCCTGTGTCAAGGACAGCATGCTCTCTCCCTCTTGCACAGATACTGGAACCAAAATATTTCTTTTTAAGGAAAACTTTTCAAAGCGGAGCAGATTTATTTCTGTGACGATCTGGATTCTAATTCCCTCTGCGATGTTTGCTATGGCCTTAATTACACAATATTCAAAGTGCTGCCTCTGCACCTCACAATGTGCCTGTGGAATCACTTGATTTATTTTGGCTCAACTCTTCTCACTTGCTCAATAATATGAATCTTGGCAAAGAAAAGGGAGCTGGAGTCCAAGTCCATATGACTTGAAGTTTGCAAGCAAGGAGACATGAGGTCTGGGTATCGTGTGTGCGTGCGTGCACGTGTATCTGTGCATGTACATGTGTGTGCCCATGCAAGTACCTGCTTACTTACTGCCTTTCCAGTAGCTCTGGAGATGGTGTTAGAAAAATGTTTGCTTTGTACATTTCGGGGAGAAAAGACAGCAAGATGATGGATGACCAGGTGTCTAGCCTGGCTTGCAAAGAAAGCTTGTGGAGTTCTTGGAGTGATCCTGGACCTAGACAGGAGCCAATGGGGCCTGCAGTGACCTGAACACGGAGCACCAAGAAGTGGGAGAGAGAGCACAATGTCTTTCTCTTTTGTCAGCAGCTTGTGGAAGCTCTTCCCTACCACCTTCTGAATTCTGTGGCATGTGAGATGTTGATAGGAACACAATTGCACCAGTGCTAGAGAGGTTCCAGGAGAATTCTTCATGAGGGGCAGGGAACACAGATGACGGCTGTCTCCAGACCTACACTGAGGACAGTGCTCACACTGGGGTGTGGCGTCATAGATTCATCCAGAACAGATATTCTTACAGTTCAGTGATACAGCAAGATGTGGGGGCTTCACAAGAAAGATACTTGATTAAGACAGTTTGTTTCTGAGAATTATATGCTTTCAAAAAAATTTGATTCAAGTTATTGCATTTTAAACATTATCTGGGTTATTTGCATATTCCAAAATAAGTTGTAGGGAACAGAACAACTTCTAGAGAACTGAGCTTTTAATAAAAGAAAATACAGGGATTTTTATCTTATTTTTATTTATTTTTGCACAGAGATTTTCAGACCACTTGAAAGTGATTCTGTATAAACTAGTTTTATAAACTTCTTTTGACCCAAAAGAAATGAGCACACAGAAATCTCAACAATAAATTCGTTCTTTTGAAATAATTTATGGTCTCCATACCTACTTACAAAAATGTATCCAAAGACAGGAAATAATGTTCCCCAGGAAGACAAGGGATCAAAAAGGTTTATAAAACATGCATGGATAAGTAGACCCCCTAAAATCAAGGCATGAAGTGAATAACAAAATAGTATATGTAATCTGCTTGAAAGTTTTAAAATTCTTTTAACATCCAAACAAACTTGGATACAGAAATAAAAATTAAGTGGTAGATAAACTTCTCTCCTTTTCTTCAACAATTTCTGGGATGCTTATTTCTTCGTCAAGGTAATTTTGAAACTTTAGGAAAAGAAGCATAGAAAATTAATTCAAAACCACTTCTGTCAAAATGTAGAGATAATATACAGCTATTAACATTTTGGGGTATTTACTTCTGGTTACAGAAGTGTTTAATTATAAAATAGGAATCATGTTGTTCTGTGTCCTGCTTTTTCCATTTACCTCATGGTGTAAGCATTTCCCTGTGCCATCAGATCTTGTTTACAAATCTTGACAGAAGGCAGAGAAGCTTCTCAGAACTTGGGTTCCATAATCAAATGCAGTCTATGCTCCAATTCTCTCTGTCAGCTATTGTACTCCTTTTATAGTGCCCTCTGTCAAATGGTTCAATGAATGAGACCCTTCTCTGGCTGTTGTGAAGATCAACTGAGCTAAGGGGCACAAATCCCTGCCACATACTCAGTGCTTCATAACTGTAGGCTGCCATTACAGATTTTAGATGGCAGCATAGTACTCCCTCATGTGGAATGACTATCATTTACTTCTGCATTCTTCAAACTATCTTTCTATTATTTGTAATTTGTCACCTTGATGAACAACATGTTCCATCATTCTCACACATAAAAGCTTGGGAACACCCAGAATGGACTCTTGGAAGTAGAATTGCTGCATCTAAATACATGCATAATTGTAAACAGTTTTCTAGAAACTTCCAGCCTTCAAAGTGCTTATCTCACTACACTGTGATGATGATTGTGTAACTAAAGTTTGTGAACGTAAGAGCTTGTGCAGGAAATAGAGGCTGTGTCTGTCACAAGAGGTACGGGACCTCCAGAGGCAGGATTCTATCCGTACATTTTGTGGAATGAATGAGCTGACTTCCCAAGTAATTTTAAGTTAAATAGCTTCAGATGCTACAGAAAAATATTCAAATCCAGAACTTTAAGAAATGAATTATGCCAGGTACAGCGATGCATGCCTGTAATTCCAGTGACTCGAGAGACTGATAGTCTGAAGCCACAGAGGCTAATGTAAAAATTAAGCACAAGTCTTAATGCTAGGATAGAATTTCATAATCCTTTTTTTTCCCATTCATGCTATTAACAGCTTAAGTCACCATATGTATTTAGAGACAGGAGGATTGCAAGTTCAAAGTCAATCTCAGCAACAGTGCAGTCCTAAGCAATTTAGTGAGACCCAGTGTCAAAATTTAAAAAAATGAAAAGGGGTGGGGACAGGGCTCAGTGATTAAGCGCCACTGGGTTCAAACTCCAGTCTCACTAACCCCAAGGGAAAATAAAGAATTTATTCAGGAATCATCCTAATTATAATGATCTTTCTGCCTCTGGAATACACACTGCTGATGATCCTCATTCCACCCTTTCCTTGTTTACCATCTCTTGAGCCTTTTGCCCCACACCCTTTGTCCCTGCTACCTGTCTCATTTCCACCTTATTCTTTTCCATCCTGGCATTCACTTCCAATAAACTAGGTTGATGCAACGAGATGTTCAAAGTAGCAGTTCCTCCTTTACCCTGTCCCCATACGACATCCTGTGATGCGGGCATCACATGGTGCCACAATATCACTCCACAGAGAAGGATATCCCCTTATGAAATATGTGACAAGATTAGATCAGTTACCTGATCATCGTTTTATATGTGATTCTTTCTCCAGAAACCACATTCTCCAGGCATATGCATTTTGTTCATGTTTGCACTTAGTGTATGGTAAATTTTCAAATGCTTAAGGAAGAAAGGAAGTGGAGCAGAAAGGGAGGAAAGGAGCCAGGAGGCAGAGCTTGCTTATCCCAGCGGGCAGGGTGCTGAAGTTTGCTCAAGGAATGCCATTTCCTCATGGTTGTGCACTTGTGGCTACTGATGTGGGCAGCGGACGCCTGGCAGGTGATCAAGGAGGAAGGAGCAGATCCCCAGCTTGTTTCCTTTCCGAGCTTCCCAGGGAGCTGAAACCTGAACTGGAGGAGGAAACTGGAGAGGTTTGAGTTGGATGGGAGTATACGTTCTCTCACTAATGTGGTTTGAGTACTTTGGTCTTTGGAAGTGTCATGCAGAAACACGTGTGTAAGCTATTCTATATATTTTTCCTAAGCTCAAAAACTCTAAACTTAGATTGGAGGAATTTTCTAAATACATATGGTATATTAAGCTATTGGTAGCATCAATGAGAAAAGAAAGGATTATAAAATTCTGTTCTAGCATTAAGACTTGTGCTTAATTTTTATATTAGCCTCTATGAGCTTCAGACGATCCAACAAAAGATAAAATGGAAGTGTAGATGTGAGCACTCTTAAGAAATGCAGCAAGATAGGCTATGGAAACAACCCCGATGTCCCTCACTGGAAGAATGGAACCAAAAACTGTGGTACATTTATACCATGGAATATTACACAGCAATTAGAAACAATGACATTGCAGCCTTCGAGGGTAAATGGATG
>PVKS010000382.1:191404-204774 GCA_004027875.1 Aplodontia rufa | reverse complement strand
AAATTGAATGACTTTCAGAGTAATAGGGGGATGGCTCTCTAGGATACTTGGAGGTGTAGGGAGGGGGATAGAGAGGGGCAGGGTGTATGAAGAAATCATAGGAGACTGGAGAGTGGGAATATGGGGGAACCATCCCAGAAGCCGATGTCATTCCTCCACGAGATACCCATTTAACGCATGAGTTCTTCTGGGGGAAACTGCAACAGGTAAAACCCAAGGTGGTCATCCATGTTTTGGCATGACCCCTGGATAACAAAGTTTATATCCATTGATTGCTAATGTTTTGATAATGTTCCCCCCTCAACTGTATTTCTATATACTTCTAATAAAAAAAAACCTAAAAAAAAAAAAAAGACTGGACACCAAATCCTTTCTGAAGCCCTCTGTGACCCACAGAAGTCTACAACGAATGCCCCTAAGGATGATCATGTCAGGGAAAGGCCACCAGTCTGTCCATCTGAGGACATACCCAAACTCAAGCTACACCTTGGAACCACAGCTGCTGCCCTTGTTTTGGCACCTCTCAGACCAAGAAAACCTCAGTGAGGCTTCTTCTTTTCTCTGCCTTTTCTACTGGGCAGGGCTGAGCTTACGGGCCCCCCCCCCCCCACCTCTGGCTTCCTATTGCCAGGGGCTCCCTTCTGAGATGCCCCCTCCTCCAGCACAGGAAGCCTTTTCCCCCACAGGTGCAGAAGCCCCACACTTCAGTGCTGCAAAAACCTCAGAACCCCCAGGCTCCACAACCTGTTCTGTTCGCTCCTCTCCCCATGCTTGCCGAGTGACCAGCCATCATCTGGCTGAACCAAGAAAGTGCATTCGGAAACTACTACTTTCTTTACATTTCTGACGATGTTTTGAATGAAGCAGAGGCTGTTTCTTGATGCCTGATGAGGCTCATTTGTAGATGGCTACACACAGGAACCTTTTCACATTCACCTAGGTGGGTGCAGGTGCCATCACTATTACACAGCCACGTCGTGGCTTCTGCAGAGATTTTTCTCCTACACTGACAACAATTCCATACAGGATGTGGGAAGAACATGATGTTGACCTGTTTCCATGTCACCGTGCTGGATTTCAACTTCACAGGCCCCAATCCTCACAATGCCTCGCCCTGCCACAACAGGACACCGGTCCTAGAGAGCTCAAGGCAGCAAAGCCGACAGAATGAGGAGGTGAGGAGCAGCAGGGCAGGGCTGGGTTGATCTCACCCCATACACCCAAGCCCCTTTTTAAGGAATGTGACCCCCCAGTCTCTGTCTTCATCAAAATCCTTAACCCCCTGGGCCCACATAGTGAGGATAGGAGGGACATGGCAAAAGGTAGGGACCAGGACACAGACATCCTGGGTTGCGACCAATGTGATGGACTGCTGAGAGAGGCATGAATGGGCAGCAAAAGGCTATGGTCACCAGGTACTGACTGTTCCCTCTCTTGCCCCAATGGCAAGCCCAGGACTGGCTGCAGAGAGCACTTGGCAACATCTGCTCAGAAACAGATGGCACCCTAGGGCACAGTTGCATGTATGCACAGTGATTGATTAGCAATGTCTGCCCTGGGCACCGGAAGGCCACTGTGGGCTACACATTATGCAATCTCTATCCCTGGTCTAGAAAGATTCACAAGTCAATAGTCTGTCTTCCAGCCCTTCCAATCTGTGGAAGTCCCTCCCGGTTTGCTGTTCCTCTCTCTTCTTAGGCATCAGGTGATATGGGAATCTGCCTTTGACTTTGACAAATGACACTTCCACAGTGAGGTACGCCCCAGGGTGCAGCTCTACATACAACTCAAACCTGCCCAGTAGCATCTTCTCAGCTATAAGCTTTGGAATAATTTCCCAAGTCCTAGCCCATTTCACAGGCCCCGTAGCCTCCTGTGCTGGAGCATCAGGAAACACACTGAAGGTACCCAAGGACAACACCCTCACCTCCTTGGCACCCCAGCCATGGCTCAGCCTAGTACAGCATGGCATACGCCCCTACACCAAACATTCCGGAGTACTGGTCATTCCAGGACCCAACAGAACCCTGCCAGGACTCCAATGATAGTGCATCCACCCCTCTAACACAGGGTCACCCAGGTCTGTGGGAGCAGTGGGGTCAGACATAGGTGGAGATGAGAGTCAGCAGACGGGATTCTGCAGATACAGATGGTAGATCTGCCCCAGTGGCTCTACCTGGGATGCACACTGTCTGTCCCACCTGGAATGTGAGGCACTGAGGAAAGAGGATCAAGGTCCATGACTCTGGACCCAGAGAAACTGAGGAAAGCTAGAAAGATGGGCAGGAGTACCCAAGGTAAATTCTGGACTTGAAATTTGGTGACTATCTACAAAATGGATTTAATGATACACATCCAACAGGCTTGATGTGTTAAAATAACAGGGTCTACCTCAAATGCTGAACAATAAATACATCATGGATAGATTTTAAAAAAAAATACTCAAATGTGAAAAGCAAAGTTTACAACATTTTCTGGTCTAGCGTAAGCTTGGAAGTTGTCACTCCTGCTCGCCTTAGAAAGCTAAGCACACTGAAAACCAACAACCCTTCTTGGAGTCACCAGAGAATTAGAGAAACAGATAAACTGCCATTCCCCAAACTGGAGAGACAGACAGAAACAAAGAATCACAACTTACCAGAGCAGAGACCTTCTCAGGAACCAGTGCTGGGGTAGGGAAACCTTCGCTGGGATTGATGAACTGCAGGAAACTCAAGTGTGGACAAGTCTGAGAGTTAAAATCCCAGGTGGCCAGCCTGCGTGGGTGTACTCACGCTTTTGTGAGTTTTACCTACAAAAGTCCCACAGAGTTTTCACAGTAAAGATTGCAGGAAAACCCCTCAGGACTTCAGGCAAAAAGAAAGGAAAAACAATCATTTTGAAGTACACCAGAGCAGCTGGAGCACACCTGTAATCCTAAGGGCTCTGGAGGCTGAGGCAGGAAGATGGCAAATTCAAAGCCAGTCTCAGCAACTTAGCGAGGCCCTAAGCCACTTAGTGAGACCCTGTCTCTAAATAAATAAATAAGGTCTAGGCATGTGTTTCAGTGGTTAAGCATTCCCGGGTTCAATCCCCAGTGCAAAAAGAAAAGAAAAGAATAAAACAGAGCATTCTGTTCTAATCAAAGCCAGCCCTTGGGGGAAACTGATTAATGAGAGTCAAGGGAAACTTCCACCCCTAACCATTTTTCAGCATCTTATATCACTGAAGAGGTGGAGGGGAGAGACTGAGAAGCTGGTGTGAAGGTCCCAGCCTGGGGACAGAGGTTCGCTAAAGTATTGAGACCTGACCACAGAACTGTAGAATGCTTCCTCTTCCCCCACTTCACTAAGGTTCTATTTACCAGATTCCTTTTACCTAGTACACAATATGTCCAGCTTCCAACAAAAACGTAGAGGGCATACACAAAGATGAAGAACACAGTCCAAAGATAAGAGCAAGGACCAGAACCACACTCAGATATAGCGGAGATTAATTAATACCCTAGGGGCTCTACTACTCAGGAGGCTGAGGCAGAAGGGTCACAAGCCTCTTCAACTTAGTGAAACTCTTTCCCAAAATAAAAAAATTAATGGGGCTGGGATATAGCTCAGTGGTAAAGTGCCCCTGGGTTCATTCCCAGTACAATACACACACATGGGAAGGGGAAGATATATATGAATAATGACTGAGAAGTTTCCAAAATTAAAGACAGACACCAACCAACTCATCAATCTGAGAAGCTCAGAGAATACCAAAGCAGAATAAATATCCCCAAATCTATACCTAGGCCTATTATGTTCAAACTGCAGAGAGTAAATAATGAATAAATAAATATGTTCTCGAACAAAAATTGAGGGAATGGGTCACAACATGCCTTCCAAGAAACGTTAAAAGAAGTTCTTTAGAAAGATGAAAAATGTCATTAGTCAGAAACTTGAATCTGCATAAAGATAGAGAAGCAATAAGCAAAAGAATCTAAAATCCTTTTCTTTATTCTTTTTTTTTTTTCAAAACGAGAGAGGGATAGTGAGAGAGTGACAGAGAGAATCAATTTTATTTAGCTTTTCATGTGGCTTTCATTGTTGTGTACATGGTGCTGGGGTTTGAACCCGCATCCTTGTGCATGTCAGGCAAGTGCCGTAACCGCTGAACCACTGCTCCAGTCCTGGGAGACTCTATTTTTAAAAAAAGAAATAAAAGGTCTGGGAATGTGGCTTGGTGGTTAAATGCTCCTAGATTCAATCCCTGGTACCAAAAAACAAAACAAGAAAACATGAACAACAACAATAAAAAAATTCAGTATGGTACTAACATAAGAACAGATATACAGATCAACAGAATAAAATAGAAAACCTGGGGCTGGGGATATAGCAGTAGAACACTTGCCTACCATGTTCAAGGCTCTGGGTTTGATACCCAGAACTGAAAAAAATAAAGAAAAGATAAAATGCCAAGTCAAGAAATAAACTTTCTCATATATGATCTATTAATTTTCAGCACAAGTGCCAAAACCATACAATGGGGAAAGGACAGTGTTATCAACAAACAGTGCTAATACTGACCAAAAAATGAAACAGGAGGACCCTTATCTTATACCATAATTAAATATTAACTAAAAATGGATCAAAGACCTAAATTTAAGAGATAAAATTATAAAACACCTAGAACAAAACTCAGGTTTATGACTTTAGATTTGGCAATGATTTCCTAGATATGACACCAAAAATCCAAGCAACAACAACAAAAAAAAGATAAGCTGGATTTCAAAATACATAATTTTGTTCAAGGAACACTATCTTTTTCTTTTAGAGAGAGAGAGAGAGAGAATCAATTTTTTATTTACTTTTTTATCTGGTTTTCATTGTTCCAACACTTAGTTGTGTATATGGTGCTGGAGTTTGAACCTGGGTCCTCACACATGCCAGGCAAGTGCTGCAACTGCTGAGCCATCTCTCCAGCCCCAACACTATCTTTTTAAATTTTTTCTTTTAAATTTATTTTTAATTTACTTATTTTTATTTGTTTGTGTATTTATTTACTGGTACTAAAGATTGAACCCAGAGGCACTTTAATACTGAAGCTACATCCCTAGTTCTTTTTTTTTTTTTTTTTTACTTTAAAACAAGGTCTTGGGCTGGAGCGGTGGCTCAGCGGTTATGGTACTTGCCTTGCACATGCGCGTACGTGGATTCGAAGCCTAGCACTATGTACACAATGAAGTGTTGGAGCAACGAAAGTCACATGAAAACCTAAATAAAAAATTGATTCTCTCTTCTCTCTCTTAAAAAAAAAAGACAGGGTCTTGCTAAGTTTCTGAGACTGGCCTCAAATTGACAATCCTCTTGCCTCAGCTCATTGGGATCGCAGGCATGCACTGCCATGCCCAGCCCAAGAACACTATTAAGAAAGTAAAAAAGCAATCCATGGAATGGGAGACAATATTTGCAATTCATGTATCTGATAATAGATAAATATAGGACAACTCTTAAAAGTCAAAAAAAAAAAAGCCAAATCTAAAAATAAGCCAAGAATTTGAATAAACCCTTCTCCAAAGAAGATATGCAAATGGCCAATAAGCACATGAAAAGATGCTCAACATTACTAGCCACGAGGGAAATCAAATCAAAATGACAGTGAGATACCACTTTACATTCATTAGGGTGACTACTATAAAAAAAAATCTTAAATCGAAAAAAGAAAAAGAAACTTGAAAACAAGAGTTGGTGAGGATGTAAAGGGCTTGGGGCCCTCGTGCATTTCTGGTGAGAATACAAAATGGTGCAGCCACTGTGAAAAGAGTCTGGCAGCTCCTCAAAAAGTCAAACATAGAACTACCATATGATCCAGCAATTCCACTCCTAGGTGGAGCCAAAAGAACTGAAAGCAGGGACTAAAACAGATATATCAATATTCATAGAGCAGCATTACCCACAATTGCCAAAAGGTAGAAGTTACCCACATGTCCATTGTTGACAGGAGAGTGGATAACCGAGAGTGGCATATAACCACACAACGCAACATCATCCAGCCTCAAAAGGAAGGAAATCCTGATACACGCTACAACACGGATGAACTCTAAAGACAGTAAGCTAAACGAAATAATCCACACAAAGGATGGATACCGCATGATTCCTTCTGGCACCTAGAATAGGCGAATTCACAGAGAGAAAGTGGAAGAGAGGTTACTAGAGCGTGGAGGAAGGAGAGAATGTGGAGTTAGAGAAGACAAAACAATTTTTATCTTGAATGGTTTCGACAGTGAAACAACAAGGGTACTTAATGACCCTGAACTGTATACTTAGAATGGTTAAAATGATAAATTTGGTTATGTTTATGATATATAATAAATAAGAATTTTTATTAGCCATACAAATAATGGACACAGATTCTCTTAGTTCTTCACTGATTTCTACTGTAATGCCTCTGCAGTATAAAAATATGGTGTTAGTAATCCAAATGCACTAATCATAATTTTAACTGTCAACGGATTTTAATACATCAATTAAAAGACAGACTGGTCTGGATTAAAAAACAAGACCCAACTATATGCTGTCTATAAGAAACCCACTTTAAACATAAAGACACAAATAGATTAAAAATACAGATGGGTACTACTCAATATGAATTATTTCTATAAATTAGAG
The DNA here is from genome assembly GCA_004027875.1 of Aplodontia rufa. Taxonomy (NCBI): domain Eukaryota; kingdom Metazoa; phylum Chordata; class Mammalia; order Rodentia; family Aplodontiidae; genus Aplodontia; species Aplodontia rufa. The sequence continues at coordinate 198,148 of PVKS010000382.1, read as the reverse complement.
GAAGCAATAGATTGCATAGCCAATATCTTCTATTAGCAATTCTCTCCCCCTCACCCACCAGTGATGTGTGGGATAGAACTCAGGGCCTCACACACTCTGGGCAAGTACTCCACTACTGAGTTATACCCCAGTGTGCAACTGACATTACTTTTTTTTATGGATTCTGCCATTTACTAATAATGTAATCCTGAGAAAAATTCTCCTCTATAGATGGATATGACAACACTACTTAGAGCTTACGTGAAAGTCAAAATACAGTGCATAGTTTGGTGCAGTGTAAACACTCAAATGTTAGCTACATTAGCTTTTCAGTGGCTAAAACGTTAAATGTTAGCTTTTTAATGGTGAAGATTGTAAATTTTATTTTATGTATATATTACTACAATTTTTAAAAGTAGGTGGACTGATAAAAAATATATTATACTAACACTCATTAAAATAAAGCTGGAGTACCTATATTAATTTCAGACAAAACAAACTTCAAAACAAGGGGAATTGAGAGGGATAAAGAGGGGCACGACATAACAATAAAGAAGTCAACTTTCTAAGAAGACCTAAGAATCCTAAGCATGTATACACCTAACAACCAAGCATCAAAATATGGAAGGTAAAAATGGATGGAACAGAAATCAGAATTACAGGAGTCCACTACCAGAGTTGAAGAATTTAACACCCTCTATCAGAAATGGACAGACCCAATAGGCAGATAATCAGGAGGGACATAGTTGTTCTTGACAGCACTATCAATCAGCTGGATATAAAAAACATCTAGGCATAGATTACTACATCTGGCAACAGCAGAAACAACACACACTCTTCTCAAGCTCACATGGAACATTCACCAAGACCAACAACTTTCTGGACCATAAGCACACCTCCATCATAAAAGAACAGAAATCATATAATGTATGCTCTCCGAATGCAATGGAATTAAACTAGAAACCAATAACAGAAAGATAGCAGGAAAAGCCAAAATACAAGAATATTGAACAAAGAAAAAGTGTAAAGGGAAATTTAAAAAAATAATTTGAACAAAATAAAAATGGAAAATAAGATTTATCATGATTTATTGAAAGCAATGAAAGTAGTTCTTAGAGGAAATTTTATAGTATCAAGTGCATATAGTAGAAAAGAAGAAAAGTCTAGAGTAAGTAATCTAAGATTTCACCTTAAGAAACTGGAAACAGAATTAAATCCAAAGTAAGTAGAAGAAAATAATACTAATTAGAGCAGAAATCAATAAAATTACAAACAGGAAATCAATGCAGAAAATCCACAGAGGCAAAAAGCTGGTTCTCTGGGGAAAATTTTTTAAAAAAACCTGCTAGCCAGGATAACAAGGAAAAAAAAGATGACACAAATTATTAATAATTAAAATGAAAGTTCAACCATCATTACTCATCCCATGGAGATTAAAAGGATGATTAGGAATACTATGAAAAACTGTATGGCCACTAATCTGAAAACCTCAGACAATATGAAACCAACTTCTTGAAAGAAACAATCAATCAAAATTCTCACAAGGGGAGACAGATGCTCTGGATAGGCCTCAGTGAAATTAAATGAATATTTAATATACTTTCAAAATGCAAAATATCAGGCCCAGAGGGGTTCTTTGGTGAATTATACCAAACATTTATCAATTCTTTAAAATCTCTTCCAGAAAATAAAAACAAAGAGAATACTTCCTAATTCATTCTACGTGGCCAGCATCATCCTAATTCCCAAACCAGAAAATGATATTATAAAAATAGAAATATACAGATTAATATCTCTCAGATGCAAAAAATCTTCACCAAAATATTTCCAAATGGAATCCAACAATGTATATAAAGAATTGCATGCCATAACCAAGTGGGATTTATCCCACATATGCAAAGCTGGTTCAACATTCAAAAATCAATTAATATAACCTATTACACCAACAACCTAAAGAAGAAAATCATGTGACCATGCAAACAGATGCAAAGAAAGCATTTAACAGAATCCAATGCCCACTCATAATTTTTTAAAAACACAAGAAAACAAAAAACTATAAAAACCCCTCTCAGTAAACTAGGAATACAGTAGAACTTCCTTAACTTGATTTTAAAAATCTACAAAGACCTACCGTTGCATCCTACTTAATGGTGAAAAACCAGATTAGCAGCAAAAGACATCCCATTTCACCACTGTGACACAACCTCTTACTGGATGTCCTACCAAATGCAAAAGATGAAGAAAAGGAAATGAAAAGTATACTGATAGGGAAGGTAAAAATAAAGCTGTCTTTGCTTGCAAATGATGTGTCTATGTAGAAAACCCCCACAAAATCAATAAAAAACCTGGAACTAATAAGTGATTATAGCAAGATTGTAGTATTTCAGGTTAACATTCAAAAGTCAGCTACTGGGACTAGAGCAGTTGCTCAGCAGTTACAGCACTTGCCTGGCATGTGTGAGGACCCAGGTTCAAACCCCAGCACCACACACATACACAGAGCGCAATGAAAACAAGATGAAAAAAAACTAAATAAAATTGATTATCTCTCTCTCTCTCTCACTGTCCCTCTCTCTCTTTAAAAAAAAAAAAAAAGTTGGGGGCTGGAGCGGTGGCTCGGTGGTTACATGCCCAGCATGTGCAAGTTCACGGGTTCAAACCCCAGCACCCATGTACACAACTAAGTGTCAGAGCAACAAAAGCCATGTGAAAAACTTAATAAAAATTGATTCTCTCTCTCTCTCTCTCACTGTCCTTCTCTCTAAAAAAAAAAAGAAGGTTGTTAAAAAGAGTCAGCTGCTTTCCCACGTTCTCATATGAGAGCAAGAACAACTGGAATTCGAAATTAAAAACACAATACCATTACATTAGCTCTACAAAAAGTGGGATACTTAGGTATAAATCTAACAAAATATGTAGAAGATCTACAAGGAAAACTAAAAAACCGATTTAAGAAAATTAAAGAACCAATGGGATATTCCATGTTCATGGACAGAAGACCTACTATCATCAAGATGTAGGTTCTTCCCCAATTTTATCTATAGATCAGAGGCAATTCCAATGAGTGATTTTGTGGATACAGACAAACTATTCTAAAGTTTATGTGGGGAGAAAAAAGATAGAGAGTGGTCAACACAATTTTGAAAGAATTAAGTCTGAAGTCTTTAGAGGCCAGGTACAAAAAGGACAGTCTTGTCAACAATGGCGGAGCAACTGGACATCCTGACAAAAGAAAATTAATCTAGACACAGATCTTATGCCTTTTAGAAAAATTAAAACGATTACAGACCTAAATGTAAAAGGCAAAATCATAAAACTCATAAAAACTCTTTTTTTTTTAAGAGAGAAGGACAGTGAAAGAGAGAGAGAGAGAATCAATTTTTATTGAGCTTTTCACTTGTCTTTCGTTGCTCTGACACTTAGTTGTGTACAAGGGTGCTGGGGTTTGAACCTGGGTACTTGTGCATGGTGGGCAAGCACCGTAACCTCTGAGCCAGCGCACCAGCCCCTGATTATGACTCTTAAGTACAACACCAAAAGCACAATCCAGGAAAGAAAAAATTGATACATAGGACTTAATGAAAGTTTAAAAGTTCTGTTCTGCGAAAGACAGTGTTTAGAGAATGAAAAGAAAAGTTACTACAAGCCAGAAGAAAGTATTTGCAAAACACATCCCTGCAAAAGGACTGGTTTCCAAAATACACAAAGAACTTAACACTCAACAATACAAAAACAGCCTCATTTTTAAATGGTAGAGTGACTTTAACAGACACCTCACCAAAAGAGATACACAGATGGCAAATAAGTATATGAAAAAATGCTCAACATGAAGTGTCATCAGAGAACTACAAATGAAAACAAACAGAGATGCAAGCATATACGTTTCAGAATGGCCAAAACCCCGAACCCTGAGAACATCTGATGCTGGTGAGGATGTGGTGCACCAGGGACTGTCACTCATGGATGGGGAGAATGTAAAATGACACAGCCGCTTTGGAACACGGTGCAGTGGTTTCTTATAAAACTAGATCAACTCCTACGACATGATCCAGCAATTGCACTCCTTGTTATTTACTTGAATAAGCTGATACGTACACACAAAATCTTGCACACTAATGTTTACAGCAGCTTTATTCATAAATGTCAAAACTTTAAAGCAACCAAAATATCCTGAGATACGAATAAACAAACAGTGGTTCCCCAACCAGACAATAGACTATATATAAGTCAGCTAAAAAGAAATGAGCTATCAAGTCATCTCATGAACCTTAAATGGGTATTACTAAGTGAAAGATCCAATCTGAAAAGGCTACATATTATATAATTCCAACTATATAACACTGTAGAAAAGAATACAGAGACACTGAAAGTGTCAGTGGCTTCTGGGGGATCCTGGAGGTGGGAGGTTATGAATAGATAGAGCACAGAGGGTTTTCAGGGCAGTGACACTACTCCGTATGATACTACAATGGTGGATACATGTTATTACATATGTGTCCAAGTCTAAAAATTATAGGACAACAAGAATGAATCCTAGTGTATGTTATGGACTTCAGTGAATAATAACAATGTATCATTGTCTAGCATTCCCAAGGCCCTGGATTTGATTCCTAGTACCATCCCTAGCAATAATAACAATGTATTAATCTTTGTTACAATTATAACAAATGTTTCACACTAATCCAAGATATTAATAAAAGGGAAATATGGGGGTAAGATGGGGTAGTGAGGGTTACACGGGAACTCTATACTTTCCATACAGTGTTTTTCTGTAGACATAAAACTGCTCTAAAAGTCCAATGATTTTATATATATATATATATATGATTATGTATATATGATTTTATATATATAAATATATAAGCTACATATATATAAGCTATATACAAGCTATATATATATAATGTATACGCAAATCTTTATGATACTAGCATAGGGAAGAATTTTCAAAACTAAATACAGAAAAGCATACATCATAAGGAAAGAATTGCTATGATTTGGCATACAGTGCCATACAGAGTGACAGAAGGTCCTGTAAAACATTTGGAAATAATGTTTTAGGGTCCCCAACATCACAGCCCAGGAGGTGTGTGACAAGACATTCCCTGACTCTGTCAACACCTGGTCAACATCCTGACTGTAACTCCAATGCATAAGTGTCTCCTCCCTGGGCTCTCAGACTCCTGTGAAGGATGGGGCTCCCAGTTTCTCTGCAGGATAGGCAGAAATGCCCCATAGACCTTGTCATCACAGGTGTGGACGTAAGACTCTGCAAGCTCAAAAATGTTCTATAAAGGGGCTTGGGTTGTAGCTCAGTGGCAGAACATTTGCCTAGTACGTGTGAGGTGCTGGGTTTGATCCTTAGCACTGTATAAAAATAAATAAATAAATAAAAATAAAATAAAGGTATTGTGTTCACCTAAGAGTGGAAAAAAAGGTCTATAGAGAGGGTGAATTCCTGTGGGGAGAGGAAACAGCTGGAGCAAGAGCAGAATCAATTACAGCACCTAAGCCCAGCAGAGACAGAGCATGGACAGAAAGGTGTCTTGGGACCTGGCAGGAGCACCTACAGGAAACAAGTGGCTCCCTCAGTGCCTTGTTGGGTCTTTTCTCCACTGGTCACTTTAGCTGGGCTATGTCCGAGGCAGCAGGGCCTCAGAGCCAGCTCTTAGCTCTTAAGAAAACTAAGTTGGGGCTGGAGCGGTGGCTCAGTGGTTACAGTGCTTGCCCAGCATGTACAAGTACATGGGTTCAAACCCCAGCAACCCACGTGCACAACTAAGTGTCAGAGCAACGAAAGCCATGTGAAAAACTCAATAAAAACTGATTCTCTGTCTCTCTCTCTCACTGTCCTTCTCTCTTTAAAAAAAAAAAGAAAAAGAAAACTAAGTCATGTGCTCCTGAATTCTGCTCACTGGTTGATGTCATTTTAGTAGCTTGGTATTATTACCCGTGGCAGGTGTATTTACAACACAGAAATGGGCACATGTGACCATCACGTGTGACACGTTCACCAGGGACCACGGGAGAGGGGACTATGAGGCCATGATGTGGCCTCTGTCTGCATGCCCCAAATACCTTCCATGAAGCCTCTCATAGGGTTAGTGGAAGGTGGAGATGCCACCAGGCCAGAGGCTGTCAGGGTCTGATAATTCAGATTCTCCTTGGGAACAGGGGAGGAGAGAAGGCTGCTGGGGAAACCAGCCCTGCACTCGGCTCTGAACACAGTGGGCTAGGCTGGGATCTCCCCAACCTGGGCTGTCCAGTGCAGCCTCCTTGGCAACTCACTATTCCAGGCCTCTATGTATAGCTCACTCAAGTCCTGTCCTCTCCCTTGCTCACTCTCTCTGTCTCCCCCACTCCCAAATCTGTGTGTCTGACTCTTTCTCACCCTTTCTGTCAGGTAAACCATATTATTCAGGAATCTTTAGCCACAAAGATCTTCCTTCAGCAAACCCACAGTGGTCAGGTATGAAAAGAAGTGTATAATGGGAGGAGGAGGGTGTGAGCACACAGGGAAACAGGTGTGATCAGGGGAGGAGGGTATGATCAGGAGAGGAGGGTGTGAGCAGGAGAGGAGGGTGTGATGGGAGAGGGTGTGATGGGAGGGTGTGAGCAGGAGAGGAGGGTGTGATGGGAGAGGGTGTGATGGGGAGGGTGTGAGCAGGAGAGGAGGGTATGATCAGGAGAGGAGGGTGTGATCAGGGGAAGGGTGTGAGCAAGGGGAGAAGGGTGTGATCAGGGGAGGGTATGATCAGGAGAGGA
>PVKS010000382.1:180705-191304 GCA_004027875.1 Aplodontia rufa | reverse complement strand
AGGGTGTGATCAGGGGAAGGGTGTGAGCAAGGGGAGAAGGGTGTGATCAGAGGAGGAGGGAATGATCGGGAAGTAGGCTGTGAACAGGGGAGGAGAATATGATCAGGAGAGAAGGGTGTGAGCAGGAGAGGCAGGAGTGAGCAGGGGAGGAAGGTGTGAGCAGGGGAGGAGGGTGTGAGCACGAAACTAAGTGCTGGGACCTCCCATACTGTTTGCACGGTCTGGCCCTGGCACCAGGGACAGACCCCTAGGCTCTGCCACATCTTTGAAATTCCTGAGCGGCCCACATGGAGAGGGCTGTAGGTGGGCCCATGACTGAACTATTCTCTGGAAGAAGACCATGTGTGCCTACAGCTTGGGACTTCGGTCATCCTTGGCCACTGGAGAGGAGCTGAATCTGAGACTGGCCAAGGTGGCCTCACTAGCAGATAGCCCACCCTAGTTCCTCTTCCCAGAGGGGGCTGATTCTTGTTTAATTTATGTTGTTTTAACAAGCCAAAAGCTTTCTATTTCTTTTTTTATGAGCTTCCTACTTACATTTTTTTTTTTTTGGTACCAGAGATTGAACCCAGGGGTACTTAACCCCTGAGCCACATCCACAGCCCTTTTATTTTTTGTTTGAGACAGGGTCTTGCTAAGTTGCTCAGGGTTTTGTTAAGATGCTCTGGGCCTTGTCAAGTTGCTGGGGCTGTCTATGAACTTGCAATCCTCTGCCTCAACCTCCTGAGCCACTAGGATTACAGGTGTGTGCCACTGAACCTGCCTGCATCTTTCATCCATATTTCAGTCAGAGTTTCTTACTGATCTGCGAGAGATCTTTATATGTGAAGAAAACTACCCTTCACCACCTGCAACCTTAGTGTCACCCATGCCTGCCATGCCCCTGCCCCCAACACGTGGAAAGTGTCTAGGAGATATGGAGTAGCGTACATTCCTCTATCCCCAGACCATGAAGGTGGACGCTTTAAGGACAGATCCTGTTTCTTCCCCTCAGTGTCCCTGGAGTCCAGACTCGCAGAAAGCTACATTCGTCAGAAGATGCTGGCAATTAGCTGGTTTGGGCAGCTGCCATCCTGACTTTCATCTGAGAAATGCCAGGGACAAGCCAGGCCCCAGGATGAATGTGCTGCCCAGGCAAAAGGAGCAACACGCCCAAAAAGAGGACTAGGAAGGCCAGAGGAGGGCTGGGCCTCCACCACCCCTGTGTGCTCTTGCCTGGACCCCTGTCCCCTCATAGTTCTCCTTCTCCTTACCTGCCCCTCTGCCCTCCCTGGGACTGCCAGCACTTCTTCACAGCCCCACTTCCTCAGGAATCTCCTCTCTGGGCTGGGTCCACAGGGATGTCCCGGGGGCAGAAAAAGCTACATTCCCCAACCACATTTATCTCTACAAGAACCAAGGTGGGAGGAAACTGCAGAGAAAGGGTGATGGAGGGTCCAAGCCTCTATCTGTTTCCTGAAGGCCAGGCCCAGGACTTCCCAGGGAACACAGGTGACCACTGGTTCTAAGACTGGTCATTTGAGCACCAGAGAAGGGACCTTGCCCAGCAGTAGGTCTTGCACATGTAGCAGCAAGCTGTCCCTTAATGCTTCCCACAAGAGGTTAGCAGTCAAGTGGCCCAACTCTCCTGGTGAATCTATCCAACCAGTCTGCCCCCACTGTCTGCCAGGCCAGGAAGAGCCAGGAGGTTCAGCGAAGGCATGAAGTCCCTGGGCTGTGGGTGGTACCCTTCCTGGAGTGGCTCATGTCCTCGGCCCAGAGCCCTGCCTGGCACTGCTTGCCTCAACCAGTAAGTCCCCACCACAACTGCATAGTCCTCAAAGTGCCACCTTGGTACCAGGCAATGCCTCAGAAGAGTGGGCAGGTACCAGGCTAGGCCCAGAAAAGGAACAGGCTCAACTTGCCTCTGAGTAGGCTGCCCAGCTGGGGCCAGGGTCTGGGGGATGGGCCAGCACACTCGGACAAGGGCCAAGGAGAAGAGACTCACGGTGGCTTTCAGGCCACCGTGCTCTCAGGTTGGCTAGAACCTGCGCTTAGAGCCAGTAGGAGCAAGGGCTGTGCTGAGCCCCCTCTCCACCTGCACGCTCAGAATCTGCCATGGATGTTGGATCTTTGACTCCATCACAGGGCATGGAGAGCATCTTCAGGAGACATCCAGGTATTCAGAGGAGCTGTGTGCCCCCAGGGCACAGGCACACTGGCCACCACCCACTCACACACAGCCTCTCTCCCTTTTGTGGTTTGCAGCATGGCAGCTGGAGTGGTTTCCCTTGTCACAGCAGCCTATGTTGTGAGAACTTCCCTGAGACGTGAAAGCACCCATGCACATACAGATCTGAAAGACACTGGGCCAAACAGCGACTGGATTCAGAAACAGCCACGGTGGCTCCTACGAAGGCTGGCCCCATAGCAGCCAGAACAGCCACCTTCAAAGGCAGAACTTCAGAATCCACAGCGCCCTGCCCGGCGGAGGCTTCCATCGCTGTGCCTGGGAAGGGACAGCAGAAAAGTCACAACATGGGGACAGGGATGGAAGTAGACAGTCTGAAACAACTTGAACAGGGTGACTGCCAAGGCCACGTTGCCTCACAGAGGACAAGCCAGGAGGAGATGTAATGTTCCCACGGTGCTGTACCATGAACACAGCCCCTGGATGCTGCAGTTACACCTGACACCTGCTGACTTCCAACGCACAGACCCAGAACCAGAGAAGCTTCAGAACTGATGATGTTCGTGTCCACTTGGTTTTCCCCACAACATATTTATCAATTAATGCTTTCAGGATTTGGTTTTGGGTTACATTTCAGATCAATCAAATTTAAACCCTCTTGTTTTATTCTCAAGGAATGCAAAAGGACTTGGTAAACTTAGAACTGTCCTTGGGATTGGCCTGTGGGGCACCACCATGCACAAAGGGTAAGCTTTGCAGCAAGTCTTAAAAGAAAGAAACGAATGTGCATAGAATCAACACAGGAACCAGAAGGGAGCCTAGAAAGTCACATAATCCAACACGCCTGGTCTACATGTGGGGAGGACAAAACCCAGAGGCACATAGCCGTCCAAGGCTATACCACCCAGAGGCCAAAAAGCCATGCCCAGCAGGAGGAAACCATGTATCATGTCCCTTTAAAATGCCTTTTGTATATCCATGTTCAAATCAGCATTATTATAATGGCTAGGAGGTGAAAGAAAGCCTAGTGTCTGTTGATAGATGAACAGATAAACAAAATGTGGTCTATACATACAATGAAATATTCAGGAGAGGGGGCTGGTGGTGTAGCTCAGTGATACAGCACTTGCCTAACATCCATGAGGCCCTGGGTTCCATCCCAGCATTGGGGGAAAAAAAGTAGACAGGAGGGACATTCTGACACATGCCACAGCACAGATAAACCTTGCAGATATTGTGCTGAGGGAAATTAGATAGCTGTGAAAGGCCAAATACTGCATGATTTCACTTATATGAGGTACTCAGAGGAGTCAAGTTCAGAGAAAGTAGAATGGGGGTTTCCCGGGGCTGGGAGAACGGAGTTAGTATTTAAAGAGACCAGAGTTTCCGTCAGGGAAAATGAAAGAATTCTGGAGACTGATGGTAGTGATGGGTACTATAAATGTGGATATACTTAATGCCACTGAACTATACACTTTAAAATGATAAAGATGCTAAGTTTTGTGTTATATGCATTTTACCACATTTTAAAAAAAATGTCCTGGTAGGGTATGTGATCATATCTTTGAAAAATTTTTTAAAAAATGAAAGAAACAGGCTAGTACTTTAAATGCTTTCTTTAAAATCTGGCTTTTAAAAAGAATTTCAGTATCATGTGGCCAACCAAACGTTAGCTTCTGGTGACAAGAAAAATCCAAAGAAAGAAAACCCATAATGATTCTAGACAGTAAACCATAAACTAAAAGCAACTGGTAGCAGGCAGGGCTGCTCGGTCCCCAACATGTTCCCTTGACATTGGACATGGCAGCAGGTAGTCCCCAGCCTTCCCCAGTCCCAGACATCCTGAAGACCATTCTGCCAGAGAGATCAGGATAACACCTCTCCCACAAGACAGGCTGTCCATCATGCAGGCTGTTGATCAAGACAAAGGTTTGTGAACATCACTCAGAAAATTAGTATGAAGATAACATTTCTTTCAGCCTGCAGAGGAGTCATGAAAAGCACCCAAACCATGGATTCTGTTAGGATTTTCAGATGGGGAATGGGGGTTCCTGTCAGTGTCTGGGGGCTGTTATGATGAGGGGATGAGGCAGGGCAGGTGGAGAGGAAGAGACCCTCAGATGGGGAATGGTTTTCGTCTCTGCAGGGAGCAGATACAGGCTGGGCCACTGAGGACATTTCCTTCAAGTCTGCAGTGGCCTTGTGTCTACCACATTCTCACTTACTGCCAGACACATAGCCCCTGGGGGCCCCACCTACGGTCCCATTGCTCAGCCAGAGTCCCAAGCAATAAGCCAGTTCTCACACCCTGTAGCTTGTCTCCCTGATCTTGGGGCTGCCTTTCAGAGCCCCCACATCTGTGACCCAGAAGTCCCACCACAGCAGAAGTTGTACTGCCCTCATGAGGACCCACACTCAGATTTGAGGTGCCCAAGCCTCCTGAGGCTCCCCTGAGGAAGGAAAGAAGGCACTGAAAGGAGCAGGTCCCCAAGACCCATCTCACACTGGAGTACATGGAGGCCTCAGACTGAGCCTCGCTGCAAAGACCCAGTCTGCAGTCTCAGAGGGAAAGGTCCTGAAAGCCTTTCAGGAAAGGAAGATGCAGTTCAGGCCACTGTGACAAGATTTGACAGCCAAGGCAGTTACTGGGTCCCTAGAAGTGGAACCCTCAGAAGGACATTCCTGAAAGTGAGTCAGGATGCCCCCTCACCACGCACCTGCCCCTGGAAACGACAGGGTGTAGCATGTGTCTTGGGTCCAGGTTAGAGCTAGGGTGGCCCACAGATCCTGGATGCTTCCTGCCAGATGGGAACCTGACCCTCTCATGCCTCAGGCCTGAGCTCACACCAGGCAGGGGACCAGGGACTGGCTAAGTTTAGAGATACAGTCACCAGGACAGGTCAGAAGTTCTGGTAATAAGACTGCTTCTCACTGTGGTTCATCTGTAAAGACTCCACGGCAGAACGGGCTCAAAGGGCCTGGCCCAGCCACAGCAACTCTTCTGGCAGGTCCTGCAGTTAAGAGAGCCCTTGAGTGAGATGTTGGCGGTCACTTTAGTTTTCAAGCTCACTTCTCAGCAATTTGTTGAGATCCAGATGTGAGAGCTTTCGATTTTCTAAGCAGGATTTACATATTTTAATAATTTTACTGAGATATAATTCACATACCAAATAATTCACCCATTTAGAGCTTATAATCCAGTGGCTTTTAATACATTTACAGAGCTGCACATCCATTACCACAGTCTAAATTTACAACAGCTCATCCCTCCAAAAACAAACTCTTGCCTATGAGCAAGCACTTCTGATCCTCTCCCCATTCCTCATCTTGAGGATTCACCTGTTCTGGACATATCGTTCACACGAGCCATACGACATGTACTCTTATGACTTGATTCTTTCACTGAGCATAATGTTTCTAAGGGTCATCTATGTTGTAGCATGTATCAGTACTGATCAGCATTTCTTCTTCTTTGGAATGCCTAAAAATATTCTATTTCTTTATTCATTCCTCAGATACACATTTGAGTAGTTTCTGCTTTTTGGCTGTTACAGATAATGATGCTATGAACAGGTTTGTATATGGATATATGCTTTTGTATCTCTTAGATATAACCCTAAACTAGGAACTGCCCAAATATTTCCCATAGTGGCCGCACCATTTTACATCCTCGCCAGCAGTGTACGAGTTTGCAGCTCCACATTCTCACCAACACTGTACTCATCCACCTTTTTGATAATAGTTACCCTAGTGAGAGTGAGGTGGTATCTCACTGTGGTTGTAATTTGCATTTCCACAATGACTAATGAGGTTGAGCATCTTCATGTGTGGTAGGACATTCATAAAGCCTTCTTTGAAGAAATGCCTATTCAGGTCCTTTGCCCATTTTTAAATTGGGTTGCTTATTTTACTGTTAGGTAGTAAAAGCTCTTAAAATATTCTGGATATAAATTCCTCATTAAATACATGATTGGCAAATAAGGAGTAGCTTCTTATAGATTGTCTTTTCACTTCCTCGACAATATTCTCTGAAGCACAAACTTTTAATGTCGCTAAAGTTCAATTTATCTATGTTTCTTTTTTTTTTTTTTAAGAGAGGGACAATGAGGGAGAGAGACAGAGAAAGAGAGAATCCATTTTATTTAGTTTTTCACGTGGCTTTCATTGCTGCAACACTTGGTTGTGTGTGGTGCTGGGGTTTGAACTTACACCCTCGCACGTGTCAGGCAAATGCTATAATCACCAAGCCACCACTCCAGCTGTTTCTTTTACTATACATTTTTGGTGTCATACCTACAAAACTGCTGCCTAATCCAAGGTCACTAAGATTTACTGCTATATTTTCTCATAAGAATTTAATGGTTTTAGGGGCTGGAGCGGTGGCTCAGTGGTTTCAGTGCTTGCCTGGCAAGCACGAGGACCCAGGTTCAAACCCCAGCACCACGTACACAACTAAGTGTTGGAGCAACTAAGGCCATGTGAATAACTAAATAAAGTTGTTTAAAAAAAAAAAAGAATTTAATGGTTTTAGCTCTTACACTTAAGTCTATGATCCATTCTGAGATATTTTTTGAAGCTAATATTTATGTATGCAGTCACGTAAGGTTTCAACTTCATTCTCTTTACCTGCGAATACCCAACTGTACCATTTGTTAAATGGACCATTATTTTTCCCCCATTGAATTATCTGGGCATCTTTATCAAAAATCAACTGACCAGGGGCTGGAGCTGAGTCTCAGTGGTATCACACTTGCTTGGCATAGAGAAGACCTAGGTTCAAACCCCAGTACGACGTACAAAACTAAGTGTCCGAGCAACGAAAATCAGATGAAAACTAAATAAAGTGATATTCTCTTCCTCCCCCCTTCTTTTTTTTTTAAAGAGAAAAGGACAGTGTGTGTGTGTGTGTGTGTGTGTGTGTGTGTGTGTGTGAGAGTGTGAGAGAGAGAGAGAGAATCAATTTTTATTGAGTTTTTCACGTGGCTTTTGTTGCTCTGACACTTAGTTGCGTACAAGGGTGCTGGGATTTGAATCCGTGTACTTGTGTGTACTGGGCTAGTGCTGTAACCACTGAGCCACTGCTCCAGTCCCTTCCTCTCCCTCTAAAAAAAAAAAAAAAAAAAAAATTAACTGACCAAGTCAGACACAAAGATGCATGCCTGTAATTCCAGCAACTCAGGAGGCAGAGGCAAAGTCAGCCTCAGCGACTTGGTAAAATCCTAAGCAACTTAGAAAAAAAAAAGGGCTAGAGTGGTGGCTCAGTAGCAGAGTGCTTGCCTGGCATGCACAAGAACCTGGGTTTGAACTCTGGCACCACATACACAACTAAGTGTAGGAAAAACAAAAAACAGATGAAAAAAATAAATAAAATTGATTCTTCCTCTCTCTCTCTTTAAAAAAAAAACAAATAAATAAAAAGGGCTGGGGATGTGGCTCAGTGGTTGAATGCCTCTGAGTTCAATCCCTGGTACCAAAAAAAAAAAAAAAAATCAAGTGACCATAAATTGTATAGATTTATTCCAGATACCACACTGTCTTGACTGATGTAGCTACATAGTTTTGAAATTTGGATGTGTGAGTCCTCCAAGCTTGTTTTTCTTTTACAGATTATTTTCGCTCTTCTGGGTTCCTTACATTTCCATGTAAATTTTAGGACAAAGTTCCCAGTTTGTGCAAAAACATAAATTCAATTTTTAAAGAGGTAATACATTGAATTGTAAGTCAGTTTGGAGTGATGTGACATCTTAATATTACTGCCTTCAATCCATGAACATGGGATGTCTTTACATTTATTTAAGTCTTCTGTAATTTCTCTCAAGAGTAGTTTGTAGTTTTCAACATATGAATTTTTCTTTCCTTTTATAAAATGCATTCCTTTATTGTTTTTTAAGAGAGAGAAGGACAGTGAGAGAAAGAGAGAAAAAAATCAATTTTTATTGAGTTTTTCACATGGCTTTCATTGCTCTGATACTTAGTTGTGTACGTGGGTGCTGGGGTTTGAACCTGTGTACTTGCACATGCTGGGCAAGCACCGTAACCACCGAGCCACCGCTCCAGCCCCCAAAATTCATTCCTTTAGATGGTACTTTAAATGGAATTGTTTCTCCTAATTTTGAGATTGAGCATTGCTGGTATTTATCAAATACAATGAATAATTGTACATGTTCTTTTATTCTGCAACTTGGCTGAATTCATTTTTTAGTTGTAATTTTTTTGTAAATTCCTTAGAATGTTCTAAGAACAAGACCATGTCAACCACAAGTAGAGGTAGTTTTATCTATTCTTTCCCAGTTATTTCATTCTCTTGCCTACTAGCCCTAGCTAGAAACCCCTGTATCATGATCAACAGAAATAGAAAGACAGACATTCTTATTTTGTTTTTGATCTTAGGAAGAACATATTTAGTCTTTAACCATTAAATATGATTCCAGTTGTGGATTTTTAAAATAAATGGCTTTAAACAAGTTAAGGAAGTTTTCTTCTGTTCCTAATTTGTAGTGTTTGTTATCAAGAAAAAGTACTGGCTTTTGTCAAATGCTACTTCTGTATCTATTGGGATAACCATACCATCTTTATTTATTCTATAAATTTGGTGTATTACAGACATTGTTTTTTGTATGTTAAACCAACCTTTCATTCTTGGTATAAATGCTACTTGCTCTTCTTCTTTAAAAAAAAAAAAGACAGTATGTTAATTTTATTTTTTCATCTGTTTTTTCTTTTTCCTCCACTTAGTTGAATATGTGATGCTGGGGAATGAACCCTGATTCAGGCAATTGCTCTACTGCTGAATCACTTCTTCAGCCCTGCTACTTGTTCTTAACCTGCTATCCTTTTCATATGCTGCCAGATTGGTTTCATTATTATTTTGCTGAGGATGTTCCATCTACATTTATAAAGGATACTAGTCTATAATTTTTTGTGATGCCCTTTCTGGTCTGCTCTCAGGATATTAATGGCTTCATTAAATGAACTGGGAAGAACTTGTTCCTCTTCTATTTTGAGGGAGAATTTATGAAGAATTGGTATTCTTTTTAAAATGCTTGGTAGAACTTATCATTGAAGTTATCTGGGCCTGGTTTTTTCAGTATGGGACTTTTGAAATTACTGATTCAATCGTACTTGTCATAAGTCTATTCAGATTTTCTATTTCTTCTTGGGTCAGTTTTAGTAGTTTGTGTCCTTCTGTTTGTCCATTTCACCTAGGTTATCTAACTTTTTGGCACATAATTTTTCACAGTATTTTCTTATAATCCTTTTTAGCTCTGTCAGTTTGGTTGTAATGTCCTCTTTTTCATTCCTGACCTTAGCAATTTTGAGTCTCTTCTCTTTTTTTCTTGGCCTGACCACCCTTTTTATAACTGCAATCTTCTTTCTAACTGGCACTCCTGATATTGCAGAGGTGTACACCACCTGCTACACTATCATATAATTCTTTTTTTCAGTACTAGGAATTGAACCCATGGCCTTGCATATGCTAAGCATATGCAAGTACTCTACCACTGAATTACATCCCGACCTCCCCCCTTTAAAAAAAAAAGAGAGAGAGAGAGAGGGAGAGTGAGAGAGAGAGAACGAGAGAATCAGTTTTATTTAGTTGTCCATCTGGTTTTCATTGCTCCAACACTTAGCTGTATATGTGGTGCTGGGGTTCAAACCCAGGTTCTCACACATGACAGGCAAGCAAAAGACCACTGAGCCACTGCTCCAGCCCCCATCCTGAGCCCTTTTATTAAATAATTTTATTTTTCCACAGGCTGGCCCCAAACTTGTAATCCTCCTCCCTCAGCCTCTGGAGGAGCTGGGATTACAGGTTTGTGCCACTGCACATGGTCCTAACATAATCTGTTTAGCTTTTCCTGCCTCTCACCTGCCACTAACACATAAGCTCCCCAAGACAGGCATCCTTGACTGCTTTGCTCACTACTGTTTCTCAAGTAGCCAGAAGATGACCAGCAGATGGTGACTGTGCAACCAGACTTACGGAATGAACAGACAACTCTGCAGTACAGCAAAAGAAAACGAGAACATGCAAACACAACCCAGACTGTAACTACCACCCTCAAAAGAAACAAGAAAAAAAGTTCAAATGAGGTGTCCTTCAAGCTCTGATCCTGGGTTGTCCATCATGTAACAACAAGAACCTGGATTGGGCAGGCTGGAGCAGTGGCTCAGCTGTTTCAGCGCTTGCCTTGCATGTGCAGGGATGCAGGTTCAAACCCCAGCACCAGGTACACAACAAAGTGTTGGACCAATGAAAGTCACATGAAAAACTAAATAAAATTGATTTTCTCTCTCTCTTTTTTTTTTTTAGATTGAAGTTTCCCTGATTTTTTACTTAATATTTCAATGACATGTACTTTTTTTTTTTGAGCAACCTTACAAGATTTTAACAAAAAAATATAAAATGTGTATAAAATATGCATATA
>PVKS010000382.1:89989-180605 GCA_004027875.1 Aplodontia rufa | reverse complement strand
CATTATAACTCTAAAAAACTTATTAGATTGTAAAGCATTACATCTTATCTGGATTTAACTCATGCTACTAGACCAACTTTCTCATTGTCCAGGGTCTAGACCCCACCTCCACAGATGAGTGGAGACAATCGACCCTTAGATCTCTGGGTTAAGCTGATTTTACTCATCATGATCTCTTCCATAACCCTCCATTTACCCTCGAAGGCTGCAATATCATTGTTTCTAGTTGCTGTGTAATATTCCATGGTATAAATGTACCACAGTTTTTGGATCCATTCTTCCAGTGAGGGACATCGGGGTTGTTTCCATAGCCTAGCAATAGTAAATTGTGCTGCTATGAACATCGATATTGCTGTGTCACTGTAATGTGCTGATTCTAAATCCCCTGGAAAGATTCCCAGGAGTGGAATAGCAGGGTGGTATGGTGGAGTCATCCCTAATTTTTTGAGGATTCTCCATACTGCTTTCCAGAGGGGCTGTACCAGTTTGCAGCTCCACCAACAGGATTGTGGCTGGTCCAAACCAATTGTAAAGTATAAAATATGCAACAGGTTTCTAAGACAATGTAAAAAGGAATACAAAATAATTAATACTTTTTCATTGATTATATGTTGAAATAATAATATTGTGATATATATATATTTAAAATTACTTTTACTCTTTCTTTTTACATGTTTTTTACATACTAGAAAAATTTTAATTACATGTGGCTCCCCTTCACAGCCACACTTCACTTCTTCTGGATAACACTGGTCTAGACAACTTGGATGGGGTAGGGATTAATGTCATTGTGAGTGCACAGAAAACAAAGCCGAATTCTAAACACAATTAGTGAGGGTCTTAAGAAACCAAAGAATGGGAGGGTTGGTAGCATAGGCCATAGGCCAGGTTCTGGCT
Source organism: Aplodontia rufa (assembly GCA_004027875.1). Classification (NCBI taxonomy): domain Eukaryota; kingdom Metazoa; phylum Chordata; class Mammalia; order Rodentia; family Aplodontiidae; genus Aplodontia; species Aplodontia rufa. Next base: position 179,708 of record PVKS010000382.1, on the reverse strand, counting down.
TCATGGCATATGCAATTACCATTAAACAACCTGAGAGTTTTTCAAAAACACTAGGGTCTGGGTAGCTGGGCTAGGATGGTGCCTGAACACTTCCCCAGAGGCCTCCAAGCTTCAGCCAGGCCTGAGATCCATCCCCCTGGTTGCCCTCTTCATCAGAAGATTCTGATTCTACTAGTCCCACGAACCTCCCAAAAAACAGCCTGGATCACACCCATGGACGTAGAGAAGCATGCTGTACCTCAATAAGCAAGAATGGAAGTACCATGAAGAACTTCATTACAAAATGGGCAGGGTGCTGCAAATCTCCTGGAGACCAGCTTTAGGTAAGTATTGACAGCTGACACCTCTGCCACTGTCTCACCAGGTGGCAAGACCAGCAAGCCACCAGGCAGGTATCAGGGGACCCTGGAGGTTCCGCATCTGTGAGGTGGGCGTGCCACTCCTCTGGCAGCCAGGACTTCAAGACACGAGTGGCTCAGGCTTTTGCAGAGCCAATGCTATGTGCCAGGCACTGCGCGCTGGAGCACACTGGGTGCAGGAGAGGGGCTTGGAAACCAGCACTAACTGGATGTGCATTACGGCACAGAATAACACCCTGGAATTTCACCAGAATGTGAGAGCGGCTTCTTCCCTCCAGCGTCACAAAGTGGGGAGATAAGAATGGTGGCTGGGCTGGAGTGGTGGCTCAGTGGTTTGTTTCAGCACTTGCCTGGCAAGCATGAGGACCCGGGTTCAAACCCCAGCACCACTTATACAACTAAGTGTTGGAGCAATGAAGGCCATGTGAAAAACTAAAGTTGTTTCTCTCTTTCTTTGTCTCTCTCACTCACTGTCCCTCTCTCTTTAAAAAAAAAAAAAAAAAAGAATGGTGGCTAACCTATCAACAGTGAGGATGCTATTCCTCCCATAAAATGTTCTAAAATTGTTGCCTGACTATCACCAATCTGTTCTAGATTCTACAAAAGCTTGTATCTGGCTTAATAAAGAATGGTAACTTTAGTTATTTTAGGATCATTATGTCAACACATAAGGCACCGTGTCCACCAGCAGCTGAGCCCTGATCAAGTTTGTGATTCTCACCCAAGGTTCGGTGGCTAGTAACACCAGCTTTAACACAAAAAGATGTTTCTATTTTAAAGAAATTCAGATTTGTACATGAATAAGACATATATTTGTATGTGATGTCCCCATATGGTAATGTTTTCTAACCCTAACTATATTGATACATTATGCATCTTTATGTTTCCTTACTAACAAAGTGACTTGCAGCTGTAAAAGATGCTTTACAAATAATCAAGTCAGATTCCATTTTTCATAGGGGGGCATGAAAAGGGTTACATTTGAAAAAAAAAATTTTGAAATCTTCAGAAAGGCCATACCTCTTACTTGGACCAGGGAATATGGGGTCAAGATGTCTTCCCAGAGCAATCACTGCACGGTTTATCTTTACTTGGTCTTTTTTATCAAATTACCATTAAATTCCAGGGTGACTCAACATGAACTTTTTAAAGGCCAATGGAGCCAAAATAAGAGAACCATCCCTATTAGAAAACCAAGTATTACGTGTCCTTCCCCTCCACTCTTGTAGAGTCCCAGAAAAAAAAAAAAAGGTCATAATACAGCCTTCGTTTCTTCAGATTAGACTGGGACTTCTTTTGTACCAATGACCTTGATTTTTGCACTTCCATGTGCCTGGCATCTGCAGCAGCACTGAGAACCCAGCCCTTCATTCACAACAATCACACCCTCCTATTAACCATCCAGGCCTTGATTTCACATATAGGGTCCCCTCAGCCTCTGTTACACTCATAAGAGAATTGGTCCAAATTTTGGTTTTAAAAATATGACTGACAGGGGCTGGAGCAATGGCTCAGTGGTTACAGTGCTTGGCCGACATGTGCAAGTACACGGGTTCAGACCCCAGCACCCACGTACACAACTAAGTGTTGGAGCAACGAAGGCCATGTGAAAAACTCAATAAAAACTGATTCTGTCTCTCTGTCTTTCTCTTTCTTTGTCTGTCCTTCTCTCTTAAAAAAAAATATGGGGGTTGGAGTGGTGGCTCAGCAGTTATGGCGCTTGCCTTGCAGGTGCAAGTACGTGAGTTCAAACCCCAGCACCACGTACACAACAAAGTGCCCGAGCAACGAAAGTCCACGAAAAACTAAATAAAACTGATTCATTCTCTCTCTTTCTCTCACTGTCCCTCTCTCTTAAAAAAAAATATGACCAACACATATACACCCATCTCTCCGCTAAGGGGACCAGTGGGCCAAGCCCCTAAGAAAAGACTTATTGACATGGCAGAACAGCACAGAAAAGTGTCACCAGTCACATGCATGGTGATTCCATATATGCTTTAAAAATCATATATCCGTGACATATATGTGTCTGTGTAGATGGGTGTACACATGACACAACCTTATACTGACATAAAAATAAACAACCCAGGTTTCTATGGCAGATGGGGGAAATTGAGTGTAAAATGTCACATTTCACTGTACATGCATCTGTATTATTTGATGATTGTTTTTATGACAAGACTACATTGCTCTAGTAATTTAACTAATAAAATAAAAATTTCAAATCTTGCTGGTCTCAAATGGGGTCAGATTGTTGGTTGTCAAGGAGAGACGATGAAAAGAAATGACATTTCACAATGGGGAATTGGGGGCAGTGCCCTGGGTTTGGAAAGGCACAAAGATAGCCTGGCAAGGGCCTGGAGAACAGGAGCAATCCCCAGGAGCCTGGGGTCTGAGTGGACCAAAAGCTTGCCACAAGTCAGTCAACAGAAAAACAGCATTTTAAAGTAAAGAATAGAGTAGATTCATCTGCTTTTGAGAGGAGCAGATTGTGGAGTCCAGAGTCAAAGTGCCTGGAGTCAAACCTTGCCCTAATCAACTTTTACCAGGCGATGGGGTTTCTCTGTGCCTCAATCACCTCTTCTGTAAGCTGGGAATGATCACAGCACCTATTTCAGAGAACAAGTGTGGTAATATAATGAGCACCACGGAAGAGCTAGCAATGGTTACCAGAAAAGAAAGAGTCCGGTAGCAAGCATGCAGATATATTCTTAGCTCTCAGCAAAGTAGGTTATGGTATAAAAATACCATTAAATAGTAACTAAACTAGCGTCACCTTAATGCGCATCTTGCCTCCAACCTCGGCATGTGCGACTTCTTTTTAAACTACCCTACATTAAAGAATCAAGACCAGGACTTATCTGGCCTCCTTGGAGACTGACCAGCAGGCAAAGGTCAGAGGCCATTCACCTCTTCCTCACCGTGGAGGAGCCACCCTTCAGGCCAGGCCCTGGGGACCTAGCCCTGCCTTTGGGTGGGTAAGTGGTCAAGGCCCAGCGCATCCTGTATCCCAGTATCCCACAGTGCAGTGTGCAAGGGAGAAGACAAAGCAGTGAGGGGGAGAGATGGTGTCTGGGACAGCCTGGCTGGGCAGCCCAAGGAAATGGGGGCTGTCATTGGCAAAGGTCCTGAGGCAGGAAGGGACTGATGTGCTACATGGAGGGAGAGGGAAAGCAAACACAAGATTCCTCCTCCACTCAATTCCTGTCTTCCCTGGCAACCGGCTTCAGAACAAGGAAGTCTCAAAAACTGATCTGCTCTGAATTTCCTAAGTGGATCTATTAACTATCTCACAGGCCATCCGCTGGTTCAGAGCAGGCCTGCTTTCAGAAAGCAAAAGCAAACGGCAATGCCCCCAGTGAGTGGGCAGGTCACACAGGTCCCCAAATGCAGCCTGCTTTCTGCCCACTGGGTGGAGTCAAGGACACATCAAGGTCAATTCTGGGCCTATCAGGTTTGGGATCACTGGAAGGGATGGACATACCCTGGGCTGGAAGTCAGATGCCTTCCTTGCTGCCTGGGTTTGGGCAAGTCACTGACCTTCCCTGCAGTTTCTGTAGCTATAAAACGGGGTGGGGGTGGGGCTTCCTGGACAGCTCAAATAAAATCAAACCTTTAAATTATCACACATTAGATGCTGTGATGACATGGACCGTGGCCACAGTCCTCTCTCTCCAAGAACAAGAGGAATTCATGAACCCCTGAAATTACATTCAAAACCTCAGGGGAGCTATTTTCCTCTAAGGAGATCATCCATATTTTAAGGAGACAACAATTCCCCAAAAATAAAAAATTAGTGAGCCTGAATCCAGAATATGAGACGCTTCCTACCCATTCACCTTCACCACCTGCCCATGCCAGGGACAACAGCACCTGGGACAAGGGCATCCCCAACACAGCTGGTAGGGGTGGGCAAGGCAGGCCAGATCCTTGCTGCCAACCCTGCTGCCAGGGATAAACTCCAAAGAAACCCTCACCCCTGCACCAGTAAACACATGCACAGTGCTGGTCACATGATGAGTAAGAGTGGAAAACAGGAGGCAAATCTAGACTTCCATCAGGAGGACAGCAGATGAGACACGGTGTTCATGTGATGGATCACCACGCAGCAGTCGGCGACCACAACTCATCGGTGCGCACAGATGTCAACACGACTATGCTCAGCGAGAAAACAAGGTCTGGATTTTTATGTGAAGTGAAAAGAAAATACATGAAAGAATTCCACATATTAGTATGGAAACTTGTATCTGTGTACAAATGTACCAAAAAGCCTGGGAGAACGAATACAAATGCCTAAGAAGAGTCAGAGGAAAATGGGTTACTTAACATTTATTTGTAATGCTTTACTTCTCATAACTTTAAAACAGGATTTAAACCAAAATGATGAGCAGTTTTCAATTCTGGATAGAAGAGACAGGAGTGTTCATTTTATTTATTCCGGAATTTCTGGATTTTTAAAATCTATCCGATAAAAAAACAAAAGTAAACTGCACTGTTGGCTGATTCATGTGAGCTAAGGGTTTTCCTGCTTTAACTCTGCATTCCAGCATATGGGCCTCCAGGCAAATGTCCATGAGCCCCACAGGGTTGGGCAAGGAAGGGCACACACTGCGGCACCGTCACTGTGGATGAGCAGAAGAGGCCCCAGAAAGTGGCTCCCCCTGGCCAGCTGACTTGCTGCCCAAGGCTCCAGGGAAAGAGCAGGAGCAGAAATAAAGGAGAAGGCAAACACCACCTCCCCTCCTTGTCACACAGAATCAGCTGTGGACCTGTGACCCAGCCCTTCAGCCAAGCAGGGAGTCAGTGTGACTGGGTGCCAGGGGCTATGGCTTTAAATAAACTTGGATGTGTCCACCTGGGGCTGGGAAGTAACACCAACTGTGCCCCAGGCAGGCACTATCAACAGTTGGTGGACATGGCTACTGCAGGATGGGCCTCTGAGTTCCCACAGCCTGGCCTAGAGGTGTCCTGCCCTCCAGACACACTTCCTGCCCCATCCTCCATGATCTGACGCCTAGTAGGCTCCACAAATGTATGTTGCCTATCCTCTGGTCCCAGGTCATAGTGGGCCCCTTGACATAAGGCTTCAGCCTCACCCAAGCATATGTGTGGCCTTTCCATGTGCTCCCTTCTGATGAGGTTCATTGTCTTGCCTACCTAGCAGAGTTGCTGGTAACTCCAGCTCTCGCCTATCTGTATGGTGTCATTAGCCCTCTCAGACTCCACACCCCAATGTGGGTGACAACAATCAACCGCTGCTGGACCCAGAGGCTCAGGAGAGGACTGGTCATTTACGCAGCTTTTCAACCCAGAGAAGCTCTCACCAAAGGGAAAAGGAAGAACAGTGGTGAGCTGCAGACTGGGAAACCAGGGCAAGTTAGAAGGTCCTAAGAGGGGCTTCTTGGAGAAGACTGGGGAGGCCATCGCACAAGCAGAAAAGACAAGAAGCTTCCCCCTGATGCCTGTTCCTCAGAGAACCAGGCACACTGACTGCTGCCACCTGCTCCACAGCACAGGACACAGCCCTTCAGGAGATGGGATGGACAGACGCAGAGCCACTCATCTGAGGGTCTGAGAGCACAGAACCAGTTGCCCACCCCCAGCCCTGGTCCTTCTGTCCATAAGGGAAGCCAACTCACCCCCACCTCAGGGCTCACAGCTCATTATCCTCTTCCAGCCAGCCCCTGGAAGCTTCTTCAAGGCCTGTGTCCCTGAGGTCCACAAGGAGGAGCAGACAGGGGGGATGAAGTAGCACTTGGCCTGTCCCTGGGTGGCTCTCCAGGTCCACCCAGCCCCCACCCCTTGCCATCCAGCATAGGTTTCCTCCCTGACACTTCACTGTGCTCCTCACCCCCCCAGGCCTGACCCGATTCCTCTCTGCACGTGCAGGGAAGTGGGGAATGCGCACACCCCCACAGTCCTCCAGCTGGGCACTCCACAATTATCAATGATAAGCGTCCCTCGCCCACCACAAGGTTTCACCAGACGCTTTTTTAGTATAAGAAAAAAAGGATTTGCTGCTGGATGTGTAAGAGGAAATCTCGCCAGCGCCCCCACCGCGAAGGAGGGGTGGGGGAGGGTGGAGGAGATGGGGCTCTGGAGTTCGCAAACCAGCCCCCCGCCCGAGGGCCGACGGCTGCAGCCACCCTCACTCACAGAGAGGGGACCCCAGGTTAGAGACGAGGCTCCCAAGGGGCTTCCTGGTCTCTGACCCAAGGGACAAAACCAGGTCTGGACTCTCTAAACTAGGACTTCCGCCCCCACATCGCTCACGCTGCGGAGCACAGCCTAAGAGTCAGGGCACCTGTTCCCTGTGAGGACCTACCTGAAATAAGCTTTCAAAACCCCTCCTTTCTACCCCTCACCATCACAAAAATAACGCCCTGAAATCCAGCCTGTACCTACCTCGAAGTCAGAACCCAACAAGATTCCCCACCTCACTCCCTCGTTTCCCACCCTGACGACCTGTTCCAGCTTCTTTGACCTCTTCCCCCACTCTCCAAATTCGTTTCCAGAAGAATCTGGGGGAAAATCCTCCAGAACCAGATTGCCCCAAGGGACCCCAGACAGAAGCTGCTCCCACGCCGACACCCCCCGCGTAGATGGGGCCACGAGCAGAAGCAGGCGGGAGCAGTTCTACCACCCCCGCCGCCTGCCGCTTAGGTGGGGGTGGGGACAGCTTTCCCGCAAGGGGGATGATCCCCTGGGGCCACGGCCCACCTCTCCCGGCGCTCTAGGCCCGGCTGCCGCCCCCGCGTGCCCCTCCTCTCTGACCTCCCCGCCGCCAAATGCGTCACGTCTGTCCGGCGCTCCGGGGACACCTGCTGCCGCCCCCGCCGCGCCGAGTCCAGAACCCCGAGTCCCGGGTCCGGCCGAGCCACCGCGCTGGGCAGGGCCGTACACGCGGAGGTCCAGGAGCCGGGCCCAGCACCCGAGGCTGAGCGCGGGGCTGTGCGGTAGGGCCCGGAGCCGGGAGGAGCCGGGGGCGCGCGGGGCCGCAGTGCGCTCGGAACCAGCGGCGCGGAGGGTCCCAGTTCCCTGAGGCCCCACTCCTCCGGGGTCTCCGGCCAGCACGAGCGCGCGTCGGCTCTTACTTGCCAATATCCTCGTAGAGCTGGTACTCGTCGGTGAAGCGAGTGCAGGTCACCGTGGTGGCCATGGCGGCGGCGGACGGGCTCGGCGTGCGCTCGGCTGCGCTCGGGCGGCGGCGATTCCGTCTCCCGCTCGCGGGCACGGCGGCGACACGGGCGCGGGCGCGGGAGACACCTCGGCTCGCGGCGCCGGGCGGGGGCCGGGCTGGGCTGCGCCGCGCGGCGAGCGCACGCGAGATCTGCTCGCTCGGTCCCCGCCAGGAGCGCGCCGCACACCTACGCGCGGGGAGGCGCGGGCGCCACTGTCGCCAACGCCGCACCCGCCGGGCCCGCTGTCTTCTGTACGAGCCTCACCAGGCACTCAGTTCACCTAGCTCCGGCTCCCGCACAGGCACCGCAACAGCGCCTTGTACCTGCACTCGCGCCCGCGCCCACACGCGCGCCTCACCCTGCATGCGCACCGCGCCTGTTCACCCCGCACACACTCCGTGCCCGCGCCTGCACCCGCACTGCGCCCGCATCTAGCACTCACAGCGGTGCCGGCGCCCCGCCCCCGCACATGGGCCGCACTCGCATGGTGCCCGCACACGCCACCTGCGCCCCACACCCACAGCGCCCAGCATAGGCAACCACAGAGCTGTCTCTTCCCCAGGATGCCGGGGTACCCGCGACTCCCCACCTCGCGGGCACACACACAAGGTACCGCACACAATGAACCCGGCCTCCTCTGCCTTGAAGGCTCCTTCCCCTGGGTTGCAGGAGGGAACTGGTGTCCACATGGAGGGTTATTCATATGCCACCCCCATAGGACTCATTCCTTACACCTCCATGAGAAGATGCTGCCAGACCCACCCGCCTCAGTCTCTATCACTCCACGCACGTAGTTCCTTCCTGCCTGGCCTGGCAGAGCTGGGTGAGCACACGAGGCTGGGTGAGCACACGAGGATGAGAGTGAGAGGGTGAGGGCTGCCCTCTCCTCATGGCCCCTCTATTCCTTCTAGGATTGGTGGTTGGGGTGTCTGAAGTGCCAGGAATGGACTTTTGGAGTCCAGGCAGAGGGGCTTGAGCCAGGGAAACAGTGGCTGCCCTGTCAGGGACTCCGGGGTTCTGACAGCTTGCAGCCTCTAGGCCTGGTCAATCTGCTTGAATCCTGCTATGTCCTGGAAGGAGAGTCCATTCTTTTCCTGTCCCTCTTCCAAGCACCTCTGGAAAGTGGCCCTGAAGGCCAAAAAGGAGTTGAGCACAGGCAGAGAAGAAGGGAGGGTGGAGACAGGTCCCACCCTATTTCCCACCTAAGAGCCTTCCCCCAGGGAAAGCACCCTCACTCTTCTGAGGGGAGAGGCCAGGTCTGTCCCAGGCAGACTCTGAGGAGAGAGTTTCCAGGCAGTTCTGGATGAGGCCAGGACTCTGCCCTGACATAACCCCACTTACTGCTCCCCACAGGCAGATTCTGGGCCTGTCCAGCTCATACCTCAACCCCAGGCCAGCCCAGGTCAATCCCTGGAAGCCACAGTTAAGTGTCTCTTGGATAAAAGAGAAATGAAGGTTCTGCAGTGGGTAACCAGGTCCCTTCCCCACAAGGATGCATTTGGAATGGGGCTGCCTAGTGATGAGTATGCCACATGGCAAATCCCTGCCCTGGTTGGGTGCAGACCTAGCTCATACCCAGAAGATGGACAGCTAGAGCATGAGGGACATGTGCAGGCTAAAGGCAAGTGTAGGTCCCAGATAGAAGTCCCCAGCTGAGGAAGGGAAATCCTGGCCTTGACTTCAGCAGGACCCAGACAAGAAGGGAAAGCTGTCTGTGCTGCAGTACTGGGCTTAGACATGGAGAGCCCTGGACCATCCAAACAGGAACAGGTCTGGGAACTGGAAGTTTGTTCTTGGGATTGTGTCTAACCCCACAGAAGCCTGTCCTTCCACCTACTGAGAACAGCTGCTTTGTGCCCTTCTGTGCTCTGGAAGGAGGCAGGGTTGCACATAGGATACAATTAGCAAAACAAAATTTCACCCCTCTGCAAATCAAGATCTCCAAGCTACCCAAAGTCACACACACTCCTAGCAGTGTGTCCAGATGACAAAGTGGTATCAGAATCCAAATGACAGCTGACATTGATTGTACTTATATGCATTTTACATGTATTTTCTAATTTATTTCTCAGTCCTATGAGGCATATCATTATCTGCATTTTACTAGATGGGACAACAGAGAAACAGAGAGGTGAGGTAACTTGCCCACAGCACACGGCTACAAAAAATGACTGGAACTCAGGCAAGCTTCCCTTGCCTTTTTCTTTTGCGCACACACACACACACACACACACATACAGATGCACATCTATACACACATACTGGCATATAAACACAAACACATGAACGTGCACTCATATACAAACATACATAGGTACACAAATACATATGCAAATACACACATACAGATTCATACATGCACACTCGCGTGCGCACACACACACACCTCATACAGCTTCCTGAAGCTGCAGGTGAAGACACAGAAGCACTCTGTGTGTTCTTACGTGAGATCACCTTTCAAAAAGTGGGGAGGCTAACCAGGACCAGGTTTACCCAAACATTGAGTCACTAGTGGATACAATTTGAGGCCCAATATATCCTGTGGCTCTCCCCTGACTCTCGTAACACCTGGGACACCCAGCAGCTCCTTGTCTGGGCTGAAACATGTGAAACTTCCCTGACGAGGGCAGGAAAGTCGGAGCAAGTGGGCACTACCCAGTGGGGACGGGTTGAGCTATCAGAGGCAGCCAGGCTATCTCTACCCATCTCCAGACCGGGAGTGTTTCTTCCTTGCAGAGTGAAAAGGTTAGAATGGAGAAATGCTTCCATTTACAACTGTTTCTGGTTCCCAAATACAGAAGTCCTCTCGTTCCCTTTGACTCCGGCCAAAATTCCCTTTTCTTCCCGCTCCTCACCCTGTCTTCAGAAAGGGCCCTCTTCCACCCCCACCTCCGTGCCATCTCTGCCTCCCACCTTGTCCTTTCTAGCTCACTTTCTAAAGCAAGGAGGGCTCTCCCTCCCAGGTGGCAGCTGCGGTGGTTGTGGGGAATATCAGTTCTGGGAGGTTATTGTTAGGACAGTCACCATGGCAACAAGCATCACATCTGCAAAACCAAAAGTGCTGCACATGGGGCTCATTCTCCCAAAGAAAGCACAATCTTCCCTGTCCCCTCACCTCCAGGGGTTGCTGTCATGGGTATGGTGGGGGCGCGGGGTATAAAATGTCACTGCCTTTACTCCTCCCAGGCCCAGCCGTCTGTCCAGGAGAGTAGATTACCAGAGCAGGAAGATCCAAGTCCATCAATTCCTAATCATCCAGCCCTGTACACAGCAGTCCATTCAAGACACCATGGCAGGCATATGAGATGGGGATGGGGATGATGATAGTGGTGTTGTGTGGTGGTGGTGATGATGGTAAAGGTGTTAGTGGAAATGATGGTAATGATGTTGGCAATAATGATAATGGTGATGGTGATGATGGTGGTGGTGATGGTGATGATGATGTTGGTGATGATTGTTTTGAAGATGTTGATAGTGATGGTGATGGAGACAGTGGGCCACAGCCAAAATTTACAATGCAAGTAAGAAATTTACAATTCAAGTAAAAAATCATTCAAAAAGTCTGATGTCCACCACTCTTGTAAATTCACAACAATACTGCAATATAGGAGCTATCATTACCTTCCTTTTACAAATGAGGAAACTTTGGCACAGGTAGACTTCGATCACAAAGTTTAGTGCAGTATTAGCATCCAGATCTGCCTGAATAGTCGATGACTTTAGCCACAATATTCTGCTCAAGAGTGACCCCTGGCTTTTTTTAATGCAGTTACTCTGTGCCAGCTGTGTGCTGGTCCTCCCCAGGCACCAATCACACAAGGGAATGAAATGGACAAGGTGGCTGTGTCAGCAGGCCTAACACCCAAGACTGACAATAACACACATTGTGATGTTTGTTACACAATAGTGCCTCCCTCATCGATGGTGTGGCCTTTCATGGCTTCAGTGACCCATGATCAACCACAACCCCAAAAAAAAACTAAATGGAAAATTGCATAAATAAGCAATTCATAAGTTTTAAATTGCATGCAGTTCTGAGTAGTGTGATAAAACCTCACACCATCCTGCTCCATCCCACTGGGACATGAATCATCCTTTGTCCAGCATATCCACAGTGTAATGTATGTACATACAGGAAAAAAACAGTATATATAGCGTTCCGTACTATCTGTAGTTCCAGACATCCACACGGGTCTTGGAACATGTCCCCCACAGATAAGGGGAAATAATTCCACATAGATTTAAAGCAGAGTGACCTGCTTGAGAGTGACAGAGTGGCAGCTTCAGAGTGGGCATCCATGGAAGACTTTCTGAGGTGGTGACCTGTAAAATGAGGTCTAAAAGAAAGAGAGAAAAGAGCCTTGAAAGCATAAATAGAAAAGGTGCTGGAAGAAGAGGCAACCATGCAAAGACCCTGTGGCTGGACCAATAAGGTGCATTTAAGGAAGAGAGTAGAGAAGAGAGGGCCAGCAAAGACCCCACCAACTTCTGTCCATGGTTCATCAGCAGATTCTGCCTGACACCTAAGGGATTTGAGCCACCTTAAATGATTAACAAGCAAAGCAATGAAGCTCTCCAGTCATCTGTGGGCATCCACAGGCCTGGCCCAAAGGCTCATCCCAAGGATATAGGTCAGAAAGCCCAGACTTGCTCCCTTTTCACCAAGCACCACGTGTTAGGAGGGCACTGTCATGTTCAGGAAATGCCATTCCTTGGGAGAGAGAGGGAAGTAAGAGCAACCCTTCTAAGCCCACTCCCCCACTGGAGCTTGGTGCCATTTCTCCTGCGTCTTGTCCAGGCCTATGGCTGGCTGGGATTCCCCAGAGAACTCTAGCCCTCTCTGATCCCTAGGTGAAGTCTGTCTGTTCTGGAGGAACCTCAGACCTGGACCTCTAAAGAACCAGCACTGTCCCAGCCCAGCCACCAATCCAGGCACCTCTATCACCAGTCGTGGTTGAGCTCATGGAAATAGATCCAAATGGCCAGGTACAGCCAGGTGCAGCTCTAGCTCCCCCTTCCCTGCATGGACACCACAGGCTTGTTGCTATGGAAACTGCCTCCTGCGAGGGGTGTCAGGAGACCTGCACTAGGATCCTTCCCACTCTCTCTTGTACAGCCTCCAGCCATGGGCAGGAAGGCCCAACTGTCAGAAGAGGCCTGGTGAGAAGTTTGCAGTTGACTGCAGACCAAGAGGCCTGTGTGCACTGTAGGGTGATCAAGAGGCCTCAGGGACCAGGCTGCCTCCATGTGCTGCTCTGGTGTCTGGGGTCAGCCCTCTCGTGGTGCTCTAACATGGAGATCTGGTCATCACATTCATGTTCCAAGTAAGGGATAGAGAAAGGAAGGATGATGGCAAGCACTGGCCAGATTTCTGCCTCGTGGCCCCACTGACAGCCCATTGGCCAGTAACTGATCACATGACTATAATTTGCCATAGGGGAGACTGGCATGTGGGTATCTGTCACTGAGGAAGTGGAGAATCATCCTGGGGGACAAGCACTGGTCTGTGTCTCTCCCTGTGCTCTGACCAATGCTGCTGAGGAACCAAAGTCCGCAAAGCACACAGCGGCTATTTCTGGATGCTGCTTTGTGATAGGAGTTGATACTTGGTGACTGTTAATATTTGCTATTGTTAACAGATGTAAAACATTGTAAGGATCGTATACATAAATGTGGGACAGACACTCAGGAGATGTATTTGGCAGGTTTTTTTTTTTTTTTCTATACTGGGATTTGATCTCAGGAGTTCTCTACCACTGAGATACATACGCCCTTAGCTCTTTTTGTATTTTTATTTTGAGACATGGGCTCACTAAGATGCCCAGGCTGTCCTTGAACTTAGAATCCTCCTACTTCAGCCTTCAAGTTGCTGGGACCATAGGTATGTGCCACCTCTCCCAGTTTGTTAGTTTTTATAAGATTAAACAGGGGATGAGCCCACCATATGATCCTGCTATTCCGCTCCTGGGTATCTTTCCAGGGGATTTAGAATCAGCACATTATAGTGACACAGCACTATCTTTGTTCATAGCAGCTCAATTTACTATTGCTAGGTTATGGAAACAACCCAGATGTCCCTCACTGGATGAATGGATCCAAAAACTGTGGTACATATACACCATGGAATTTTACACAGCAATTAGAAACAATGATATTGCAGCCTTTGAAGGTAAATGGATGGCTATGGAAGCAATTATGCTGAGTAAAATCAGCTTAACCCAGAGAACCAAGGGTCGGATGTCTCCACTCATTTGTGGAGGTTGGAACTAGACCCCAGCCATTCAGAAAGGTGGTTTATTATCATGTGTTCAATCCAGATAAGGTGTAATGTTATACAGCCTAATACTTTTTTAGAGATATTGTGGGTAAGGGAAGGGAGGGATACGGGTGGAAAATGGGGGGGCACTCCCAGGGGTAAAGGGAAGGGGTGAGGGAAACAGGGAGGAAGTAAAGTAGGAAATAAGGGAGGGGAGGAGGGAGGGAAATTTGCACAAGCACATTTGTAGTAGCTCTATTCATAGAGCTGAAATTCAAGAGCAGCAGAAATCTCTCTAAACAGGAACACAGGCAAACAAATTGGTGTAGATCAATAAAAAAAGAATACCTACTAGTACACTCATGATGCAGATGAATCTCTCAGACCTAAAGCTGAATGGAAGAATACACACTGCATAATTCTGTTCCTACAGAATTCTAGGTGTGGACGATGGTTATAGAGACCAGAACAGTGACTGGCACTGCAGAGGGTCAGGTGGCAGTAGGACTGACTTGGAAGAGCTCAAGGGAATTTTCTGGGATGGTAGAAATATCCCTCTCTCTCTCTCTCTCTCTCTCTCTCTCTATATATATATATATATATATATATATATATATAGTGTGTGTGTGTGTGTGTGTGTGTGCTTACACAAGTGTACACATTTGCCCAAAACTTGGCAAAATCTATACTTAAAATCAGTGCATTTTAAATGTGGTTTACATGTGAGTTCCCTGTAATTATGTATGTAAATCATACCTCAGCTTAAAAATAACATGAAATGTAAGTTGATATTGCTATTCCATATGGTGAATACACATTTTCTCAGTCACATGAAACAGCTTAGCAATAGAGCAAGTATTAGGACACAAAGGAAATTTTTAAAAATTTTACAAAAGCAGGAATCACTGAAAACAGTATTAAAATTGAGAAGTAACTAAAGAAAGGGCAAATCCATTCAGCAGGAAATTAAAATGACAAACTAAGGACACTGCAGAAATGAAACTTACAAACAAGCATAAGACAGACCACTTTGTATTATAAATAGTGGGCACAGAGATGTCATGGGCCAGTGTGCACTTATTGGAAAACAGGCAAGACTGAAAATGAACTGAAGTTTACAGCTCAGAGAACTAGGAAAGCTGAGCAAGATAAGTCCAAAAAAAGGTCAAAGGATGAGTTTGATAGCACTGAACATAAATAAATGAAATAAAGAACAATAGGATGACTAATAAATTAATTCCAAATTCTAGATCTTCAAAAAACATTTTATTTATTTATTTCTGTGGAATCCAGGCAAGCTAGACAAGTGCTCTACCTCTGAGTACACCTTCAGTCCCCCAAATTTATAACAGTAAAATGGATAAATCTTTGACAAGTCTGGTCAATAACAAAAATAAGCCAGACAAATAGATATAAAAGAGGTAAAAACTTAACTAAAAAGATAAAGGTTATGAAAGACTACATACAACTGACCCTCTGTATCTGCAGGTTTCAAATCCAAAATATTCAATAACCTCAGATCAAAAATATTTGGGAAGCTAGGCACAGTGGAGCATATCTGTAATCCCGGTGACTCAGAAGGCCAAGGCAGGTGTATCACAAGTTCAAAGCCAGACTCTGCACTTAGTGAGGCCCTAGGTAACTTAGTGAGATTCTGTCTCAAAATAATAAACAAAAGGGCTGGGGATGTGGCTCAGGGGTTGAGTGCCCCTGGGCTCAATTTTCTGTACCCCCCACAAAAATATTAGGTCTGTTCTCAACATGTATAGACACTTTTTTTATATTCCCATGCAATAAATTATAACAATTATTAACATAGAATTTACATTGTATTAGGTATTACAAGTAATCTAGAGATGATTTAAAGATCACAGGAGGATGTAAGTAGGTTTTATACAAGCTCTATACCATTTTATAGAAGGAACTTGAGCATCTGAGGATTTTGGTATCCATGGGATCCTGGAACCAATCTCCAGTGATGCTGAGGGATAACTGTTAAGAAATTTTTCCAGGGCTGGAGTGGTGGCTCAGTGATTACAGCACTTGCCTGGCATGCATGAGGATGCGGGTTCAAACCCCAGCACCATGTATACAACAAAGTGTCAGAGCAATGAAAGCCACATGAAAAACTAAATAAAAAATTGATTCTCGGGGCTGGAGCAGTAGCTTGGCGGTTAGGCGCTTGCCTGGCATGTGTGAGTACACGGGTTCAAACCCCAGCACCCACGTATACAACTAAGTGTCCAAGGAATGAAGGTCACATGAAAAACTAAATAGAAATTATTTCTCTCTTTCTCTTGCTCTCTCACTGTCCCCTTTCTTTAAAAAATTTTTTTTATTCTCTTTCTCTTTCTCTCACTGCATCCCTCTCTTTAAAAAAGAAAAGAAAGAAAGAATGAAAAAATTTTTCCAATAAGTGGAAAAGTGTAGTTGAAATTCGTTGTGGAGAAGCATAAATTATTCATGTTGACTCAAAAAAAAAAGAGTAAATGTAAAACCTGTGGTGTATTTTGCATAAAAAGACTGCTTTTGCACTATTTTAAAAGTCAAAGAGAGGGGCTGGAGCAGTGGCTCAGCAGTTACGGCGCTTGCCCAACATGCACAAGGATATGAGTTTGAACCCCAGCACCACGTACACAATGAAGTATCCAAGCAACAAAAGTCCCATGAAAAACTAAATAAAATTGATTCTCTCATTCTCTCTCTCACTGTCCCTCTCTTTAAAAAAAAAAAAAAAAAAAAAAAAAAAAAAACTCAAAGAGAGCATTAAAATAGAAGAAGGGACCAAAAAATCCTGACAAGGAGATGAAGGGGGCCCTCTTTGGCCTCCAGGGTCCCGGCCTCCATCAGCTGCAGATGCACAAGGAGATCTTCTACAATGTCAAGGTATGGGAAATCAGGGAACACCGGCGGGATTTTTGTTGTTGTTGCTGTTGCTTCATTTTGTTCTGTGCCTGGAAACTTGGAAAACGTTGAGCGTTAGGTTCTAGTTCGTGGGTCCAAGAAGAGCAGGGCTGAGGCTGCCCCATTTCTGAGCCTCCTAGAGAAGACAGTCTCTAGGCCCACACATTGCAGGCACAACAGTGCGGGAGCAAGAGGGTTTGTAAGGCAGCAAGCCTCAGTACCGGATGCTGGGGCTTAGTTACTCAGGGTTTTGGAGGTGGAGGGAAGACGGAATTTCTAATAAAGATATGCACAGTGGTGCTATTTATAACAGAAAAAACTGGAAACAGCCCAAATCGCCCCCTGCAGGGGACTGGCCTGGCAGAAACAGCAGAGTTGATCAAGCCGAGGGAAATGCTGGCTGCGTGCCAGACGGGAGGGTGAGGGCTCCCTGGATACAAGAGCCGCTTGCGTGGGGGAAGCCAAATATAATGCAGTTTGTACACAGCCACCATAATTATGGAAGCTGCATGCATGGGCATATGGACGGCGTCAGGTGATGGCCGGCAGGAAATCGCAGGAGTGACTACAGCTGGAACAGCACTTCTTAAGTCCTTCCTGTATGCCCAATATGTCATTCTGGTCAGTGTAGTGCAAAGGAAGAAACCCTGAATGGTTAAGAAATGTGTTGGAAGACAAAGAGCAGTAAAGGAGGCAGTGGGAGGCTGCTGGAATCTCAGGCTTGCCCATGCCTGTTCTGAGCCAGATGCCAGTCTTCCACACGTTCTGGCCAGGATGGGGCAGCAAGAAAACCACCTGCAGAGACAACTCTATCCTAACTGCACTGTTCTGTGCACAGAACCTGAAGATCATGGGGCCTTTCCCCAGAGAAGCCGCTCCCACCCTCAGCATCACCACCTCCCCACCACAACATTGATAGGTTCTCTAGAGCAGGGATTGGGAGGGAATGTGTTTTAAAGCCACCTTTCCTCCCTTTGGAGAGTGTCATGCTGCTCCCACGATCTTGCAGAGGTTCTTGTCACTGACTCTGAGACAGGCGCCAATCCTCTTGGCCTTCCTTGGGCTTCCCTCTAGTTTTGGGTCTCCCATTCTACAACAGGCAATCCCTGTGACCCTGTCAGGTGATAGATGAGCTCTGAGGTCCCCAGAGTGGAGTGGCCCCTGCCCAAACCACAGCCTGAAGACAAAGAGGCCTCTGTTGGGATCCAGCCTGCATTTGGCCTTCTCTGGTGCCTCAGAAGAAGCTTGGAACAATGGACACAGCTCTCCTGCTCCTTCCCTTAGTCCCTGTCCCACCTGTATCCTACAGTACAACCTGGCAGTCACCAGGGACTCTGATCCAGGGACCACCTGATGGGGGTGAAGATAAAGGCCATGATGTGTCATGGTACACAGCCATACCTAGCACCCAATAGGTGTGTGCACCAGCCTGGGCTGCAGCCATGTTCCTTTCTTTCTGGGCCCCTCTCTAAATGCCCCTCTCTCTGGTATAGCTGGGCATCAGCCACACAACTGGAATGCAGAATTCACCTGGGGCCTAGTACACTCACCAGTGGGCCTAGACCTCACAGCAGCCAGCATTTGACAGAAGCCAGTCCAGGAAGACCCTCATGTAACCCCAGCTATGGGGTCAGCCTCCAAGTCAGGGTACCCCTCATGCTTCTGGATGCTTCTGTGACCTCGAAGACAATGGCAGTTCCCACCTTCTGAACCCCATCATATTTTTAAGACAAATGGCTCTTATCCAGGGCTTCTGCCCAGATGGTTGGCCTCTGCAGGGGCTGGATTGGTCCTGATCCCCGTGTAGATTCCTGGGAATCTTCTGAGCCCTCCTCCTCTTCTTGCTTCCCACAAGAGGAATTGCTGGGGCCCAGCCTAACTATGGCCCTACCACCTCCTTGAAACCACTTCTACAGTGACTTCACCTTTGTGACCACTACCCACATTAATAACAGCTGCTGTTACTGGCAGGGGGCTGGAAGGGCTCCAGTTGTAAGAGTGTTTTGGAATTGGAATTTGGTGGCCCACTGCAAGTGAGACATGAGTGGTGGAGGGAAACAGGTGGTGTGCACTCCTCTTGCCTTCCTGTCTTGCAGGGTAGGATAAAGGAAAAACAAAAGAAAGGAGCAGGTTTGGGATAAAGATATTAAATTCCGCTTAGGGTGTGCAGAGTTTAAGGGCATCCTAAACATACACTCCCTGCAGTATCAGGTGTTCCAAAGCACCACAAAATCATCAGTGGAAGGAGGATTTAATTGCAGCCTAGGAATGAAAAGGTCCACTACAGATTTTGGGGATGTGTAGCATGGAGGTGTTGAGAGCATGTAAAGAGACCAAGAGGAGCACAAGAGGGAGAGAACCAGAGGGCAGAGCATTATGGAAGCTGGTCAAGAAGTCTCCAGGCAGAGAAATGCCCATAAGGTAGAAGGCCAGGATCCAGGTCACAGTGGGTCAAGGAGGGCGCAGGGGTCAGGAAATGGAGATGAATATTACTGTCTCTGTCAGGAATTAGTTGTGATTTTCAAATCTGGACATTATGGATTAGGTGGTACCAGACTAGCCCCCACCATAAATAACCATAAACATGGACAAAACATATAAGACAACTGTTTTCAGGCAGAGGACACCAGGTGATGCAAAACATGAGTCTCTGAAAGAAGGGAAACCCACAAGATAAGCTCCACGATTACTCTCCTCTCTCTCAGGACAGTTTCCTTCTGTTTGGAGTAGTATGATGAAATCTTGGTCTTTGCTGCTCACTCTTTTGTATCTAGGACTTGAATCATACCTATGTCCAGTGTATCCATGCTGTATATGCTACTCACCTGTGAGTCATTTAGTAACTCTGTTATCAGATTAACTATTGTAGTATTGCAGTACTTGTATTGAAGTGACCCTTGTTTTATTTATTAATGACCCTAAAATGTAATAATAGCAAGGGAGGCATAAACTATGAAAAGATAGATTAGCCCCAGTATGATGTGGTAATGTTGCAGGGCATTTAGGAGAAAATACAGCATATAAGGTTCCATTTTATCTGTAGCTTCACTTATCTACTGGGGGTCTTAGAATATTTCCCTGGTGGATAAGGAGAGACAACTTCATATTGTTGAGTTGTAATTATGATTATGGGTATCCTTGCCTCATTCCAAATCTCAGGGGGAATGTTTTAAATATTTCATCATTAAGAAGGTTTTTTATAGCTACTCTTTAACAGAATAAGAAAATTCCCCTCTATTCCTAGGATATGATCTGAATAATTCTAATCTTTTAAAATGTGTTAAAACGTATGACTCACCCACATGATCAATTCTTGTAATGTTCCATATGTATTGGAAAATAATGTGTATTCTATCATTATTGAGGAATGGTATTCTACATATGTCAAATATGTCAAGTTTGTTAATTATGTTATTCATGAGCTTTTTGTCTGCTTGTTCTTTCATTTGTTATGGGAGTAGGTTAAAGTCTTCCACTGTGATTGTCAAATTTTCTATTTCTCCTTTTAGTATTGTCAATTTTTACTTTATATAATATGAAGTTATGTTAAGCGCATGTGAAATTTTAAATTGTGTATGGAATATGAAGTTGTTATTAAGTTCAGATAAAATTTTAAATTACATATCTGTTGAGTCCACCTTTTTATCACTATGATATGTCCCTCTATCTCTAGTTATCCCTTTTTGTTTCTTTCTTTCCTTCCCCCTCTCTACCGCCCAAGGCCTTGCACATGCTGGGTAAGCACTGTACCACTAAGCTATTCTCAGCCCTTGTCCTTCTTTTCTTTTCTTTTTTTTTTTTAAGAGAAAGATTCAATTTTATTTAGTTTTACATGTGGCTTTCATTGCTCTGATGCTTCATTGTGTACATGGTGCTGGGGTTTATACCTGTGTCCTCACGCATGCCAGGCAAGCACTGAAACAGCTGAGCCACCACTCCAGCCCCCATCTTTGTTTTCTTAATGTCTATTTTATATAATGATAGTATAACTATATTAACTTTCTTTGGATAGTTTTGGCATGGTGTACAGTAAAGGTAAACTGATCAGGCATGGTTGGTCTAAATCCCGCACAATCCAAGATGAACTAACTGGCCGTGGATGTGCTCATGGAAGATAGCCTCTCAGCCTGTGGAATATCCACTCTGAAAAGAGTATTTTTATATGGCTGAGGCTCTGAGACATGCATGCTGTTTCAGTTAAACCAACTATGAACTAAATTTTGTTCCCCCAAAACTCTTATTTTGAAATCCTAAACCCTACTGACTCAGAATGTGACTGGATTTAGATAGTAATAGGGACTTTAAAGAGGTTATTAAGGTAAAATGAGGCCACTAGAGCGGGTCCTGATCCAATATGGCAAATGTCTTCATAAGAAGAGGAAATCTGGACACAGACATGCACAGAGGGATGGCCATGTGACGACACAGGAAGAAGACGCTGTCTACAAGCCAAGGAGAGAGACCTCAGAGAAACCAATCTTGCTTATACCTTGCTCTGGGACTTCTAGCATCCAGGACTATGAGAAAATAAATCTATGTTATTTACTATGCCTAGTCTTTGAAATTTTGTTATGGAAGACCTATCAAACTAATATAATCAGATATCTTACTCAACAACGTAACCTATGGTGAATACCTACAGCCCTGGGCTGTGTACTGTATCAATTTGACCTCTTGCAGGCTGGAGACTGAGTAGCTAAGGTCAGTCATGCACACAATGCATGTCTGTGTGACTAACTCCTCCTAAAATCCATGTACATTAAGGCTCAAGTATGCTTCTTTAATTGTGAATATTTCATATGTGTATTCATATGCAATACATTATTGCTGGGAGAATTAAGCATCTTCCATGCAATAGACGGAACATATACAGAAGCTTGTACCTAGATTCACCTGGATTTCGTTCACGTGCTTTTTCCCTTTACTAATTTTAATCTGTAATCTTGTCCTTTAATGAACTGTGATCATTTGAATAACAGCTCTTCTGAGTCCTGAGTCCTTCTAGTGAACCATCAAGCCTGAGACTGGTCTTAGGGATATGTGAAACACATCGGATATATTTTTCACCCTTTTATATTCAATTTCCCTGCGTCCTCATATTTCAAACATGTCTCATGTAGCAAAATAGTTTTTTTTGTTTTCATTAAGCCTATCTTAGTCTTTTATTTGAAATATTTAGCCCACTTATACTTAGTGTAATTTCTGATGATATATTTTAGTTTGTACACCTTATAAGAATTTTTTCTACTCATACACACTATGTGTTTACATTCCTTTTGCTCCTTTTTATTGTCTTTGCTTGGATTATTTTTATTATTTCATTCCCCTCCCCATTAGCCAGTTGGTTATGTATAACTTTGCTACTATTTTATTTATTTACATACTTGTAAATTTTTTTTAGTGGTTACTCTTGGTGACAACATGCCAGAAGAACTCTCTGTACTCATGTTTAAATTTTTCCTACAAATAGATTCATTTTACCTTAACTTTTGAAAAATATCTTTGCTACAGAATTCTAAATTGGAGTAATTTTCCCTAGAACTTTATTTTTTTTTAAAGAAAGGGACAGTGTGTGTGTGTGTGTGTGAGAGAGAGAGAGAGAGAGAGAATCAATTTTATTTAGTTTTTCATGTGCCTTTTGTTGCTCCGACACTTCATTGTGTATGTGGTGCTAGGGTTCCAATGCACATCCTTGCGCATGACAGGCAAGTGCTGTAACTGCTGAGCCACCACTCCAGCCCTCCCCAGAACTTTAAAAATGTTATTGTTGAAAAGTGTGCTATTCATCTGATTGCTATTCCTTGGAAGTTCTTCCTTTTCCTCCAGGTCCTCTAAGGTTGTCCTTCTATTTATCCTGCTTGGAATTCATCAAGTTCTTCAATTTGTAGATCGATGGCATTGCTTTGTTTCTAAAATTATCATACTCTCATGTCACTTTTGCTCCATCATCTTCCTTTGCTCCTTTTGAGACTCCAGTTGTATCTATTTTAGAACTTTTCAATATGTTCCTCATATCTTTTACACTGCTTTCTGTATTTTCTATCTTTAAAAAAATCTTTGTGCATTAGCCTTGACATTTTCTAGTGTTCTGTCTTCTACTTCTACCAACCCTACCAGTGTACTTCCATTAACTCTCTCCTTTGTTGTGTTCCAGCCACTCTTAAACCCATCTACTCTGAATATCAGTTACTGTTTTCAAGTCTAGAATTTATATATATGTATTTTTTCTCTAGTGAAATCTTTACCTTATTATCCATTTCCTTTAAAATATTAATAACAAATCAGGAGTGGTGGCACATCCTGTAATCCTAGCTACTCAGGAGGCTGATGCAGGGGAATTACAAGTTCCAGGGACGCCTGGTAATTTAGGGAGATCCTGTCTCAAAATAAAAAGGACTGAGCATGTAACTCGGTGGTAGAGCATTCCTGTATTTGAACCCCAGAACTGAACATAATAAATATTAAACATAAAATACTAATAACAGGGCTGGAGCAGTGGCTCAATGGTTATGGTGCTTGCCTGATACGCGTGAGTACACGAGTTCAAACCCCAGCACCATGTACACAATGAAGTCTCATAGCAATGAAAGCCATGTGAAAAACTAAATAAAATTCTCTCTCTCTCTCCCTCTCTCATTGTCCTTCTCTTTTCAAAAAAAACTTTATTAAAAAATACTAATAACAGTTATTTTAAAGTCTAATAGTTCCGATATCCGAGTCATCTGGGAAATTTTTCTTACTAACTTCTCTAGATATGCCTAGTAATTTTTAATGGGATGTTAAACATTATCTGTGAAAAATTAGAGAGGTTCTGGATACTATTATAATCTTCTTCCAGAGAGGATTGATTTTATTTCCTGGAGGTGCCAGAGTGTGAACAGGCTACCTTAATCAGAGTAACATTAGCTGGGCACAGAGGTACATGCCTATAATCCTAGCTATTTGGGAGGCTGAGGCCAGAGGATTGCAAGTTGGAGGCCAGTCTGGGCAACTTAGTGAGATCCTGTCTCAAAACAAAGGCTGGGGACATAACTCAGTGGTAGAGAGCCCTGGATTCAATCCCAGTATTTTAGAAAAAAGTAACATGAGTCAGGATTGCAGTCCTCACACATCTTTTTCTATAGTATCTTTGGTTCATGCCCACTTCTAGGATACTGCTTTATCCTGGCCCAACGGAGACCCTGAATTCCCATTTTTGTCTCTTCGTAACCATGACATCATTGCACTCCACTCATCTTTCAGTGACTTTCTTATTAGTGTATTAGCCTCTTGCTGTGTGTATTTAATAGATAAGTGCTTCAAGGGAAACTTATGAGTTTGGGGCTCCTGGATTCTTGAGTCCTGGCTAGCTTATCATCACACAATTAAAACCTTTCCTCCCCTTATTCCTGAAATTACTGAAAGTTCTGCTGGCTTCTTTACCTCTTGCTCTTGGTAGTAATAACCCTATGCTCATATTTCCAGCCTCTATCTCTACATCAACAATTGGTCAACACCCAGAGGGATAAGCAATGTGCAGAACACCAGCTCATACCTCCAATTCTCTTCTCTTTGGAAACTTGGCTCCTCAAGTTCTGGTTGTCTGCAGCTGTCCAAGACCTTCCAATCCATTTTTAATTTTTTTTATTTTTTTAGAGAGAAGGACAGTGAGAGAGTGAGAGAGAGAAAGAGAGAGAGAGAGAATCAATTTTTTATTGCGTTTTTCACATGGCTTTCGTTGCTCTGACACTTAGTTGCGTACATAGATGCTGGGGTTCGAACCCGTGTACTTGCGCATGCCAGGCAAGCGCCATAACCGCTGAGCCACGGCTCCAGGCCCCTAATCCATTTTTTAAACCTGGATTTTCTAGCTGATCTCAGTGGGGGTGGTGATCTGCTCCAAGGACTCCATTATAGCTGGAAATAGGAACTGGAAAAGGGGCAATTTTATAGATGGCATCAAATTGAGTTTCCAGACAGAGTAAAATGAATACATGGTAATAATTATGATGGTTTCCACTTACTAAGCATTTATCACCTTCCAAACTTCATGCTAAGTGGTCCCATGTATTATGTCATTTTGATTTTTATAACAATTGCATTGGTTAGGTACTACACCTATTCTCATTTTATATATGTGGAAATGGAGAGTTTGGCAAATTAACTTGTCCAAGCAGTTTGTCTATCCCCTGGAGCCAAAATGCACAGAAAAATTTTTAAAGTTTTTTTTTAAATTGTGATTAAATACGTATATAACATAAAATTTGCCATTTTAATATTTTAAGTACATAATTCAATGGCATTAAGTACATTCACAGTGTTGGAACCATCACCACAATATATTTCCAAAATTGTTTCATTACCTCATTCAAAAATTCAATAGTCTTATAATAACCCCCCCCTGTAATTCACTTTACTTCTGTCCCAATGAATTTGCCTAGTCTAGATATTCAGTTAAGTAAAATCATAACTTATTTGACCTTTGTGTCTGGCTTACTTCTTATGACACTATGTTCAAGGTTCATTCATATTATATCATGTATCAGAACTTCATTTATTTTTGTGGCAGAATGATAGTTCATTATATTTATACATCCTATTTTGTTTATCCATTCATCATTTGGTGGACATTTGAATTATTTCCTACTTTTTTAAAATTTTTATTCGATAAACATGGTCTTACAACTAGGAGGGGTTCATCGCCAAACAATCAAGAACAAAAGTGTAATGACAGAACAAGTCAATATTGGTGCCAGACCATGGTTTCCCCTCTTTGGGTTCCCCATGGTTCCATGTTTCACTTTACTTAAGACCCAAGTTAATTGGACTTCTTGTGGAAGTCAGAGGTTCCCCTCAGGTTAGATTCCCCCATACTACCTCCCTCTGGTCACCTTGATGTCTTTCCTATTCCCTTCTCTCCCTCCTACTTCCCTTCTTTTGTCCCCCAGGAACCTAAGCACAGTTCCCCATGAACATGTAAGAATTCATACATACCGAGGTAATTGTTAGGTTAACCATGTAACGTACTGATTCTGCTAATATTCTAGTATCCACAAATGAGAGAAAACATTCAGCCCTTGAGTCTCTGAGTTTGGGATACTTCACTTTGAAGCAAAATTTTTCCCATCTCCATCCTTTTGGCTGCAAATGGCATAATATCATTTTCTCTAATAGCCGAGTAGTACTCCATTGTATATATGTACCACAGTTTTTGGATCCACTCATCAAGCGAGGGGCGTCTGGGTTGGTTCCATAATTTAGCTATAGTAAATTGAGCTGCTATAAACATTGATGAAGCTGTATCTCTATAGTAAGCTGATTCTAGCTCTTTTGGGAAGATACCCAGGAGTGGGATAGCTGGGTCAAAAGGCGGTTCCAGCCCTAATTTTTTGAGGAGTCTCCACACTGCTTTCCATAGTGGCTGAACCAGTTTGCAGTCCCACCAGCAACGTAACAGTGTTCCTCTTTTCCCACAGCCCCTCCAGCACCTGTCATTGTTTGTATTCTTCATTTTTGCCACTCTGACTGGAGTGAGGTGAAATCTCAGCGAAGTTTTGATTTGCATTTCTCTTATTGCTAGTGATGTAGAACATTTTCTCATATGTTTGTGGGCTTTTTGGACTTCCTCCGTTGAGAAGCTTCTTTTTAGTTCCATAGTCCATTTATTAATTGGATTATTTGTGGTTTTGATATTTAATTTTTTTAGTTCTTTGTATATTCTGGATATTAGCTCTCTGTCCACGGTGTAGCAGGCAAAATTTTTCTCCCATTCTGTAGGTATTTCCTACTTTTGGCTATTGTGATTAATGTTCAGTGAACAATGGCATACAAGTATCTATTTGAATCATGTTTTAAATTTTGGGGGGTCTATACCTAGGAGTGGAATTGCTGATCATATGGCAATTCTGTTTAACTGCTTGAGGAAATGACAAAATATTTTCCACAGCAGCCGAACCGTTTTATATTTCCACCAGTAATGTAGTTGGGTCCCAGTTTCTCTGCCTCCTTACCAACTTTTTTCTTTTTTGGTTTTTACAGGATAGCCATATGAGTATTTGTGGACTGAATATCATTATAGTTTTTACATTTCCCTATTGACTAATGGTATTATTTTTCATGGGTTTATTGCAGATTTGTAATTTTGTTTTAGAGATGTCTATTCAAGTTATTTTGCTCATATTTTGATTGGACTGTTTGTCTTTTTTATGTATATGTTGAGTTGCAGGAGTTATTTTTACATTCCAGATACTAAACTCTTCTTAGATATGACTTATAAATATTTCTTTTCCACTTTGTAGGTTGTATCTTCAGTTTCTTGATAATGTAGTTTGATGCACTGAAATTTTTTATTTTATTAAAAACCATTTAATTTTTTTTATTTGGTTGTTCATGCTTTGGTGTCATATCTAAGATGCCATTGTCAGATCCAAGGTCACGAAGATTTACACTTTTTATGAAGGGTTTTATGGTTTTAATTTTTATATTTAGATTCTTGACCCATTTGGAGTTTATTTTCTGTGTTGTGTGAGGTAGGGGTCTAATTTCATTCTATGAAATAAGCAAATTCATAAAGAGCAGAACTGGAGAATAGAATAGATTAATAATTGACTAGGCTTGGGGGGTGGCAATGCAGAGTGAATATCAATGGGTACAAGGATTCTTTCTGAGATAATGAAATATTCTAAACTTAGTGGTGAGGGTTGCATAACTCTGTGAATACACTAAAAGGCACTGAATTATACTCTTTAAAAGGGTGAATTTTATTCTATGTGAAGTATACCTCAATAAAGCAGTTATTAAAGAGAACAAACACAAAGAACAGCTGGTGGCCATACAAAGGAGGACAGGCCTGGCAGCCCTGCCTCTATGGGAAGAAACATGCTGCCCTGGAGCCCTCCCATGGCTGTGGACCAGACCCCTGCAGTGCAGTTCATATTCTAGATTAAACAAGCAACCAGGGCTCTTCTCTCTTCCATAGTATCATGTTTTAGGGACTACAGGATCTTCTTTCATAAGAAGATCTTTTTCTCACTTCAACCCCAGGCTCAAATTCTGCCATTGATTCTTCAATCCTGGAGAATCAATCACAACAGAGAACTAACCACAGAGGCAGTACAGGTGCCCATCTCTGCTCTTGGAAGTGGGTGGGAGCTTCAAGGGAAGGGCAGGTACATTGGCAGCCCTGGAAACAAGCCAAGGTAAGGCTAGCTCCTCCCTGGTGTCTCCTCCAAGAAGGAGGGAGTGGGACTTGGCTAATCCCCTAGCACAGGAGCAGTTAGCAAAGAGTGTTGGGGGGTGACTTCCTACTCTGTCTTCCCACGGCCAGGCCAACATGGGGCTAGGCACAGAGTTCACTTGCTGACAAATCCACCTTAGGTTCAAACTGAGATTTGAACATTTGGGCTCATGGACAGCTCCTTGGAGCCCAGCTTTCACTGTCTGGTTGTATGAGGCTTCTTCATGGGTGGTAAGAGGTGAAGGTGTGGGAGGATCAGAAGTTCTTTCTATGGAGCACATCTCAGGGTTCCTACACTTGGAGGGTAGAGGGACTTGGGCAGGAGTGTCAGCATCCTCCTGTGGGTGCTGTTGGGGGTAACAGCAAAAGCACCTTGGTGGCCTTTCTTGGCAGAGGATGTTGAAAATAGCAGGCCATGATGAGGACTGAGGCTAGCAAATCTGCTGCTGGGCACGAAGGTGTGAGACTGAGACCCTGGGTTGGAGCTGAGGGCTGGAGGTAGTTCAACTGATGCCACTCTTATGTGAACCTGTGTGGCCTCCACCTGGGAAGCCCCTCTAAAGACCCTGAGGCCACAGGCCTCTCTGACTTTTTGCCTCATACCAAGGCTACCTGAGGGAGTGAGTATAGTACCACCATGGTCTGTGAGGTCATGAGGAACTATAAAGTGCCACTCAAGAGGACTTGGGCCTTCCTGACCATGAGTTCCATGCCTCAAGGGGCCCAGCTGTCCCTGTGTCTTTCATCTCAGCCATTTTCAGCTTTTCACCTGATGCAGCAATCATCACAGGCTGCAGATGTGTCCTGGTATTTTAATACAGCCATTAAGATATTCCTGTGAACCCCTGGCTCTGGTGCAGCTTCTTCCATCACTTCCTGGGCTCCTTATATAGCTCCTCAGGACGCACAGAACCCAATAGTTCCCAGTCCATTCTTCCCATCATTTTTTTCAGATAGTGCTCAGAAGTTCATGCCTTCTGTTTCTTGGCCTTGACCAAAGTCACCCCATGGTGGCTGTGCAGAGGCAGTGGTGAGGAGGTGATGGTGGGGCAGTATACTGTTCCCAGAAAGGTTCCTTTCACGGTCTCCAGTGCTGCCTGATGCTGTATCCCTCTGAACTAGGGCCTCTTCCAGGAACATGCAGCTCCCAGCGGTCTTTATTGTCATGTCACCTTGCTCAGACCCACCGGTTGCATCTGCTCAGACCCTCTGTGAAAAGGGGCTGCATCCATCATCCCAGGAAGTCAATGGCAGCTCTCTGACCTGGAAGCCAGATTTCTTCCTCTCCCCAGTCCAAGTGGGACACGTGTCTTTCTGTTTTCCATTTTGACTGGCTGGCAGGAGAGGGGAAGAACAACCAGGCTATGGCCCCATAAAACAACCAGCAAAATGCCTGTCTCCCTGTGCCTCCTCCAGGGACCCAGAGCCAGAAGGCTGAGAGTCTTTGATTCCCAGGAAAAGCTGTTCAGCCAAACTTAGCACAGAATAGAAATTCAGGGGCTGAACTCTACCTAGCAACAAGATTAGCAGCTGATTTTGCAAGCTGGTATTTTTATCCCTGGGATGGGAACAGCTGAGAAGAGTGGCCACCTCCTGTTTCCCCAAGTGTTGCTCCCTCCTATGCCACCTGAGACCCTGCTCCATTTAAACCCTCCTTGGTCTCACATCCAGTTCCGCCTTCCCTTCTTACATTCAGGATCCACTCGGGGTGGGGATGAATGAGACTCTCCAGAGGGGAACACCAGCTCTGGGTCCATGAACAGGAATCAGAGTTCAGGGCTCAAAGGTCCAAGAAGGTTTTTGTTTTTGTTTTGTTTTGTTTTTTGTTGTGGTTGTTGTTTTGTTTTGTTTCAGGGATGAGGACCGAACTTGGGGCCTTGTGCATGCTAGGCAAGCGCTCTGCCACTGAGCTAAATCCCAGACAGTGAGAGAGTGAGAAAGACAGAGAGAATAAATTTTTATTCAGTTTTTCACGTGGCTTTCATTGCTCTGACACTTTGTTGTGTACGTGGGTGCTGGGGTTTGAACCCACGTACTTGTGCATGCCAGGCAAGTGCTGTAACTGCCGAGCCACCATTACAGCCACCAAGAAGGTTTTTTTCTCCTCTCTGCACTTCCTTCCCTTTCTTTGCTCATCCTTCTCTCCCACAAACCCCAGAGTCTTTGCACTTTCCCTATTCTAATAGCCCCTAGCACTTGTGACCCATCAGATAGGAAGCTTTGTGGAGCGGGGGCTCCCTGCTCCCCTTGGGTACACAGAGGGTTCCTGATGGGCACACAGTGCTTTATACCACATACTCTTTAGTCTCTTCTCTGCCACCTTCTCTACATGTTCTGTTCTCACCATAACCTTCTAGCAGCCTGAAGCTCTGGTCCTATTTGTGTGAACTGCCATCCACCAAAACTGCCCTCTTTGGGGCCATGATGTTATGGAGAAATATTATTATGGCAAAATCAACCCAGAACAAAACTAATTTCTAGTGCCAGAACAAGACTGAGTAGACTCATTTCCCCCAGATTCTTCCTCCTTGGAAATCATTTAACAAATATCCATACAGGAGCTGGAGAGGTGACTCAGCAGTTATGGTGCTTGCCTGGCATGCACAAGGACACAGGTTCGAATGCCAGCACCAATATATATAATCAAGATTTGGAGTAATAGTAATGAAAGCCACATGAAAAATTAAATAAAATTTATTCTCTCTTACTCTCTCTGTCTCTCACTGTCCCTTTCTCTTAATATATATATATATGTACATATACATACATACATATACATATACAGAAAGAAGGCAGATTGGCTAGGACCTCAGACCTTGAGAACCCTACAAATCCCTTGGACTATCTTCTTATCTTCTATATGCCCAGACTAGTCACAGAGAGCCCTGCAACACAAATCTGCCAGCAGGAACAGACAAGCAAACACATAAACTACAGGTAAAGCTGCTCTTTCTGGCTGAAGGACTGAGAAAGGGGGAGCACAACAGAATTGAGGCTCTCTGATCCATATCCAGGACACTGAAAAGAGGGCTGGTCTACCTGCAGGGAAGAACTGGGGGTGCCTGTGTTCCCTGTCTCCACCAAGTGCCACAGGAGCCCGACCCAGTCCACACTGACAGACAGCACCTCACAATAGTTCTGCAGGTGCTCTGAAAATTAAACCACCATTGGAAATACAACCCAAAAGTGTAGGCCAGATCTATAGGTTAAACCTAAAAGTGTCGCTATCTGCTAAAATAGATGAAATAGGAGTAAGAGTATTCTAACATAATCACCAAAACGTCCAGGGCATCATCTGAAATCACCCACCGTACCAGAACCAGAAAAATCACAATTTGTGGGGAAAAAATCAACTGATGTCAATGCCTAGATGAATAAGATATTAGAATTATCTAGCAAGGATTTTAAAGCAGCCATCATAAAAAATGTTTCAACAAACAATTACAAATTGTCTTGAGACAAATGTAAAAATATAAAATCTCAGCAAAACATTTTATAAGTTATTTTTTATAAAAAGAACCAAATGAAAATTATGTAACTGAAAAATACCATGATCAAATTAAAAATCTTGCTTAACGAAGTCATCAATAGAGTAGATATCACAGGACAGAATCAGTAAACTTGAGGACAGATCACTAGAATTTACTCTTTCTGAACAACAAAGAGAAAATAATCTGAAAAGAAAAAGAACAGGGCCTCAGGATCTGCAGGAAAAACCAAAATCCAATGTTCATAACATCAGAGTCCTTGAAGAGGAAAAGAAAGAATGTGGGGCTGAAAAAGTATTCAAGGAAATAATGTCTGAAAATATCCCCTTTTAATAAAAAATATAAACCTACACATTTAAGAAGCTAAGCAAATCCTAAGTAACAAACCTGAAATGATCCACACCAAGATACATCATGATTAAACTTCTGAAAACTAAAGACAGAGGGGAAAAAATCTTAAAAACAGCCATAGAAAAATGACATATTGGGGCTGGAACAGTGGCTCAGTAGTTACAGTTCTTGCCTGGCAGGCACGAGAACAAGGGTTCAAACCCCAGCACCCACGTACACAACTAAGTGTCAGAGCAACGAAAGCCATGTGAAAAACTCAATAAAAACTGATTTTCTATCTCTCTCGCTGCTCTCTTTTTTAAAAAAAATTGATCCCCCCCCCTCTCTTGTGGTCCCTCCTTCTCTAAAAAAGAAAGCAAGAAAAGTGATATATTACCAACAGAGGGAAACTAAGTCAAGTAGTAGCAGATTTCTCACCTGAAACCATGGCAGTCAGAAGTTAGTGGCACACTATTTTTCAAGTGCTGGTAGAAAAGAACTATCAACTGCAAACTCCATATCCAGCAAAATTATCCTTCAGGAATCGGAAGGAAATAAAGACATTCCCAGATAAACAAAAGAGAATCTACTGCTAGTAGGTCTAACATTAAGAAATGGCTAGGGGCTGGAGCGGTGGCTCGGCGGTTTCAGTGCTTACCTAGCAAGCAAGAGGACCCGGGTTCAAACCCCAGCACCACATACACAACTAAGTGTTGGAGCAACAAAGGCCATGTGAAAAACTAAATAAAGTTGTTTCTCTCTTTCTCTCTCTCACTGTCCCTCTCTCTTAAAAAAAAAAAAAAGAAATGGCTAAAGGAAGTTCTCCAAACAAAGAAAAGTATAACAGAAGACTGGAAGCTTCAACAAGGAAAGAAAAACAATGTAAAGGATAAAAATAAAGGTAAACCAAATATATTATTATTAACTTCATGAATTTCTTTAATCATATTTTATAGCTAAAAAATTTAACACTATCTGATGTGATTTCTCAACATAGAGAAAATGCTTAAGACAACTCTTTTTAAAATTTTCAAGGATAAAAACATTAACAGAAGTAAGGTTTCTACACTCACTCAAAGTAATAAAATGTCAACAGAAACATACCATAACACATTGTCTTATATTTTAGTCAGGTTTTTTTTTTTCTGCTGTGACTTAAGGATCTGACAAGAACAATTAAAGGAGGAAAAGTTTATTTGGGAACCTCATGGTTTCAGAGGTCTTAGTCCATAAGATGTCCATAGATGACTGGCTCCAATCTCTGGGGCTCCATATTAGGCTGGTGGAAGAATGTGGTGGAAGAAACTGGCTTAAGGAATCACACCAGGAAGCAGAGAGAGTTCCACTCGTCAAATACAAAATATATACCCCCCAAAGACACGCCTCAAATGACCCACCTCCTTCAGCCACACCCTAACCTCCTTCAGTTACCACTCAGTAAATCCCTATCAGAGGATTAATTCACTGATTGGGTTAAAGCTCTCATAACCCAATCATTTCTCCTCTAAGCCTTCTTGCATTATTTCACATATGAGCTTTGGAGGACACCTAGTATCCAAACTATAACATATAAGTATAGTAATATATGTAGAAACTACTAAGAACACTATACAAAGCAATATACCAACAAAAATCTAAATGGAATTGTAAAAGTGGGTCAAGAAATTTATAGGAAGGCAAAAAGAAAAGAGAACAAACAAAATAAAAAGCAAAAAGGCAGACTAATGCATAACATATCAGTAATTATTTCAAATGTGTATGCTTTAAATATATCAAGTAAAAGAAAGAGATTGGCAGGATGAATTAAAAATTGGAGCCATTATATGCAGTCTACAAGAAAATCACTTTTAAATTGATATACTGAAAGTAAATGAACAGGAGATGTAGTGTGTAAATATTAATAATATATAATATTTAAAAATTTATTAATAAGCAGGAATGGCTATATTAATATGATATAAAGTAGACTTCAGAGTAAAGAAAACCACTAGACGTAAAGATACCAGGTATCCTGAGCTACTCAGGAGGCTGAGGCAGGAGGAGTTACTCACTTGATCTCAGTAGTTCAAGGTCAGCCTGGGCAATACTGTGAGTGAGTCCGCAATTTTTAAAAAGTCCAATATAAAAGAATCAAGAGACTGGGGTGTGAGCAATTTGGGGGTAATTCTGGTTTAAGAACAAATGCATATCATATTGTTACTTCATATGCATTTATGATTATACAACAACTCAACTCTTAATAATAAAAAGAATAAAAAGATGTTAGTTCCAAAGCAATTTAAAAAAAAGCAATCCACCAAGAATTTATAACAATCCTAAGTGTGTATGAACCAAAAGACAGAGCTTCAAGACAAATGAAGCTCAAAGCAGAAACAGACAAATCTATGATTATCGTAGTCTGTTTTTGTTGGCATAACAAAATACCTGAAACTGTGTAACTTATAAAAAAAAACAGGAATTTCTCACTCTTCTGAGGGTGGGAAGTCCAGTATCAAAGCACTGGCATTTGGTGTCTGATGAGAATTTTCTTGCTGTGGTCTCATATGGCAGAAAAGGTGACCACTGTGCCTTCACATGGTGGAAGGCATAAGGGCAAAAAGGACCTAGCTAGTTTCCTTTTATGAAGTCATTAATCCCATTCAAGTCCTCATGACCTAATCACCTTCTAATGGCACCTACTCTTACTATTATCACGTTGGGGGTTCAGTTCCAACATGAATTTTGGAAGGGACACAAATATTATACCAGCAACAATTATAGTGGGGATTTCAAGAATCCCACTCTCAGCAATTCATAAAATTACTAAATAGAGAATAAACAAGAATATAGAAGAACTGAACAAGACATCAATAAATAGTAGGCTCTAATCAGTATTTATGGAACACTCTCTCCACCTAAAATAGAAAAATATACATTATTTTCAAGTGTCCATTGACATCAAGATAGATCATATCCTGGATCATGAAGTAAACTTCAACCAATTTAAAAGAATTGTAATCCAAGAGACTCAGGAGTCTGAGGTAGGAGAATCAAATTTCAAAGCCAGCCCCAATAACTTAGCAAGACCCTGTCTCCAAATAAAAATAAAAAAGGGTTGGGGATTTAGCTCAGTGGCAGAGCGCTTGCTAGCATACGAAAGGTCCTGAGTTCGGTCCTCAGCCCTGAAAAAAAGAAAAAGAAAAAGGGCTGGAGAATGTGGCTCAGTGGTAGAGTGCCCCTGGGTTTAATCCCTGGTGGTACCCCACCACCACCAAAAAAAAAAAAAAAAAAAAAAAAAAAAAAAAAAAAAAAAAAAAAAAAAAAAGCATAATGAATAACTTTACACTCAATAACTTAGATGAAGTGGATGAATTTCTAAAAAATTACAAACTACCAAACTCAGGCAAGATAAAATAACACTCAAATAAATAGTCCTGTAACCATTCAAGAAATTAAAATTATAATTCTAAAATTCCTTAAAAAGAATTTTTCAGGCTAAAATGGTTTAAGAATTAGCATCAATATCACATATAATATGAGAAGAGGAAACATGTCCCAACTCCTTTTATGAAGCTAGGACTACTCTGATATTGAGCTAGGGCAAAAACAAACAAACAAACAAACAACAACAAAAACCAGCTCACAAACAAAAGAGAGAGAGAGAGAGAGAGAGAAAGAAAAGAAAATTAAAGAACAACCTGTCATGAGCTTTGACACAAAAATATATTAACAAGTTGAATCCAACAATGAACAAACCAAGTGAGATTTCTTCCAGACATCAAGGCTGGTTCAATATTTGAAAAATCAACCATTATAACCTACCACATCAAGGGCGAAAGAAGAAAATCATATGATTATATAAATTGATGTGGAAAAGACACTTAACAAAATTCAACACCCATTTATGATAAAAACTCTCAGCACAATAGGAAGACAGATTAATTTACTCAACCTCATAAAGAGCATGTAGCAAAATCTTACAGCTAGCATTGTACCTAATGGTGAGAAACTGGGCATTTTCCCTCTAAGTTCTAGAAAAGTGAAAGAAATCTGCTCTCATGCTCCTTCTCAACTACTATTGGAAATTCTAGACAGTGCAACAAAGAAGCAAAAATATATAAAGGCATTCAGATTAAAAAGGAGGAAATCAAACTGTTCATATTTATAGATGATATGGTAAATACACAGAAAATGAAATCTCAAAGAATCTACAAAACAAATTCTCAAAACTAATGAGTTTAGTAAGGATACAAAATCAACACACAAAAGTCTATTTCATTTCTAGATATTAAGAAGGAATAAAAGGAAGACAAAATTGAAATATATATTTAAATACATATTAAATATATTTTAGACATTATAGATATAATTTATAATTGACCCAAAGAACATGATATACTTGTATATAAATCTAACAAAACATATACTGAATATATATGATGGAAATCACAAAGTGCTAATGAAACAAATCAGTGATTTAAAAACTTGGAGAGACATACCATACTCATGGATTGGAAGTCTCAAACAGTAAAGAGGTCAGTTATTCCCAAATTGATTCTTATCAGAATCTCAGGATTTTTTTGTAGACACAGACATACTTATTTTAAAATTTATACAGAAAGAAAAAGACACTACTATAGCCAAAACAGGTATGAAAAACAAGAATAAAGTTCATGGTGTCAAGGCTCATAATATAGTCATAGTAATCAAGACTGGTATTAATGGAAGAGTAGATGAATAGATCAATAGAATAGAATCGAGACCCTAGAAATCGGCCCAATTCTCTTTTGCCAAGCAAAGAAAGAAATTCAATAGAGGAAAGCTAGACTTTTCAACAAGAACCTCATACTTTGTATACAAATTAACTCAAAATGGATCGTGGATTTATATGTAAAGCACAAACTATAAAACTTCTAGAAAAAATAGGAGAAAATCTTTGAGATCTAGGATAAAGCAAAGTTTTTTGTTAAATGATTCAGTATTTAATAATTTCATTTAGAAATTCATCAAACTTGTAGAAAGTAAATAATAATAATATTAACAAAGAGTAATCGTTATTTATCTACTTCTTTGTTGCAGTCCTCTTGTTATATACCATCAGGTGCCTTGATTGGAAGATTTTTAAACTTAATAGTCTAGTATAGAATTGTGAAAGTCCATGAGTTTAAAGCTATAGGAACATTGAAAGTAAAGCAAAGTTTTTTAGATTTGACACCAAAAACTTGATTCATAAAAGGAAAATTTGATACACTGGATCTCATCAATATTAAAAACTTTTGCTCTGAGAAAGACTATGTTAAAAGGACAAAAAGATTCTTTACAGAATTTGATATTATAATTTGATCTTCATTCAGATTCCTGGCACACAGCTCCTAAAACCCTTATAGAATCTTCTGAAGCAATGGTGTGTTTTGTATGCTAGCGAGAAGACCAGTGGCTGGGATCCAGTGGGTAGCTTCAGGATAGGGAGTGGTCACCGGAAAGACCAAGGCAGAATTCGAGGGTTAGAATTTTCAACCCCATTCCCCAACCTCCCAAGAGGGAGAAGGGCTGAATGTTATGTTGGTCATAATGGCCACTGATCTAATCAACCATGTCTATGTAATGAAGCTTGTAAAACCCCAGAATGGGTCCAAAGAGCTTCTGGATAGGTAAACACATGGGTATTACTGGAGGATGGTGCATCTGGAAAGAGAACAGAAGCTCCACGCCTCTCCCCACCTAGCTCTCCCTATGCATCTCTTCATCTTCATCCTTTGTAATATCCTTTATGATAAACAGGTAAATGTGTGTCCCTAAGTTTTGTGAGCTGCTCAAGCAAATCAACTGAATCCAAGGAGAAGGTTGTAGGAACCCTAATTTATAGCTGGTCAGCCAAAAGCACAGGGAAAACCACCTTGGGGCTTGTGACTGGCACCTGAAAGGGGGGGCAAACTTCCACACCTTTTGGGGTCACTAAAGTCTCTTGCTTTGATTGTTGTGGTATGAGAGCTGAGAGAAAATGGTTTCTTTTTCCAATACAGAACATGATAAAATATTTGTAAATCACACAGCCCACATAAGACTTTTATCAGGAATATATAAAGAATGCTCACAGGGGCTGGAGCGGTGGCTCAGTGGTTTCGGCGCTTGTCGAAACCCCAGCACCACGTACACAACTGAGTGTTGGAGCAATGAAGGCCATGTGAAAAACTCAATAAAGTTGTTTCTCTCTTTTAAAAAAAAAAAAAAAAAGAATGCTCACAGTTTGACATTTAAAAAATAATGGATTCGGTATTGGGGATTTAGCTCAGTGGCAGAGCACTTGCCTAGCCCGCGCATGGCCCCGTGTTCGATCCTCAGCCCTAAAAAAAAACAAAAACAAAAACAAAAAAAAAACTATGGATTCAATCAGAATACAGGCAAAGACCTGATAGACTTTTTACCATATCTATAGAAGAAAGCACATGAAAATACACTGGACATCTGTAGCCACTGGGGAAGTGCAAATTAAATCACGATGAGATGCTACCACACATTTATTAGAAAGGCAAAGGGCAAAATAAAAAATGCTGAGGAATATCTATATTACTCTCTTATTACCGTAACAAATTACCACAAAGTTCATGAGTTAAAACAATACATGTTTATTATCTTACAATCCTGAAGGTCAGAAGTTCAAAATGGGTGTTGAGAAACTCGTGGCCACCCTCTACCTTCAAAACTGACTCTAACTCTTTTGCTTCCTTCTTCCACATTTGTTTGTTTGTTTCCTATTATCAGGGATTGAACCCAGGGGTGGTTAACCACTGAGCCACATCCCCAGTACTTTTTTTTTTTTTATTTTTTACTTTGTGACAGGGTCTAAGTTGCTGAGGCTGGCTTTGAACTTGTGATCCTCTTTCCTCAGCCTCCCAAGCTGCTGGGATTACAGGCATGCGTCACTGTGCCCAACTCTTCTTCCATTTTATTTAGTTTTTCATGTGGCTTTCATTGCTGCGACACTTTGTTGTGTACGTGGTGCTGGAGTTTGAACCCATGTCCATACACATGTGAGGCAAGCACTGAAACTGCTGAGCCACCATGCCAGCCCCCAGAATCATCTGTTATTAAGGTCAACAAATTAGCGACATTAATTCCATCTGTAACCTTGATCCCTCTTGCATAACATTTCACAGGATTGGGTTGTGGACTTCTTTGGGGGTCATTATTCTGCTTATTACTGCACCAAATTCCAGCAGAGAAACCAACTCTCAAGTGTTGGTGGTACAAATGTAAAATGGTACAGCTACCCTAGAAAACAGTTTGACAGCTTTTTATAAAGTTACATGTAGATTTAAATATATGAACCAGTAATTGCATTTCTGGGTATTTATCCTAAAGAAATGAAAATTTATGTTCACACAAAAACCTGTATATGGAGGTTCATAGTAGCTTTATTTGTGATAGACAAAACCTGGAAACAACCCAAATGCCCTTTGACAGGTGGATGGTTAAACAAACTGGTACATTTACAAACTTTGGCATGCTATTCAGCAAGAAAAGAGAATGAACTATAATGCACCTGACTTGAATGGACCTCAGGGAAATTCTGGGAAGCAAAACAATCAATCTCAGAAAGATACATACTGCAGAATTCCACATATAATCTTCAAGCAATAGCAATTATAGCAAAGGAGAACAGATTAGTGGTCTTCAGGGGCTAGGGATGGAAGTGCCTATAGAGAGCCAGAAGGGAGACTTGTAATCAAACACTTGTGCACCCTAACTGTGGTGGCAGGTGTGTGGTGCAGTTGCATGCAGCTACACACATGCACACATGTGTGCACATGTGATTGGTGGAATCTGAATAAGCTGTGTGGATTGGTCCACTACTGGTTCCTTAGTTCTGACTTTGTGCTGTGGCTTTGCAGGCTACTTCTGCTGGGAAGGCTGGAATGTGTCCTAGCAACTCCCTGTGCTTCTATAATTCTTTCAAAATAAGAAATTGAAAATTAATCCCAGAAACCAACCTAGGATTATTTTCATCCACATGTGAAAGACAACCTTGGGCTGAGAAGACCCAGCCCAAACAGCCCTTTCATCCTGGGCATCCTCTTGACCATTCTGGATGAAGTGAAGGCCCCAGAGTGAGGTGCCTAGGCCCTGCTCCTACTGTGCACTTTTGCCCAGGCCCTTCCTCTGTGTGTTCTGAATCCTACACCCACCCCCACCCATATTTCAGGGACCCTTCACACCTTCCAAAAACCTAGCCATACCCTCATCTCACCATTCCAGGTCCCATCCTGCAGACTCCCTTCCCACTCTTGCCAGAGGATTCCCTGGGCTGTCACTCCCTCTGCTAGGAAGGCCACAGGACCTAGAAGCTCAGCCTCCATTTCCTTCTAGTCCAGTGCTACAGCCAAGCTGGCCAGGCTGCTTGTATATCTGTAGGGATGCTGTCCCCCTGTCCTAAACACCCACTGTGGGCACTGGGAAATGGTGGGGTCTGCCACGCTCGGTCCTGACCAACCTGCTATGATGGGCTGTCCCCTATGGCAAAATCCCACCTGACACTGCTTAGGTTCCTAATTTTTCAAAAGAAAGCTCAGAAACAGGGTTCTTATGAAATCTCTTGTTTTTTTAATGACAGCAACAAATTAATAATATTAATGGATATGAAGTTTCAGTTTGGGAAGATGACCAAGTTCTGGAGATAGACAGTGATGGTTGCACAATCATGTAAATGTACTTAATGCTACTAAACTGTATTCTTAAAATGGTTAAAATGTTAAAACTATGTTATCTATATTTTATCACAAAAAATATTTTAAGCACATGAAGGCTTCCAACAGAGGGTAGGAGAGGAGAGAGGAGGGGACAGGCCAGTGGTGGCAGATCATACGGACCAGGCCAGATCTTACCCAGGTTGGGGGCAGTCCTGAAGGAATAGGTTGTTTCATGCTTTCACTGCAAGGAGAGATAGAGTAGGCACAGGGGCAGTGTTTGGAGGGGTGGGGTGGAGCTGGGTTCAGTCTGGCTTATCCAGGCTAGCCCCAGCTTGTGGGAGTCCATTAACCCTTGGAGGCCAGGGGTCTATGGTGTTCCCATGGTTGCTGATCAAACCATGGCTCCTCAATCAAACTCCCCAACTGCTGGGGTTTTCTCTTTCCTGTTCCTCCCTATGCCAGTCTCAGACCCTGCCTGTCTCTACTGGCCAAATTTGGGGCTTAGAACAGCCTGTGGGTCACAGAAGGCTCTTCTTGTTACCCTCATCAGAGGAAGTGAAGATGCTTTCCTGTGTCAGCACCTGATGTCCTACCCATCCATTTGCAGGACTGTGTCCTGGGGTGACAGGACGTGGGTGATGTTGCCTCCTTCTCTTCCATGTGTGGCCCCTGCATCCATTTCTTTTTCTTTCTTTTTTAAGAGAGAGGGGGGGAGCATGTGAGAGATAAAGGGAAAATCAATTTTATTTATTTTTTCTTCTGGGTTTTGTTTTTCTGACACTTAGCTGTGTATGAGGTCCTGGGGTTTGAACCGGGGTCTTTGTGCATGCCAGGCAAGTACTCTACCACTGAGCCACAGCTCCAGCACCCCATCTCCCGCATCCATTTCTGCAAACCACCTGACCTGTTGCTAATCAGTCAGACACACAGTGCAGCAGAGGTGCCACCCTTGGGTTCTGGCACCTCCCTAGTGGCTTAGCTGTTCATGGGGAGGAGTAGGACCCACCTCAGCGAGTTGCTCAGAGCAGCACTTCTCAATCCTGGGACTACCCCTGTAATTTCTGCTTCTGAGAGTCTGGCGAGGTTGGGAATTTGCATCTCAAATCATCTCAGGTGATGAAGACTGTTATTGGGACTCCAATGAGAATCACCAATGAGGACTAAAACAGCTTGGCACAAACAGTAGCCAGAGTGACTTTCCCTAGGAATCAGCACACACCCTGCAGAGGTAAGGGTATGTGTATGTGGGGGTAAGGGCTTAATGATTTTTCCCCCTCAAAACACAAAGAAATGGCTCAACAAAACAGGGAATACGAGAGTGTAACAGGACTCTAAAGAATTCAAAAACCTGTCCAATGTCCCCTCCTCATCCATGTGTCCCTTGCCCCATCCTGTGTCACCTCTTGTCCGTTTCCTATGTCTGTTCTGCGTTATCTGAGTGTCCTCCCCAACACATCTGTGCCACCTCTTTGGTGTCCATCTCTTATATCCCTTCTGTGTCACCTCCGAGTGTCCCTCTTGTGGTTCCTATGTCCACCTCTAAGTGTGCCTCTCCCCCTCTGTTATTGCTGGCCTCACCTTCTGGCCATGTTCT
This sequence comes from Aplodontia rufa, assembly GCA_004027875.1. NCBI lineage: Eukaryota > Metazoa > Chordata > Mammalia > Rodentia > Aplodontiidae > Aplodontia > Aplodontia rufa. The sequence continues at coordinate 137,712 of PVKS010000382.1, read as the reverse complement.
CTAGTCTTCATCCCTCTGCTGCCCACTTCTTTCCCTTGTTGGGTCTCCAGGAACCTGCTCAGTCCCAAGTGGCAGGTGTGGGCTCTATTCCCGTATCTAAGGCCAAGGTTCTATGTGAAATGGACCATCCTGTGAAGGTTCAGTTCAGATAGCAGCTGGATCTGGGCAACACCTGACAGGTGTCTCTTAGAGACATCTTGTGCTGCTTCTCAGTGCTTCTGTGGAGAATTCCATGGAGAGGGTGAATAAGTGAGTTCCTCACTGTCCCCAGTGCACTGTGATTCTCATTATCTACCTGTTTGGCTGTGCAGGTTTTGGGTGGCAGTTTGTCACACGACCACAAATCTCTGATCCATCTAAGAAGGGTTGTTGACTCTGTTCCATTTTTTCTTCGCTGTGTGGATAGGGGTCCCTCTCATTCTCTTATGGCTGCCAGGTGCCTTGCCTGGACTACAGTGGGGGCTGAAGGTGCCCGACAGTTTTGAGCTTCAATGACTCTGGTAACCCTTTGAAGGTTCCTGGGAAGGGGCAGTGGGCAGATGGGATGTGGAGGGTTGGGTCTCAAGGCTACTGTACCTTTACCTATGCCCTTTTAGACCCTCCCTAGGATCTGTGTTGCGGGGGGGGGGGGTCTGCAATCCCCTGAGGGAGCAGGCAGATTCTCAGAGGGTCCTATTGTGCCACCCACCCTGCTGAGATCCAGAGGGGCCAGTGCTGGTTCTGGTGGGATGTGTCCTCCTGCTGGGCCTATGGTGCTGGGATTCTTCCAGGCCAGGCTCACAGGGATTAGGGGCAGCACAGCAGACATGCTGGGTACTGGCGCTCTGCTCTCCACATAGGCTGTCTGGGAGACAAGAAACTTTGACCATCTGAAGTGTTTAAAGCTCTCCTCCCTCAAAGCCCTGCAAAGAGCAAGGTAGTCCTGACTGGTCATGGATACCTCTCTGCAAACCAGAGGGCCTGGACGCTGTCACAGGCTGCAGTGTGGGTAGCATCTATCCCAGTGCCCACCCTATTGCCCTTACCTGTCCCCAGCCTGTGTCTGGGCTTTGAGGTGGCCTGAGGACAGAGAGTGATCCCCGAAAATGCTCTGCATGAAAGGAGCCAAGTCTGAGGATGAAGTAGGAGATTACAGAGAAAACCCAGGCTTCAGACTGACTGAGAAAATTCTGGAACAAATACAACTCATAAAGGTGTATATTCAGAACAATAAAAGTCATATAAAAGATAAACAGCTTAGTAGACAAAAATGGACACAAATACAACCAGAAAGCTCACAGAAGAAACCTGAATGTCTAATACAAATACAAAAGGATGTACAGATAATCCAACTCTATACCGAGCATGGTCACAAGCATTAAAAGCCAGATCCACTGCAACTCCACCTATAAGACATGCTCTAGAGAATCTCTCACACCTGCGAGTGAGAATCTGGGACCAACCCAAGTACTCACCAGGTGGTTAAATAGACTGATATTCACTCAACAGAACATGCCATCCAGGAGGGAGTAAATGAGGGCACAGATACAGAAGATGCAACAAACAGCTCACAAAGATAAGGGTGAAAGAAAGGAAGGCAAATGGCAGACATTTATTTATACAGTTTAGAAATATATGAGTAACAAAAATATATTATGGAAAATTTTGAATGGTTGTCCTCTTGGGGCAGAAATGAAGTTATAGGGGATGGGAAGAGCTCATGAGTCCTGGATGCTCTGAGGTCATGAGGTAAGGAAGGCCCAGATGGCTCAAAGCTGCTCCTTGTCCAGGGCTTTGCACAGGACTGATCTGGCCAAGGTGGGGGTGGGGGGCTGTTACCAGCAGGAGGGGCCAGTGTTGAGGAGGCCCCCATGGGGCAGTTACCAGGCCCTGAGGTTGGTTAATGCTCTACAGTGTTCATGTTTCATGGGAGCCTCAAAAAGTCCACACAGTTGGTCTTTGGGGGGCATTAGTATGTGGGGGACCTTGCCTCCTCACCTCCTCAGATATCTATATCTATATATAGATATTGATATATAGAGATATAGTTTTTTTGGGGGGGTACCAGGGATTGAACCCAGGGGTGCTTAATTACAGTTCCATCCCCAGCCCTTTTTATTCTTTATTTTGAGAGAGTCTTGCTAAGTTGTTTTGGGCCTTGCTAAGTTGCTGAGTTTATAGCCTTTAACTTGTTATCCTCCTGCCTCAGCCTCCAAAGCCGCTGGGATTACAGGTATGGACCACCATGCTCAGTGCCTCCTTGAATTTCTGGAGGTTAATATGTATGACCCAAGCTTCTGCTACAGTTGCTGGGGAGAGGCTTTGAAATAGACTGAGGACTGGGCTCCACAATCTGGAAATGGAGTATGACCACAGGAGGTGGGGGCTCTGGGGATGTAGTAGGACAGGAGTTTGGCAAGCCTAAGAGTCCTACTCAGAGACATGAGTGTCTACAAACTCCAGGGTGGGGCTGAGGCAGTTTTTTAAAAAGTTCCTTGAAAAGGCTCTTTAATTGGTAAACACTTTAAAGTTGTATCAAGCATCTTTTTAGGAGTACCAATCCATCCCACCATTGTGGTCTTTCTTTATAGATGGTCACCCAAACTCTTATCTTTCCCCAAATGGTTTCTAGAATCTGTGCCTTGGAGGAATCCTTGGAAGACAAATCTGACTCTGATCTATTCTATGAGCTGTATCTCCCAAATGGTCCAGATAAATCATCTTTTCAGTTTCGAAGTGTACTTTCCAAACAAAATCCTGCTGGTCCACTCAGGAGCCGATGCCTGGGGAATCTGCTCTCTGGGTGGCTGTGCGGGTAGGAAAGCATGTACTGACATGATCAGTGTGAAGGGCCTGCAAGAGTCCAAAAGTCCCAGTGCTTGTATCCTGAGGCTTGGATGGGGTTACCCAGGAAGAAGTGCAGAGAAGCCCCAGGGACACCCTCATGAGGGGAATAGACTGGGCAAGGGTTTGGGAGAGCCAAGACCACAGGAAGGAAATGCACCCACTGACAACCACACTAATGTTTTGGGGCCAGTGGGGGAAAATGTACATTGGCCAAGGGGCCAACTGGTGACAAAGAGGTCACTACAAGTATAGATGAGCAGGAGAGGACAAAATTGTTCCTGTATTACATCACATGACTTTGAGGTATGGCTGGTACTGCTTTAAGCTTCTGGGGACACCAACCTCAAGAGGTGGTTCTTGCTATCAAGGGGAGGACCAGCTGTGAGAAGGGTGAATAGCTTAGGGGTGCCTGGATCACCCCCATTGACCTGGAGAGCCTCGTGCCATGGACACAGCCAGGACCAGGCTGTGGACCCCTGAGAGTGTTAGGGAGACCAGAGGTCATTACAGGGCCAGCTGGTGTCTGTCTATGCCTGGACAGGCCCTGTGGGGCTAGGGAGCACATGTGCATGGGGATTTCCAGTGACAGGTGCCACATAGGGGTGAGTATAGAAAGTGATGGCCACAGAGGTGGTGAATTTCAGCATAAGTCAATTCCCCTCTGAGATAGAGGTTCCTAGATACATAAGGCAGGAGGACCACAAGGAAGCAAATGAGGAACCACCTTTGCCCTGAACACACCCTGATCCCAAAATATGCAAAACCATGGTGGCAGAGTTTCATCATGAGGGTAGGGGTCTGAATTCTTCCTCATGTGGCTGGGTCTGCAGCTTGAGGACAGTATGTTAGCTACTGCCCAGATAAGGCCTGTCACCCCTTCGCCCAACTCCCACCCATACTCTCCTCCTCCTCCAGGCTTCTGTAGACCTCACAAGGTGTTTGAGCCCTTTAGCCCAGATGGCCTGAGATAGCCTCAGACAGCAGGCACACTCACATTGAGCCCAAGTCAACCTTGTGCAGTGACAGGCTTTGAAGCATTATCTTGGGGTAACAAAATTCCTTCCCGGTACCATCAACTCAGAAGAAAGGTAGTCACCCAGGTTGCTGGAACCTTCTTCACTTGATGGACAAGCTCCAGTCTACAGCCATTTGTCTAAGGGCCTCTCCCTATGGGCTATGTCCTGCTGGCTGGGTCTTCATACACTGGGCCATTAGTCTCTGAGATTAACTCTTAGGAACCTCCAGAACTTCCATGCTGGAGCACTGTTGTCCCACCAGGGGCCACCACTGGGTCACAGGAAGTCCTTGACCCCCAATCCCTGGAAGACATGCTTCCACCATGATCCATGATTGGAGCAGCTGCCCCTCCCTGTGGGAAGGGCCTCCTCCAAGACCCCCTCCCCACACTAGTCTTATACAAAGTCCTAACAGGGAGGCAGATCCTTTCTCTTCAGGGAGGGGTTGGAGAGCAGCACCTGACTGACAGCAGACTTGAGAGATAGCCAGCTCCAAATAGCTCATTGCCCTCTTCGTGTGTGGGTCACTATGCCTGTGTGTTGTTGAGGGTTCCAGAGGATGAACGATGCTGGAGGGGGGTCCTTTCCCCTTTCCTGGTCAACTCGGAAAGAGGGAGCCTTTGCCTTGTGCAAGGCCTGCACTGTAGGACAAGGGTGACAGAGACAACCCGAGACAGTTTTTTTTTTTTTCCTTTTTCTGTGAGAGACAGAGAATCAATTTTATTTAATTTTTTTTCTTCTGGCCTTTGTTTCTCCAACACTTCGTTGTATGTGTGGTGCTGGGGTTTGAACCCAGGTCCTCCTGCATGCCAGGCAAGCACTCCAACCACTGAGCCTTCCAGCCCCTGAGACAGTCTTGTGATGAGCTGTCCACTGGAACTGGGGCGTTTGGTGACCCTTGTATGACCTCAACCCTGCTGCTCACTTGGGTCACGGTGCCACAGAGCATGTGTCATAGCCAGGATTGTACCTGGGGGCAGCTGGTCCTGCTCTTTAAATCTACAGAGGAATAAGGTGAATGAGTAACGAGGGGATGTCAGCAGGTCATCCCTGCAGAGAAGATGGAACAAGCCACCAGCTACATAGCCTTGCTTCTGTGACTAGCACAAGAGGTTTGACCACTAAGTCCCTGGTGCTTCCTTCAGCTCTGGGTAAAAACACCTAGGACTGGGAGAACCAGGATGCCAACCAGGGTCACCTCCCAGTCTTGGCATCTTTCCTCCTGGTTCCCCTAAACAGCCCCTCCCTAGGGAAAGCAGTCTTGGGCCCACTCTTCTGGAAGTCACATACCTGGACCTTATGAACCACCTGATGGTACCCACAGGCCAACAACCACATACACTCTTCACACTATGTGCATCTGCATATCCACTGGCACAACAGGGAAGATGGTAAATGTTGGCATGCCAGGGGTTTTACCCAGCAACCCCAGCAGATGACTCCATGATGGTAATGTCAACCCAGGGCCAGTCTGGCTCACTGTCCACAGTTTGGGCTTTGACTGTGCCACACTAGCAAACAGAAACCTGGACTTTTCTCCCAAGAGTGAAATGGCCCTGGCACTCCAATAGGTTAGTACCAGCTGGCCCTATGATGTGCTCTTATGTTCTCATTATCACCCAAAAGGCACAGCAGAAAGCTGTGGGGCTGTAGCCAGCTGGTCAGTCTTTCTTGGCACAGGGACTTGGGTGTGTGCAGCAGGGGTCTTGGGCATTCAGCTGGGGAGGGATGGGTGTCAGGCCTACTACACTGTGCTGGGCACCTGATAGCCTAAGGAGCTGTGATGTCAGGGTCCTCTCCCTTTGAAGGCAAGGCTAGTATGTTCAAATTTCAGTCTTAAGAAATAAAACCAAGAAAGCAAGATAAAATAAGTAAGTATGTTATTATGAGCCAGTTAATAAGTCTGGGAAGACAGAATATTAATTTTTCTAATTTCTGAGTCTGACTGCATCATCCTATCCAGGACTGACAGGAGGCACCCTGGGGCTCTCAAGCCACATTCCTGTGAGGTTGTATTGGCATCCAGCAGATTCTCCCAGGCAGTGGTCTGGCTAAGACCACCTGCTCCCCAGATCTTCAGTCAGACAGTGGAGGTAGACCTCGGTTGGCCAGGGAGTCACACCCAGCTCTGCATCAGTACCCCGGGTGCACAGAGCTGCTAGGCCTCTGACCAACGGGGGAGGAGCTTACCAAGAGCTGGCCAGACTCTGCTGACAACTTCATGCTCTGTTCACAAGAGAGCCATCTCATCTCTGGCTGAGCTGGCTGCCAGCTGGCTTGCCGGGGGAGCAGATTTGAGGTGGGGTGAGGGTCTGTTCCCCAAGCATGGTGTCCTGGCCAGCAAGTTCTCTGAACAGCAGCTGACGCCTCCTGGACACATTTCCACAAAAAAAAAAAATAAAACATTTTTCAACTTTTTCCCTCCTGCAATCTTAGGGGACAAATTACTGAAGATACCACTTGTTTTTGTATGTTATTTCTGGCCCTGAGAACCTACTGGACAATTTCAGTTAACTTCTGATGCATTCTTCATTTGAAAAATATTCACATCCCCAGGTCCTGCCCACTGAGAGTGAGCAAGGTCAAAGGAGATGGGTCTTCCACAAATGGGAGGAGGGTGTAGACAGGGACAGCTTGAGATCTGATGGGGTTTTGAGTCACATGCCAGGTTGTCTTGGTAGAAGCCAGTGTTCTAAAGGCTCAATGCAGCTAACTGGCAGATGTGTATCAGGGAGGATCTGGGACAGTGCAGAAGCACCTGGAGTCTCAGGAGCTGGGAGCCTGAATAGTGAGTGAAGGCACCCTATTCCCTATCCAGCAGGATCATTCAGAATTCTGTATTCATCCCAAGCCTTCAGTAAAAAATTCCAGACCTGAGTGAAATGATGTCAGAGCTACAGTTACATTCTTTTATTTTCTGATCTATACGATTTCTAAAAGCTGTGTGATGTGTTGCCAGGCCTTTTATGCTGGAAGGAAAAGAACCCCCAATTCCTCATTTTGGTGTTGGCTGTGTACAGGGGCCCAAAGCCTCATAACTAGAAATTGTGGGTAGTGACCACTCACAAACAGAACTGTATCAGGAGCAAATGTCACACTCAGAGCTGCTTAAATAGAGATTTATTGCAAACCAACACCGAGGAGCCGGAGCAGCTTTGCAGGCTGGACACCCCACTCTCCTGGGCCCCTGGATAAGGGGGACGAGTCACCCCACTTTCCTCAGATCTCAGCTGGTGAGACTTAGTGGCCAAACTGCGGCTGCCGTGTCTAAAAAGAGAAAACAGGCAGTGTGCCAGTTCGGGAAGGCTGAGCGGTCCAGCAGGTGCGCCAGGGTGGGGAATCATACCCCAGGCTAGGTAGGAGTGAGCCAGGCCAGGAATGAGGCACATGGGCACAGAAAACACAACCACACCATGCACACAGGGATCAGATGCAGAGTGGTTGTACCTGCCACACAGCCAACACTCAACACTGCCTGCCTCGGCTACTCTTCCTAAACACTGGTTTACTGTCTGTTAAAGCAGGGCAGGGAATGGGGAGTGGGGAGAAATGCAACACAGAAAGTAAAACCAGGCAAAAGGAAGACAAGTCACCATAGAAGTGAACAACTCAGTCTCCCAAATAATGAGGAGAAAGGCTCACACACTTCATCCTTCCTAGAAGACTGTCCACAGGGTGGGGGTGAGAGGTGGCCTTCTAGGGGATTACAGAGAATATGGGAGATGTGCACACATACCCCAAGACCTCTTTTTATTAGGTGGCACAGTCATATGGAACTCTGTTGTGCAAATCCTAGGACTTTGATGGAACTTCAGGAAAAAAATGACAAAAGACTTCTTAAGAACCTCTTGTAGGCAACAGTTCTGCTTCCCAGGGTCAGGACCTCTTCAGATGGTCCTTGCCAGCTTGGTGACAAATGTCAGACAACAGGGATCTCATATTTCAAAGGGAGTATCTGGGGTCCTCTGCTCTCTCTTGACAGAGTGACATACTTGGACCCACAGAATACCTCCCAAAATGTACTTTTCACATGGGCTGTCAGCCACCACTGTAAATGAGAAATCTATCCCAAAATGACTGCAATGAACCAGTTCCCCTCTATGCAGTTCAAGATGGAAGCCTCTGGAAAGATGTCCCATCAACCTGCTTTCTTAAGACAGTCACTTCTGAGCATTTGCAGAGCTTGCAGGGCAGGATTTTTTCTTAGCATCTTTGGGCTTTGACTCCAGCTGGAGGTGGGTGGAATCAAGGTGCAGAGATCTGTAGTGTGACTTATTCATACAATGAGACTGCCAGCTAGGTGAATGGACAGCACTGGGTACTAGTGGCACCACATTCCTGGTAACAGGCACAGAGGGTCCCTGTGGGGACTTGGAGCACCTGGAGCTCAGCCCCTCAGTCAGGTCTTCACAACTTGGCTGGAGTCAGTTAGCAGCTGTGGCTCAAGGCATGGGCTTGGGGGTACTGAGATAGTGCCCATTCCCTGGACAACATGGGGGACAGACAGTCTCTGAGCTTCAGAGAGCACAGTCCAGTGCCTGGCAGAGCAGTCTTCAACTTCTTGGGCCCATTCACAGTGGGATAGCGCACTTTTGTGCCTGTACAGAAATTCCTCTTCCTGAGGCCCTCAAGATCAAGGCCTGTGGCTGACATGATCTGCCAAGGGGTTGCTGGACTTGGTGTGGTCTCCTTCTGAGGATGCCTGGCTCTCTGCTCTTCCCATGCTTTGACAAAGCACACCTAAAGAGGTCTCATAGGAACAAGCAGAGCGTGCCATGCGGTGCCAGGCTCAGTTCACTTCCACAAGAATCAAAGCAAGGCAGCCAAAATCAGAGGACAGACAGAATTCCCCGCTGCACCTGGGCCTGAAGCCAGAACCCAAGACTTTCTCCCAATATCGAGAACATGCAAAGAGAACTGCAGTTTCTGCTGTTCTGTCTGAGGCTGAGGCAAGCAGAGCACATTTACAAAGGGATGAACAAGACTGCATGTGAACATACCTAATGAGATCAAAGGGCACAAGTTTCCCACAGCAGCCCAAGCAGCAGGTCCGCAGCCATTCCCCACTTGCCTTCATGCAAGTGCTGAGCCCCACACACTTCACTTGAGAGCCCAGCAACTCCCCAACCCAAATCAGAAGAAAAGCAAGCAGAATAGCGTCAAAACAACAGCAAGCACAGAGCAGGGGAGGAAAGAAATGCTGCCTGCAGTGGCTGGTTGCTGTGGAGACAAGCATGTGCTCTCAGTTTACTGGGACATGTCCTTCCTGAATTTCAAACACCTTCATTCAGTGTTGGCCACAGTGGCCACCAGGCAGCAGCTGGCCCCACACCTTCTCTGGTATAGTCTGGAGGTGCAAGGTCAGGGTTGAAGGCCCGGTTCACCCTTGAAAGAAAGGATGGCTAGGGGTGAATGAGAAGAGCAAGTCCCTGGCATGCAGGGAACTGAGTGAGAGGGACAGCTGAGAACAAAGCCTCTGCCTCCCTGCTGGCGAGTTTCCTTTCCTTCTGCTCATTAAAACTGCACAGCCCCTGGGGAGATGTTGAACATGGCCGGGTCGAATCGCTGGCCTCGGAAGGGAGAGCCTTCAGCATCCCACCCCTTCTTCAGCATCTCATGGACTTTCTACAAACAGAAAATAGAGAGATTAAAGGGGATCACTAGGCACTGCATGCTTCCTCTCAGAGCAGATGGACTGCAGGAGTAGACCAGCCCTGCTTCCTCAGGGCTCGAGAACTTGCCCCACAGGACCAACTGGTTGGAGGATCATATACCCTCCAGCAGCTCATGACTAGGACAGGCACTGGGTAACTACCAAAATTCCTCTGCAAGACTGTGTTCCCCACAAACCGAAATTCTAACCCCATCTTCTCTGGTCTCCAGTAAAGTACTAGCTGTTCTTTATGGTTCACATCTTCTGTCCCTTTTCCCCAGGATCTCTATCCAAATTCTAAACAACCTACAGGGCCTACAACCCCATCAGGCACTGACTAAGGTGTGCAGAAGGAGTGTCCTGGCATCTCCATCCCAAGAGACAAAGTTCTTGTCAATGAGAACTACATCATTAGACAACCCAAGGTTGACTCAGAATGTGGCGCAGAAAGAGAGAACTCAGAATATCCAGCAGTGAATCCACCAGTCAAGAATGCCCCTACTGTTTCCCTGGGGAGCCAATCAGGGCTGATTTAGCTCCTCTTTAGCATCTGAACACCCCAGAACATCTAGCCTCCAAGGGTCAGCAAGCAGTCAAGAGCAGCATGGCTACAGCCAGAGGACTTCAGGAAGGCTGCTCCTGTGAGAGAGCACCTGCATCTCGGCTGGAAGGCCTGCCCTTCTCTAAGTATCTATGCATCTGCCCTACTCACCTGGCTACCTCAAATGTACCCATGGATGGGAATGACCTTTTCTTCTGACCACAAGAAATGAAAGAGACTAATGTGTGTAGAGCCTGAGGTAATCCCACCAACGGAGTCCGTGATCCTGGTAGCAGAAAGCCCTGATTAACAGGCCTGGAAGACAGACACCTCTTCTCTTATCACAAACCCAACAGACTTGAACAGTATGGAAAATTCCTAGTGTCTGGTGAAGCTGCTGGATTCTCAGCACCACAGCTTTTCCTTTTATATAAAACAAAATCTTCTTGACAAATGGACTTTCTTTTTCCTACTTTTAAACCCAAGTGAAGCAGTAACAAGTATACTAGATACTTAATACATATTAGGGACTGACATAGCCTTCTCAACTTCTTACAGATAACTTAAGATCAGGGCCAGTGGAATGACAATTTGAGAAGAAGGTACTGCAGTGGGATCAGAGCAAGTAGCACACACCAAGTGGCCGGGTGGCAAGGAGGACTACAGGAAGCTCCTCTGCACAGCCCTGAAGACCCGGTCTACAGTAAGTATAAAGCTGGATGATCTCAACTAAACACAAGAATGAACCTGACAAGCTAAGCAGGAGCACGTAGGAGGGCTCTGTACCCTGACAGAGCTCTAGACAGCTGGAGGGTGAAGGGCAATGCAGACCCCTACAGCTACCCTTTTATCCCAGGAATCTGGAGGATGGGTGGGGGCCTAATGTAGGAAGCCAAATGCAAAGAACAGATTTTTAGACTTGGTCTTAAAATCGAGGGAGCTCAGGGAGCCAGGATCAGTGCTTCAATTTTCTGTGAGAAAGTAGATGTTCCTATATGTCATCAAATTCACTCATAGGACCTGTCACCATGTTAACACTGGGATGTGCCTGTGCGATCTCACAGTTACTATTAGGGGGAGTCTCACCTAGCTGGAGAGATCCTAAATAGATACCTCTGAGTGCAGACTGAATAGCACCTGTGCACTCCACATTCCCTTTCTTTAAGAGAAATCTGCTCCAAGAAATTAAATTTGGAAAAAAGATGAAGGGCAGTAAACTTGTTGACCTTAGAAAGAGGTGACTTCATAGTGACATCAAAGAATTAAAGCAACAAAAATGTTATCATTTCAAAATTAAAATGCTTCAAAATACACAGCATCTGTGGCATTAGAAGCACAATTTGAAATCCTGGCAAATTTAGAAAACTTAGTTCACACCATAAATGGGCATCAATAACAGAGCACGCTGGTAACTGTGACTACAACGATTTGCGCAGCAGATGGAGGCTGACAGGAGAACCTGGCCCAATTTCCATTCTCTCTCCACTAGCAAGATCTGGTGATCCTAGCACAGAGACCTTGATCCCCACCTGACTCTTGAGAAAGTCCCTCTGTCTGTGAGGTACCATGTTAACAAAGAGTAAAGTATGGATAAACTTCATGAGGCCCTGTAAGTGCATGGACCTTTCTAGGCCTGTTTCTTCATTTGATAAAAAAAGGTACTAAGGATACTTTATATGGAACCCATGGGCTGTAAGGGCTCCAAGTGTGCTGAGGACATTTCCTCAAGCTGTGCCAAACCCAGAGAGGAACTGAGACTTTGGCACTGGTCTCAGGCAGGTGCTGGGACATACTCACTCTTCTGAATTTCAACAGCCCCCTGAAGGGGGGTTCATTAAGACCCAGAGTCACAGGCCAGAGGCTGGAGGCTCACTGGTCAATTAGGAGTAGGTCACTCCTGGTGAGGGGTCACCATGGGTCTTACGCATGGGCTGCCAATCCTGGGCTCCTGCATGATGCTGAAGGTTTTCCCAGGGTAATGTACTCTGGCCAAGGATGTACAATCCCTCAAGCTTCAGCATGAAGCTGAACCACGTTGCAAGTTCATGGCATAGTTGATTCAAACCCAAAACTGTGATCTTTCCACTAGACTACGGTGTTTTCAAGTTTCTTCTTCGGATCTTTCTTAACTGGATCACTGCCCAGTGTCTGGGCTCCCCAGTGCTGATCACAATCAGCTGCCCACCAGACACAGCAAGCCCTCTAAAGCATATTGCAGTACTCTTTCCTCTGTAGTGTCCTGGGGCCCAGGGACGTATGGTATACCAGTATGCTGTGTGATGCCGCCACCTCCTGTCCCTTGAGGCTGGTCTGTTTTGGTGTGAGTTTGAGGCCAAAATCTCCCTGAAAGCTGCTTCAGTTAGCTGGAGATGAGGAGACCATTCCGTTCCCAGCCATCAGAACAATGAACTCTCAGACCCCCAGGCCCACAAGGATGGGAAAGACAGGGCACCTTCTTCCTGAGGAGGATCATCAATGAAACTACAAAGCAAAGCTAAACTGTTCTTTGGATAGATCAGATTTAAATGGCTGGACTCACCATCCTTTGAAAGCAGACCTGAGTCTGCCCTCACTGACACAGGCTGCAGAGACCAGCATTGTGTCCAATTCGTGTAAGCCCTCAAAGCCAGAGGGAGGACATCAATACTGAAATGTAAAGGAGGGGACAGAGAATGAGTCAAAGGTCAAGAAGAGGGAAGGATACAAGGAAGGGAAAAAAGGAAATAGAAGCAAGAAGCCCTGATGCCCCATACAGATCCTGTACTACTGGCAACCCCCAGGTAAGTGGCATTATTGCCATTTTGTTCTGGTTTTGATTTGTATGTTCTGCAAGAGATCACAGTGAACACGAGGGCCAGGGATGAAAACTGTTGTAGAATGTCCCAGCTTATCTCATATCTTATAACTAAAGTCTATGAAGACCTCACTTGAGTTTGGCACAAATACAGTCGAAGCCACAAGAAATTTTAACTTTTAGTATTTCTCTATAACAAAGATTTGATGTTTGCATATAGGGAAGATGTGAGGAGCCATCACTCCTTGGTACTTCTGTCCTGTGGCACAAATATATGCTTCTGAAGGATGTTTGGTAGGACTTTCTTCTCACTTGCACAGCACAAAGCGCTCTCCAGTCAAAACAGCTTCTCTTCCCCTGGAGGTCAACTCATGAATACACCTCAGCCCTTCTGTGAACACGGTACTGAACCCAGACATGGGATGGGCTGGTCCCTCAGGCCCTACCCGCAGGGCAAAGGCTCACAGGTGGGCCTTCCACCTGTGGCCACAGGCAAAGACAGTGACTGGATTAAACTGCAACCAGGCAGGTCTGGTGGTGGTCCGCATGAGCTGAGATCGTGATGCTGGGAGCTTTCCATGACTTCTGTACCATAAAGATCCTCCAGAGATATTGTTCAACCAAACTGTGCCCTAGGTGAAAAGTGGGACCAAGCAAAGAGGAACATTCTCTCCCACAGAGGTACAGGCTGAGGTAGGGGGAGAGAGGGACAGGAATTAGATATGGGATCAAACACTACCCTGCCAACTTCAGGTTCCATGAGTCCCTGAACATATTCTGAGAATGTGAAAACTCAAAATTGCTATTACAGAAAAAAAGACCATTGTTCCAGGGGTGCTGTGCAAGGAACACGGCTATTCAACCTTCCCTATCCATATGTGGTATGTGCTCATTACATGCCCTGGTGTGGCAGGCCTGGGGAGGGGAGGATGCCAGCATAGTGTCTAGTCTCCTCCACCTCACAGGGGCAGGGACATACCTGTGAAGGTAACTGTGGCTGATGTAAGGGCAGAGCATACAGAAGCCCCAATGTCACTGCCATCCCAGAGAGAAAGGATGGGACAATCCACACAAACCACAAAGTGAGGTTCCTTCCAGAGACAAAGGGAAAATATGAATCTGTGTGGCTTTCTGGGGCTGACCCATGCCCAGCTGGTGACCCTTTCCCACTGATCCAAGGCTGCACTTGGTCCGTGTGCAAGCTTCTGTCCAAATCTGCAGCACTGTATGGATAAAACCTGGAAGGTGAAAATCTGAGGAAAGCAGCCTTTTCTTTCCAAACTAGCTACTTGAAGGATTATTAAAATAAGAAAAAGTAAACATATTTTTCTAATCAATTATTTTCTTTGCTGGATCAGATGTGAACCAGTCTCCTGCCCCCCAGTGGCTGCTGACCTCACACCTCCTCAATCATATTTCCCAACATTCACTCACAAATACATTTGCTAGCTACCTGCTTTGAGGTAGGCCCTTCACTGTTAGAAATGGCTCTCCCCCACTCCACTGAGGGCCCCACGGAGCTCCAGGGAAGTAGTGAGTAGATGAGGCACAGAGGCAAAAGCTGTCAACACTAGACATTTCTAGGCTCCAGCGTGGGCAGGGCACATTGAATAACATCCATTCAGGTCCTGCTTCCTAGGCTCTTGGCTTGGGTGTGAGAATGTGGCTGGAATACCAGTGTGTTCCTATTCTATCAGACAGGAAACTGGTGACAAAAGCAGGTGAGGTGGGTCCCTTGCTGGGCCTCCTAAGCCGGGACTGTCAGGGCAGCTATGGTATAGGAGGCTGAGGCAGGGCTGGCCCATCCCCATACTTTCCTCCTCCCCACGGGCATTGACCATCTATGGTAGTAGTCTTATCACCAGGACAAGGAAGACCATAATGTGCATACCAGCTCATGGCTCTGAGGTTTTCCCTGTAGCTTCTGGTGGTAGTCAAAGGTAAGCCGGTCTAGGACTGCCTGCTCTTCCTCATCCACAGTAGCCATGGAGCGTTCCTTGTTGATCTTGTCAATGTCAATGGGTTCTTCTCCCTCCAGGATGGCGCTCCACCAATACTCACCCACCTTGCTCAGATTCACCTGGGACAAGCAGGACAGAGAACAGTATTAGGAATAGGAATTGGCAGCCATGGGCCAGGTGTCCAGAGTTAGGGACAGAGCAGAGCCTGCTGAGGGACAGACATCCCAGAGTGAGACCAGGACCAACTGCTTAAAGACAGGTGCATATGGGAAAGTGTGCCAGGGCACTCACAGGAACCTTTGAGCCCAAGAACATAGGGATCAGTCAAGGAGACCTATATCCCGCATGCATCTCAGTCCTTCACCAGGTCCCAGATCCTCAGAGTCGGAATGGTACCCACCACATGTGTCCATCCTGTCCACACCCACAGGAGAACAGTCTCTTAACGGATACCGTGGGCCTACCTGGACCTGGTCCTGGCCCACCCCATACTGCCACAACTCTGCTATGAAATATCTATGCACGCCAGGCAGTGGCAAGTTTGAGGCCAGCCTCAGCAACTTAGCAAGACCCCATCTCAAAATAAAAGTTTAAAAAAGGGCTGGGGATGTAGCTCTGTGGTAAAGCACCTTTGGGTTTATTCCCAAGTCATCCTCCCCCCTGCCCCGCTCCTGCACATACCCACAAAAACAGCCTATCAATAGACACAAACCTCTTTAAGTCCTTACTGCCTGGTTGGACCCTGGCCCTGCCCAGCTCTTATCAACCACCTTCCACCTCAATGATCTTTCTTGGTTCCAAGAGCAAAAAACTTTCCTGCCATCTCCTGATGTCTTCCTTGCTCCCTCACTGCTGTTCCACTTGGCTTTGGGCTCCTGTGGTGATGAGAATGATAGTCTCTTGCCATCTTTAGGACAAATGGACCCTGTGGGATGAAGAGCTTGGCCTAATGTATGACAGTCTCCCAGGGACGCCTCACTCTCCAATTTGGGACCCAGGTGCCTGTTTCCATTCCTTCCCTGGAGCTGGGCTTGCTGCCTGCGGGAGTTCTTCGGCTCCAGTCCCTAAACCGATGACTCAGGGAGGAGAAGCTCCATTAGGAGCACGCCAAACCTGATCAGTTTGGGCATCTCTGCAGGACAGCCCAGACTCACTCCAGTCAAGGCAAACAACCCACCCAACCTCAAGGTGCAGCCCTTGGTGTTGGGTCTGCAAAACTCATCACAGAAACACAAAGCCAAGTGGAAGTGAAGCGAGGAAATAAAGTAGTGGTGTTTCATAGTTTGTGCCCAAGGACACCTGCTGCTCAGTCTGTTACAGGGACACATGACAGGGCCCAGATCAGTGGCCACTGGACACACAGGGAGTGGGGACACTGGCTACAACCCCCATGGTTAGTAGCTGGTTCACCAGAAAATTCTTACCAAAGAAACGATGAAGGAACAACTGAATTGTTACCTACCTTATCCTGTGACCCCAATGTCATAAAACCACCTAGTCCTCACAGAAAGAGAAAATGTGACAAAGGCTGCCAAATGAGGCCAGCTCTTGTACACAGAGGTGCGCCACTAGACCCACTGACCAGGGGTGAAAGCTGCCAAGCCACACTCCAGGCAATCATGTTAGATGGCCAGGAGTGTCCACAAAAGGCGCTACCTGTATGGACAGGCATGCCTTGTGCCCCAGAGGGAGCATGGAGTCCTAACAAGGCCCCTCTACCTCCCACCTCTGAGCCCCTGCTGCCCAAATCCATTCACACCTTGCTGGGCACTTGGTGCTGCAGTCAGTCCCCACAAACTCCTATTTAAGAGGGTAGGGCAAAAGGGGTGCAGGACCCATACAGTGGTGAAGGTTTTTCAGAAAGTTTAATACAAAAACTTGCAATCACGACACGAGGTTAGTATCTCCAAACTCTCAGCTCTTGGCTCCTAGAGCAGAAGAGGGAAAAAAAGGGGGAGCGTGTACGTGCTCTCAGACGCCAGCTCTACCAATAAAAGACTCCTGCTCTGCAGCGCCCAATTTAAATTTAGATACTCCAATGAGCTGGTCTGTCACTAACTTTACAGTTTTTACCAGGGAGACCTACTTCAGTCCCCAGAGACCCTAAGCTGATTACTCTGCCCAAACTTCACTGAGCTTAAGAGGGTGAAAAACCTCCCCAAGTGGGAAATACATTGTTTCTCTTGTTTCAGAGATTTTGAGGTGCTTATAAACCTAAATTGCTGAGATTTTTTGAGTTTTTATTGTTATCTTCTTCAGTAGTTATCATCACTGAGAACTATATAATATACTGTTAGAATTCAGAAGCCCTATAACATACACACTATTATCCCTATTTAAAATAAGAACAAACCCTCAGTTTGCAATATGCAGAGCAGAGCCACTCTCAGATAACAGCCAACTGATAGCACTCTGGGTCTGGTGGTTGACTCAGCAAGTCTGGGGTCTTCGTTGCTCTCAGGCCTTTGTACGATATAAGAGTAGACACAGGACCACAGATATGCCTGACTTCAATGAGCACAGTAGAAAATGGAGTTGAAAACAATGAATTGGTCTGCCAGCAAGAGGGAAAGGACTCACTTCCTATTTGCCTGGAATGAAGGAGGAAGCTCATCCTGTCTGTCCAGCAGAAGGGAGGGGGCTCACCCCCATGTTCTATGTCCACACATGTAGTAGCAAACCCAACAAAAATCAAGATGAGCCCTGTGCTTTTTTTTATATTTTAAGAGAGAGAGAGGAGGGAGGGGGAGAGAGACAAAGAATCAACTTTAGTTTTTTTATCTGGCCTTTGTTTCTCAAACACTTTGTTCTGTGTATGGTGCTAGGATTCAAACCCGGGTCCTTGTGCATGCCAGGCAAGCACTCCAACTGCTGAGCTCCAGCCCCAAGCCCGGTATTTTTTTCATCGTAAGTATTTGATCTGAATTTAGATTTCATAAAATTTATAATTAAGAGCAAATTCATATGCTCAAGGTATTTCAAAAAGACTTAGAAGATTTCCAATAATTGAATTGGTAAGTTTAAAATAAAGTTCATTAAAGTAAGACACATCTGACATGTGTCCAGTGCATACCTGGCCACCACGAGAGGCCAAGTGCACTGGATGGTGCAGTCTTGAGATGGCTACCTTGCTCTCTGATGCCACCCAGGTGCACCACTGATATATCTTGGTAGGAGATGTGAATCCACTTTGTTTAAAAATATTTTTAATTAAAGAGAAATTAAAACAAAATTTTATTCATAAGTGAATGATTCAATGGTATCTAACACATTCACAATAGTGTGCAAACCATCATCTCTATCCCCAAAATATTTTTATCACCCCCTAGAAGCTCTGTATGCCCTGGCAGTCACTCCTTGCTTCACCTTAATCCTTACCCTAAGCCTCTTCCCTTACCTCTCCTGGCAACTGCTAACGATTTTAACTTTATAGGATTTACCAATTCTGGACATTTCATACAAAAGAAATCCTACTGTATCTGTCTTTTTGTCTGACTTATTTCACTTAGTACAGGGATTTCCATATCAGAACTTCACTCCATTTCAGGCTGCATAATATTCCAAGGAACAGATACACCATATTCTATTTATCCATTCATCTGCTGCTGGATATTTGAGTTGTCTCTACTTTTTGGCTGTTGTGAATAATGCTGCTATGAACATTTGCATACAAATGCCCATCTGAGTCCCTGCTTTCAACTGAGTATTTACCTAGGAATAAGAATTGCTGGGTCATATGGTAATTGTTTCACCTTTTGAGAAACCTCCAAATTGTTCTCCACAGAGGCTGCACCATTTCACATTTCCACTAGCAGTTCACAAGGGTTCCAATTTCTCTATATCCTTGCTGACATTATTTTTGTTATTATAGCCATTCTTAAGTGTGTGACTGGTACCACTTCGTCCTTTGCCCTGATTGCATGTGAACATGCCTGCTCCTCCATGTTTGGTAGACCTCTCATCACTGTAGAGGTCTGGGCTGCCTTCAGTGTCAAGAAACCAAATAGAACCCGAGGTTCTTAAAAAGCCCAGAAGACCATGGTCTCACTTCCAAAATTTCAGTAAATATATACTTAACACTTAGATTATCTCCTACTACTCTGTTATTTAAGGATGACTATCCTAGTAAAATTAATCATATTAATGACATTAACATGATAATTATCCTCAATGAAGGCATTCTAACATTATTCCTCTTCACTGGTCCAACCTCATCTACACTGGTCCCTTGAAGAACTTCACCTCTCATTCTGGACTATAAGCCTCAAACATAGGACCCCACCTGCTTCTCCTTAAATGGCTCCATGCCCCAGAAGTCTTTTAGCTGACTAGTTTCTTTTTCTTTCTTTCTTTCTTTCTTTCTTTCTTTCTTTCTTTCTTTCTTTTTTTTTTTTTTTTAAGAAAGAGGGAGAGAGAGAAAAAAAGAGAATCAACTTCACTTAGTATTCCATGTGGCTTTTGTTGCTCTGACACTTCATTGTGTTTGTGGTGCTGGGGTTCAAACCTGCATACTTGAGCATGCCAGGTAAGTGCTGTAACCGCCAAGCTCCAGCCCCTGACAAATTTCTTTATGTTTGGAATATCCTCATATTCTACATACTGTTTTGTTACTGACTGCTCTTATTTCCCACATTTAACTATTTTCCTTTGAGTGATACTTGTAGGAGGCCGCAGATAACTGAAGGGTTCTGAGCACATAGGTCTCCCAAGGCCATCTTGACACTTAGGCCAGAATGCAAGTGCCAAGAGAACGCAGGAGAAATGTTCCTCAAATCAACTTCACAGGTCCCTTAGAAAAGTAGTCTGATGCTTTGCTTAGTATTTGACTTGTTTTAACTTTTTATGACTTTTTATAACAAGTCACATTTGTGGAAGTATAATTTGCACACAATAAAACTTGCCCTCTTGAGTTCACGTCTTCACGAGCCACCATATTACCCTCCCAACTGTAGACACTCCATTCCCCTTCACCTCAGCCCACCTTGCTCGTCTTGTATCTAGCTTGTCAGTGTCCAGTTTGCCACCTCAAGGAATTATACGACTTGAAGCCTGTGCACGCACTTCTTTCCCTGAGAATGCAGACTCTGACACTTAGCCAGGCTATTTCTCGATGCAGGTGACTACACATTTGTCCATGGATGTTCCCAGCATTTGGCAATTAGGTAGTAAGCTGCTGTAAAGATCCGCATGCTTCCATTTCCCTTTGGTTAGCACCCATGAGTGCAGTGTGGGTCAGGCAGTGTCATGCTGCATCCATGCTCACCAGCAGCTGGCACCACTGGCCTCTCAGCAGCCATTCTCATGGATGTAAAGAGGCCAGCGGTTGTGACTTCATTTTCCTAATGATCCGAGTTTCCTTTTGTGTGCTTAGTGTACAAGTCATTTTTTAACTTTTATTCAGAAATAGTTTCAAAGTATAAGTTGCTATAATAAGACAATTACAAACACAGCCATATAGGTGTTTAGCATTTGTGTGGCTACACTGTGGCCTGCTCTGTATGTGTAATATATGAACACAAAAAATAATATATAATGGCTTTTCCAAACCACTTAAGAGTAAACTGCATCTGTCTTGGCCCTCTGCCCAGCTTTTTTCCCTTTCCAAGAAGGTGCTTGGAGATGGAAGTCAGGGCCTCATGCACGCTATGTGAGTACTCTACTACAGAGCTCCCCCAACCCCCACACACCTTCCCCTTTGTTCCCAGTTATTTCCTAGTGGTAAGGAGTTCTCTTATGTAACAACTTTGCCTCATCTTCCCTCCAGCATAGGATCCTTCCTGACCTCTTTGATCTGAAACATTTCCATAAACCTTCTGTCTCATCTGTTGTCTCCTTAAACTCAAGTGTGCATACCCAAGTGGACTTGCACATGTTCACATACAGTTGTCCTGAGGATGTGCTTTCTCAGACCACTTCTCTTGCCATACAGTCACTAATGTACAAACTCGGTCCTTCTCAGAACCCCCATGAGGATTTCTGCCTGGTCCCATCTCTATCACAAAGGCTGGGACATCTGATGGGGGCATGGGCTCTACTGAAACAGCACCTTCTCCTCTGTAAGGACACTGTCTACCTTACTGCTGTCCCCAGTGCCTCCTGGATCAATTGCTTCTCCACAGTGCAGACAGTTGCTCAGAGCCATCCTTCATTATGCAGCCCCAGTGGAGGTCACTGTAACCTTGTGGACCCACCATTTCCTGGGCATGTTCTCACTTTTCCAGTATTACAAGATGCTCCACATTCTTTTATCTACCTGGTCCCACACCCACAATCCATTTCTGAGGGACCCACACTGTTGGCTGAACAATGCTCCCAAAAATGTCCTCACAGAAACTTCACCCTCAACATGAATAAACTTACCTCAGCATCCCCCGATCTGTGCCGATGACTCACCAGCATTTATATCCCTTTCCTTCCTTAGTAACGGAACCTCATTTCTATTCAGGGAAGCAATGTGCCCAGTGAGGACGGCTTTACTCCTCACAGCTGCCCGTGTGATGAGTATGGGCCAACGGGAATGTTGTGGGATGTTCCTTCCAGGAAGGCACCTTGGAACAAGGGCAGATAATGGGGTGAATTGACGGAGCATGGCAGGGGTACCTGCTGGGTTTGACACCCACTGCAGGGAAGATGTGGGCCATAAGCAGCCTCTAGCTCCTTAAGACATGGCACAAGTCAGTACTGTACAAGCAGTCTCCTGGTTTTTAATGTTGTCAACTTTTTGTTTTTAACTGAGCTTAAAATTTTTTAAAAAAAATTAAGTCACTGTATAGGACAGACAGGACATGGTCATGAGCAGGGTATGGCTGGAAGGTGCCACAGCCTTGCCCAAAGAAGGAGAATACCCCCACGTTCTAAGTGGTAAGGACCATGGGGTAATCTCAAACTACACCTCATGCATGAGAACAGGGGCTCTATACCCCATGCACAGGAAGAGGGCCTGAGGGCCTGTCCACACAGGCACTTCAGGTAGCACCCTGAGCCAGCAATGTGGGGCACACTTCTCTCCTAATTGTGACAGGCTACTTCCTGTACAATTCCTAAGCCTTCGGTCCTTCCTACTAGAAACCAGGGATGGGCATGATGTGAAGAATTTTAATGCTGGAGACGACGTTCGCACTGAAGTTATGAAGGCTCACATTTCATTTCATATAAGAATCCCTAGGCTTTGGGCTCTTGCCAAAATGTTAAACTAATTTAATGTGTAGTTTCTACTCTGAATCTATGAAGTACATTTAGTGATAAATAAGGACAGCCTCATAGGGCAGGAAAGGTTTTCAGGACAGGTAAGATGGCTCATCAACCAGGAAAGACTGACAATGGATCAGTTCATCTTCACAAGAAAGCCAAGTGAAACAACTAGAGGTGTCCAGATAAACCACCAAAGATAAGGGCAGTTGAGAAGTCCATGTTGGTGGAAATGTGGAGACACAGGCACATGCATCAGTGGAAATGCTCCAGAAATGTTCCATCCTCCAGGGAGAGCCACAGCAAATGGCTCATAGATTGCAATTACCCTGGAATTCCACTTTTGAGAAATAATAACTTCAGGAAATCATCTCAATAAAGGAGGAGAGGAAAAAGTGCAGCTTGTATAAAAATACTCACAGGGTTCAAAAATCATAAATAAACACACTGCAGTGAGTTTTAAAGCCTGAGCTTTAAGATCTAATCACTCAAAGAATATTCTACAGCTATTTCACCAATGTGTGTACATAATGTCAGCACATGAAGACATGTGAAGTGGCACTCTTCTCTATGTAGTTTCTACCATCATTTCCAACATAGACATCTGAGAGCACCTTCCTCACCCCTGCAGCAGGGTTACCTGCCTTCAGCCACCTAAACAGTGCAGAGGATAGCATGTCAGCACCCCAAATGGAAGAAGAAACGAGGACAATGCATAAGCCAAGTGTCCAGCTTCTGGGACTGAATAAGGCATGGGGAAAAGAAACTGGCGCTGTTGCCACGGCTGATTTTACATTGCCGTAACCAGACAAGGTGCTTGCCTGAGTCGAGAAGTCTCATTTAACATTATCAAGTGTGGGAGGGAAGGAGGCAAGAGCTGTCACACAGTTTTAGCTGCCACCCCTGCCTGCCCTGGCTGTGTGGTTTGGGATTCACTGCACAGGAGAGAAGGAGCAGGCCACATGGAAGGTGCTGAGAAGCAAGTGGCATGTCTACACTCACCTGCCAGGTGGTGAGAAGATCAGAAGTTCTTACTGTGGAGTCAGGGGTGACAGTGACGGCTCCAAATATTGCCCCTCCTAATAGCAGCTGCAAGAGGAGCGCTGCACAAGTGTCCTGGGGCTGCTGTGACAAAAAGCAACAGGCCAGAGGACTTAAAAACACACACATCCACTCTCATAGTTCTGGAGGCCAGAAGACACAAATCAAGGTGTTGGCTGGACTGTGCTCCCTTGAAGGCTCCAGGGAAGGATCCCTCCTGCCTCTTTCAGCTTCTGGTGGCTTCTGGCATTCTCTCGCTCATTGCTGTATCACTCCTGTCTCTGTCTAGTCTTCATATACCTTCTCTATTAGTGTCTCCTCTTCTGTCTCTTATAAGGACACTTGTCACAGGATTTAGGGTCCACCCAAATAATCCAAGATGATCTCATTTTGGGATTTTTAACTTAATCACATCAGTGAAGAGGCATTGTCACAAGACATCTTCTGGGGCCAATACAGCAGTTCCTCAAGTTCATCTCCTTGACTTTAACCTGTGCCTGCACAGGGCTGGTATTTAATGGTAAGTAGCCAACAAATGTGGAGATCAGCCAGGCCAGGTGCTCTGCCTTGTCTGAAGGACAAGACAAGAAGTCCAGAGGGATACAGTGATAGTCCAAAGCCAGGCCCGCAATCATTAGCAACCCTTCTCTGCATGCACATGTTCAGGGGAGGCAGTGTGCCGGGTCTCATACAGCAAATGCAGTGCAATACATGGAAGGTAAACAGGATCTTCATAAATCAAAACAATCTGCTTACAGATTTACAATACTTTCTCAGGTAAGTGATAAGAAGAAAA
Organism: Aplodontia rufa; assembly: GCA_004027875.1. Lineage (NCBI taxonomy): Eukaryota > Metazoa > Chordata > Mammalia > Rodentia > Aplodontiidae > Aplodontia > Aplodontia rufa. The sequence continues at coordinate 113,896 of PVKS010000382.1, read as the reverse complement.
ATCTGGCCCCAACAGGTCTCCAATAAAATCAATCAATCAATCAGTTGAGAATACAGTAAGCCCTCAGTTCCCTTAACACTCAGTATTAACTGTTCTGGGGATGCATGGTCAGGAGTGGAGAGGCAGTCATAGCCCTGCACCCCTGTGAAAGTGATTTTGGGTGCAGGCTGGGACCTGGCTCTTGGAAGAATCACTGGAAGAGAGTTACAATGCTCTACATTATTCTTTTTTCTGTGGACCTTTACTTTTCACAAGTGTAGCTGCATTGGAAATATAATGCCATCCACTGCTGGTAATAGACCAAGGAACCAACAAATGTATCATCTCAGTTCCAGGGTTGCCAGAGCTGGCAGAGCACATACAAATGCCATGTTTGTGGCAGTTCAGGCACCTTGGTCTGCAGTTGGTTTTCTTTCTAAACCCTTCAAGCAGCAGGTACCTGGCAAAAGCAAATTAAAACACTAATGACAGCTGGAGCAAAGGGAAGCCTAGACTAGAACAGAACATTGGTGAGGACAGGCCTGTGGGGGTCTGCGGGCAACTGGGGAACCCCAGGAGAAACAACAGGACATCTGGCCTTCCTGAGCAGGCATGGCACCCCGCCTGGGCTGGTTCCAACCAGGTGAACAAGGTCCATAAAGTACACATTTCCTGTGCCTGGGAGCTACATAGCCCACATTTACCTGACATGGGAGCCTCTGAAAACCACTGTGACCAACTTCCTTCCCTCTTCACCTTTTCCCTCCTCCTCTACTGGAGAGAACTATGATTCCCAGCTCCCTGAGGCTGAGCCTTATCCCAGGGTAAAAGTCCTCTAGGCCCAGGAAGGTGTGGCTTTATGGCCTACCCCCACCCCCAAGCAATCTACTTGCCATCTGGGAACCTCAACATCATGACCTGTAAAATGAGTTTTCAAAGGACCAAATGGTATTGTGTAAGGCACCTCTCCTGGAGCCTGGCTCAGTGACATGTTCAATAAATGGTGGCCATTAGAAGAAATTAATGCTTTGGTAACTGGCCATATCTGTTCCATTTGCATTTTGTACATACACGTATACAAAACACTCAAAAAAAAGTAACATGGCTTTGGAATATCCATGAACAGGTCACAGTCACTTCTATCGGTGAAAACCCTTAAAAGGTGAGCAATACAGGAATAATCACATTCTACAAAAATAATGTAAAGTAAAAGGAATCACTGGCATAAAGATTATAATACTAACAGGTTTTGAATACCATGGCTACAGGCTTAGAGACCAGTCATAAACATCATCTGTAACTCACAGGTGAGGAAGTTACCAGCTTCTGAGTGTAGTGGACCATGTGGGGAGGGCTTGCCAAGGACTCCCCACTTACAGAAGGGACTGCAAAGAATATTGTGACCTTCTCCACGCTCTGCACTGAGAGTTCAAAAGCAAATGCAAGAGGCAAGGTTGCTACAGACAGAGGCCCAGTATAGTCCAGGTGGGCAGAGAAGCCATAGGCAGTGTCTGCCAAGGGCAAGCCTGCTGGCCCAGTACAGCCAGTATGTTGCTCACATTTTCGAAACCAATGACCACGCAAAGCTCAAATGAAGCACAAGCTGTGAAGACACTTGGATATCAAACAGAACCCAAAGAAGTCAGTGGCGCTAACTGGAGGCGACAGTTTGGAGCAATCTCAGTGCTGCATTAATACACAGGTTTTATATGCTGGGGTATGGGGATAAGGTACTAAGCTGCCAGGATAAGCAGGGTTGTTACAAGAGTCATGGTTCTCCAGAGAGACAGAATCTGAACGTGAGTGTGTGAGTTAATTTATTTGATTGGCTCACATGATAACAGAGGTTAAAGTTCCACAATGGCTATCTGCATACTGGAAAGCCAGGAAAGCTGAAGCTGCTTAGTATAAGAAACCTGAAGCCTCAGATTGAGAGAGATCTATGATGTAGCACCAGTCAAAGACTTAGGCCCAAGGCCCTCTGTTGGACTACTTGTGAAAGTCCTAGAGTTCAAAGGCCAAAAAAACCAGAGTTGGATATCCAAGGGCAAGAACAGCAGCAGAAAACACGCCCACTCAGGAAGGAAGAGCCAGAAAGCACAATTCTCATATCTTCCACTTCCTGTTTCATCTGGGCCCCAGTCTATTGGATGGTGTTGCCTACATTCAGGGTAGGTCTCCCTCATTCAGTTCTCTAGTCAACATGCCAATCTTCTGTGGAAACATACTCATGGACATCTGTAAATATATTTTACCAGTTCTTACAGGCCAGAAAAGCTGAAACCCAAAGCCAACCTTTAAAGAGGCAATTGTCACACTGTCATAGCATTCAAGAACAGAACACTTTTTTCTTTTTGGCTGAACACTACCCCAGCATGGGAGGTAGGACTGTGTGAGATGTAGAACAAGAATTGAACAGACACGGCTTATATAGGGCTGGCTGGAGCCCTGGGCTGGCCCCCATGTGCATCACACACTGTCAGCAGAGGTGTGCCTGGCTGTCTGGGAAAAATCAGAACCAGGGACAAGCAGGGTTCAGTCCCACTGCTGGAAATGCTGCACACCTCACATAAGATCTTAGGCAGGAGGGCAGGCCAGAGACCTGGTAGCACTGAGCACTTGCTGTTTGTACTTGGGTCAGTGGGTACACCTACACGATCCACAGTAAGGACTACTTTCTAGGTTTAATGGTGAGATGGGGCTAATGCTAGTCCCAGTTCCCACAGGCACTGGCAGCACCTTCTCCACTTAGTCCCTTAGTCCCCTCTGGGCATGCAGTCAGTCAGGTCAGAGCTCCTGTGGGCTCTCAGGCCTGTTGACAAAGGCCAGAATGGACCACACAGGCCCACCAAGCTGAGTAGTAATTGAACAGATCCTTGTTTCTTTCTTGATTACATACTTTGCACATAAAAAGAATGTGTTTGTATGAAACTTGGAGGTGTCTTTGTCCGAAGACAATATTTTTCTTTTCACCTCTACCAGGCTCTGGTTAAGCACCTCCCATTGAAAGAAAGAGCAAACAAATTAGTCCAAAATACGACATGTACCAATCTTCCTGAAGGAAGCCTCCACCTAGGTGCCAGCACAATCTCTGCTAAGAGGAATCAGAGCTGTCACAGGAGAGGGGACTTTTAGCAGCTGACATATTATATTAGGTCCAGGTGTTCAGCCTAATTTGTGGGAGTCTGTTAACTGATAACAGGTTGAGTGGTTCATTTGAATTCACAACTTAATTTTACTGTTTCAACATGTGAGCTGTGCTTCACCAGCTGCTGGGTAAGAAGAACCACTTGGTCAAAAAACCTGTTTATCTGAATTTATTAGCTCTCATCCTTTAGACTGGCACTTGGGGAAAATTCAATCTGTCCTTTCTTGTTTTTGCTTTATATGTAAAGAATAACCAAGACCTCAAGGTGCACAGAGGTGCACTCTGAGCATTGTGCAAAATGCTCAGGAAATTCCATTTGCCCTGACTACTCGAATGTCAAGGTCTCACTGCTACATGTAAAGATTTGGTCAAAGGACAATCACATTAAGTTTGGAACCTACCTGGCAGCTCTGCACACAGATGCCCATACTTACCAAAACGCACTTCCCCGGCTCAAGGCTCCAGAGGGAACACTCGGTGTTGATCTTGTGGGTTAGCTTCCCTTCCATGAGAACCCGCTCCCCACTTTCCTCCAGCATGGCCACACGGATGGAGCTACTACTAAGGACCACAGAGACCTGGAACACAGCAGAAGAAAATCATCCCACCTGTGAGGGTGGTGCAAGGAACAACACTTTCTGGTACTGATCTGCATACTACAACTCTCATCAGCCTCAGGAGGCATCTCTGTGAAGAAAGACATCCCAGGCTAACCCATACCCAGAGCAATCTGCACAATGTCAGTTCCTTCAGTCGAATTCAGCAAAAAATCTTTCTCAACTTAATTGGCAACATGAGATGCCATGGTGGTAGTTAATTGGTTTTCTACCCAAATCCCCTTTACTTTCTCCAGTTAGGGAGTCTGGTTCTCAGGCTGGAAGGTGAGCAGATGAGACAGGTGATAGGTGCTTCCCCTGGCCTCCCATGGAGACTATCGGAGCCCAGTCTTGGACCATAGCACCCAAGACAGCTAAGCAGCCCTACACTGGGACTGCTTATTGTCATGAAAGAGACAAGCACACAGTCTCTTCTTTGTGTGAGTTGCTACGTGATCTGTGGCCACCACTCAGCCTTCACCCAGGACAATGAATCCAGTTCTTTTGGTCTGTACTTTGCCTTGGTTCTCCAGCAAACCATGCCTCCACAAGCCTTATGTTATCCTCATCCCTCTGAGCCTGTCCTGGGCAGAAACCAGTCACATGCCTGGTTTTATTCTACGCTCACCTCTCCCTGCCCCCACTGCCTGTCTCCATACTTAACTAGGAACTACTGGGAACAGGTTCTCTTTACTTCACACCATGTAGCCCAGCCAGCAGACTCCAAAGCAGAGTCCTAGAATCAATTGAAAGAGGAAAGAAAACAATTGACTGGCAAGTGCCAGGATGGGAGTTCAAACCCCAGCACCACATACACAACGAAGTGTCTGAGGAATGAAAGTCACATGAAAAACTAAATAAAGATTGCTTCTCTCTCTCTCTCTCTCTGTCCCCTCTTTCTTTCTTAAAAAAAAAAAAAAAAAAAAAAAAAGGTTGAGTATCCCTTATCTGAAATGCTTGGGACCACAAGCGGTTCCAATTTTAGAACTTTTTCAGATTTTGGAATATTTCTGTGACTTCATGGGTTGAGCATCCCTAAACTGAAAATCAGAAATCTGAAATTTTCTATTACAGATGTCTACCTATATTGGCACAATGTACTTTTTTTTTTTTTAAGAGAGAGTGAGAATCAATTTTATTTATTTTTTTCATCTGGCTTTTATTTCTCCAACACTTAGTAGTGTATGTGGTGCTGGGATTTGAACTCAGGTCCTCACATGAACCAGGCAAGCTCTCCAACCACTTAGCCACAGCTCCAGCCCCCACACAATGTACATGGTTAAACAGATACTGGGAGAAAGTACTTTTGAAAGTATTTTTCTAGTAAGTCTATGGAATTAAAACAGTTTAAAAGACTATTTGGGGGTGCTGGAGCAGTGGTTCTGCACTTACAGCTCTTGCCTGGCATGCGCAAGGATGCGGGTTTGAACCCCAGCACCACATACACAAGGACGACCAGATGAAAATCTAAATAAAACTGATTTTCTATCTCCTTGCCTCTCTCTCTCTTTAAAAAAAAAAAGGGGGGGGGGGAGCTGGAGCAGTGGCTTGCCTGGCATGCGCGAATATTCGAGTTTGAACCCCAGCACCACATACACAACAAAGTCTCAGAGCAACAAAGGCCACATGAAATACTAAATAAAAATTGTTTCTTTCTCTCTCTCTCTCTCACTGTCCCTCTCTCTTTAAAAGAGAGAGAGAGACAGAGACAGAGACCATTTGGAAGATGCTCATTAAATACCCATTATTGAAAAAAGAACAATCAAACTTACAGAATTTTCCAAGTGGAATTTAGTATTTGCAAATGAAATCTGATACTATAACCTAAGTATCGTTTAAATATCCAGGATACAAAAGAAAAGGGGAATGACCATGTGCAGCAACTGCCCTACTAGGTACACTTGTCAATGAAACACTGTGTGTAGAGTCAGGGGAGAAAGGGACAGAAAGGCTGCCCCAAAGGACATCTGACTCCTGGGGAAATCCAGTCACAACACTCCATTTGCATCAGGCTGCGCTGCCAGGTTCACATACAGACACAGGGAAACATCCTCCCAGGAGACTGCTGGTCCACACAAGTATTTACTGTGGGAAAGACTGCTAATCTGTCAGTTCACACCAGAAAATCTGTCTCAAAGTACAATATCAGGTGCTATGGTGGAAGCTACTGATTTTCTACCCAAATCCCTCTACTATCTTCAATTAGGGAGACTCTCTCTCAGGTGGAAGGTGAACAGAAGAGACAGACAGTGGGTACTTCCCCTGGACTCCCCTAGAGGCTAAAGGAGCCCAGCCTAGACCATGGCACAAAGAAGAGCTATGGTAGGAGCAGAATCATGCAGCACTGCTCACTTTCTAACAGCAAAAGAACACAAGCAAACAAGATGAAGCTCAGTTCATTCCTGGATGGATCCCAACAAATTGTGGGCAAAATGAGCCTAACTGAATTTCTGTGGGTAATGACCACCTGACAGCAAGTCAAGGTTTCTTCAGTCCTGGCATCCCAAGAACAAGCTCACTTTAACAAATAAACTCTACTAGCAATTTTACGTGACATAATTTCCAAATCTGGGCAAGATTCTCACAAGGTCAACCCAGAGGAAATAAACAATATCCTCAAGGGAGAAAATCAGATAAGATATGCTTGTTAAAAACATCACATTGGGGTGCTCGCTTTGGCAGCATATATACTAAAATTGGAACAATACAGAGAAGATTAGCATGCATGGCCCCTGTGCAAGGATGATACACAAATTCGTAAAGCATTCCCTATTTTTGGGATTACAGAGGAGACATGAGTTCAGGGAATGGATGAAGAGGGACAGATCCTGCACTAGGAATGGCCTTAACTTACTATCTCACTATGTCAATATCCATGTATGCATGAATATGTAACAATTTCCTTCAATATGTAAGATTATGTCAAACAAATAAAAAATAAAAATAAAAAAAGAACTGTGGCACATGGAAGACACTACTTGATCCTCAGAGACAAACACATTTTAGACTCCTTTTAAAATGAGCAAGTTGATTTCTATGATTATATCTAAATAATTTGATATTTTCAGTGATCTGAGTTCATGTAATAAACAAGTGAAATAACTAGGAAAAAAATCATACTGGGAATATGTGGGCACCTCTCTGACCTCCTGCAACCTTAAGAAATGACAGTAACAGGGGGCTGGAGCAGTGACTCGGCGGTTACGGCGCTTGCCTGGCATGTGCAAATACACGGGTTCAAACCCCAGGACCATGTACACAACTAAGTGTTAAAGCAACGAAAGTCATGTGAAAAACTTAATAAAACTTAATACAAATTGATTTTCTCTGTCCCTCTCTCACTGTCCTTCTCTCTTTAAAAAAAAAAAAAAAAGAAATGACAGTAAAAAAGAAAATCCTAGAAGATGAAAAGGAAAAAGCGGGAGATTAAGAGCAGATAAAATGTTAACAAATCTAGGGAAGACAAAAAAAAGAATGGTAGCAGATGATGGATCCTACAGGGTAGAGGATAGCTAGGGGCTTCAACTGACAGATAGCAGGTAAGAAAGCACACGGCTTTGAAAAACTGACATATTCCAGGACATTTAGAAGAACACATAAATGTGCAGAGCTCGGTGCATGCTCAGAGGAAATGCGAGGCCTGAGGCTCTTCTAGACTCTGTAAGCAAGGCATGAAGGCTAAAGCAGAGTTTTCATCTGCTAAGTGTTGACAGTGTGCTCCATTAAGCACATAGAGCCTGTTGGCAAAGACTGAGGTATTTACCAGTCTCAGGTGTTTAAGGAAATATTTATTTAAAGGAGAGGAGGGAGAGAGTAAAAGAAAGAGAATCAATTTTATTTATTTTTCATCTGTTTTTTGTTTCCACAACACTTAGCTGTGTATGTGGTGCTGGGGTTTGAACATGGATCCTCGTGCATGCCAGGCAGGAGCTCTAACCACTGCCATTCCAGGCCCTATTTAAGGAAATTTCTAATAATTAGCTGGGCCCTAAGTTCACCAAGCAGAAAGTTTGCTAGCCACATGCACCAATAAATATACACTTCATAGAATTAGTTCAGGAAAGTCATTAAACAAACAGATGAAAACAGCAAACAACCACTGGGAGAAAAAAAAAATCTGATTCCCAGGCTTGCCACATTGCTTTATTTAAAATACCAACCTTTGAATAACAACAACAAAAATTACAAGACTTGCAAAGAAACAAGAAAATGTGGCCCATCACAGGGGAAAGAAAGCAATCAACAAAGTCTATCCCTAAGGAAGCTCAAACATGGACTTAGTAGAAAGTCTATAAATCAGCCATTTTTTTAAAAATGCTAAAAAAGCTAAAGAAAAATATCTGTAAATAACTAAAGGAAAATCTGAGAAGGAAGTCTTACAAATACAGAGTATAAATAAATAAAGACATGGAAATTCATGTTTTGTTTTGTGATACTGGGGATTGAACCCATGGCCTGGCATATACTAGGCTCTGACACTGAGCTGCATCCCCATCCCTTCTAATTTTATTTTGCAACAAGGTCTGGCTAAATTGCCCAGGCTAGCCTTGAACTAGCAAACCTCCTGTCAAAACCTCCCAAGTAGCTGAATTACAGAGATATAACACCACACCTAGCAGAGTGTACTGGAATACAAAGTAGTTAAAGGAAAAAACATAAAAAGTTATTCACTAGAAGAACTCAAAAGTAGATTTCAGCAATTAGAAGATGGAATCAGCAAACCTAAACTAAAGACAGGTCAACTGAGATTACCCAGTCTGAGGAACAGAAAGAAAAAAGAATGAAGAAAAATGAACAGAGCGTCAGAAACATGAGACACTAAACACACTGACACCTGCAAAATGCAATTCACAGAAGGAAGGAAAAGGAAAGGGCAGAAGAATATCTGAAATAAAAATGATTGAAAACTTTTCAAATTCAACACAAAATATTAGTCAACACATCAAAGAAATTCAATAAATTCCAAGTAGATAACCTAAAAGATATCAAGACCTAGCCACATCAAAATCTAACTGTCAAAAAAGCCAAAGAGAGAACTGAACGCAAGGAGAACCAATTCATTACATAGAGGCAACCTCAATAAAAACAACAGATGGCTGGGCCTAGTGGCACACACCTGTAATCCCAGTGACTCAGGAGGCAGAGGCCCTAAGCAACTTCCTGAAACCCTGTCTCAAAATAAAACATAAAAAGGGCTGAGGTTGTAGCTCAGTTGTTAAGTGCCTCTGGGTTTAATCCTCAGTACCAATAAATAAATAAAAACAAAAGCTGGCCATGAGCAGTGGCACACACTATAATCCCAGTAACCGAAAGATTACAAATTCAAGGCCAGCCTCAGCAACTCAGTGAGATCCTATCTCAAAATAAAAAATAAAAATGGCTGGGGATATAGCTTAGTGATAGAGTGTCCCTGGGTTCAATCCCCATTACCACAGTAAAAAAAAATAAAAAAATAAACAAAAAACCAAAACACAAAAAAATCCACCCAGTTTCTTATCATAAACCACAGGAGGCTAGAAGGAATGGGATAATGCCTGTGGATGGCTGAAAGACAACAAACAAGAACCTCAACCAAGAATTTTATATCCAACAACAATATTCTTCAAAACTGAAGGAGATTAAGATATTCCAAGACAAACAAAACCTGAAAGAATTCATCACTAACAGACTTATGTTTTCTTGCAAAACTCTATATGAAATAACAAAGGGAGCCCTTCAGGCTGAATTGAAAAGATACTATATGGTAGACGGACTCCACATGAAGAAACTGAGTGCCAGTCAGGGAGGGATCTAGGGGGTAAATCTGATTTAAGAATATATGCATATCATATTGTTACTTTATATACATTTTTGATTGTACAATAACTACATTTCTTAAAAAAAAAAAAACAGAGTGCCAGTATAGGAAAAAGACAGCATAAGTCTACCTTTTGTTTGTAGCTCTTCTTTTCTCCTAAGAAACAACTAAATAGCCAGGCATAGTGGCACATGTCTGTAATGCTAGCGACTTGGGAGGCTGAGGCAGAAGGATCATTAAGTTTGAGAGTGGCTTCGGCAACTTAGTGAAAGCCTGTCTCAAAATAAAAAGTAATAGGGATGTAACACAAAGGTAAAGCCCCCTGGGCTCAATCCCAAGTATCAAGAAAATATTTAATTATGAAGATACCACATGACCCAGCAATTCCATGTCTAGGTATATACCTAAAGGAATTAAATCATATGTGCATGAATGGGTAGGAGAGGGGAAGAATGAGGTTCAAGTGGGAATACACTGGGGAATACAAAGATGCCTCCTTCGCTCCAATCTTAGCCCAGAGGACAAGTCCCGAGACAACAGTGAAGGAATAGTAAGGCACCTGAAATAGGGACTAAGGTTGAGACTACATCAGAAACAATCACGTAACACACTCATACTCAGCAAGATGCCCTGTAATGAACAAGTACCCTGGGGTACTAATCAGAATCCTCTAAGACTAGAAATGATATTCAGAAAGCTGAGTGATATGACTGATCCTTACTAAGTAAAAAATAAAATGGTTATTTAAAAAAATGAGATGGAGCCCATTCTGCCACACAGAAGGGTCTTCTTTAAGGAAAACATTTCACGTCTATAACAATTAAATTGAAAACTATGAGAACAAGACTGCTATAATGGGGTAAGATCAAAGTAGATAAGGTATCAAAAGCTCAAATAATTGACCATCAATGAAATTTTATTAAAAACACAACCTATCTTCCCCTTTCCCATCGTGATTCAAACTCCAGAGGCACTTTTTTTTTATTTTTTTTAAAGAGAGAGGGACAGTGAGAAATGGAGAGACAGAGAGAAACATTTATTTAGTTTTTTCACACAGCTTTTGTTGCTCTGACACTTAGTTGTGTACGTGGGTGCTGGGGTTTGAACCGGTGTACTTGTGTATGCCAGGCAAGTGCCGTAACCACTGAGGCCACTGCCCCAGCCCCCAGAGGCATTTTTAAAAAGAACCGATGATCCAGCTACAGTGGCACTTGCCTATAATCCCAGCCACTAAGGAGGCTACGATAAGAAGACCACAAATTCAAGGCAAGCCTTAGCAACTTAAAGACAGTCTGTCTCAAAATAAAATAAAAGGGCCAGGGGTGTAGCTCAGTGGTAGGGCATCTCTGAGTTCAATTTATAGTATGACCAAAAAAACGAATTTTTAGTATCACCACATAAAAATTACTGTGTTATATACAAGGAAAAACATAAACCAACACAGATACTAAGTAACAAAAGTGAACAACAGATGTGCATTACAGTAGACCTTCTCATCCACAGTTTTGTTCTCTGTAGTTTGTTACCCACAGTCAACCATGGTCAAAAAATATTAAATCAGAAATTAACAATTTATAAGTTTTAATTACATAATATTCTGAGTAGTATGATAAAATTTTCATACCACCCCACTCCAGCCCACCTGAGACATGAATAGTATCCCATTGTCCTATCTGTTTTATATATTTGCCAACTAAATAGTCATCTTGATTATCAGATTTTTTTTTTTAAGAGAGAAGGACAGTGAGAGAGAGAAAGGGAGAAACAATTTTGTTTAGTTTTTCATGTGGCCTTCATTGCTCCGAGACTTCACCGTGTACGTGGTGCTGGGGTTTGAACTCACGTACTCGTGCATCCAAGGCAAGCACCATAGCAGCTGAGCCACTGCTCCAGCCCCTTGCTTATCAGTTCTACTGTCATGGCATCATAGTACTTGTGTTCAGTAACCCATATTTTACTTAAGAATGGTCCTGGAAGGGCTGGAGTCTTGGCTTAGCAGTTAAAGCGCTTGCCTGGCATGTGCAAGGACTGGGTTCAAACCAGCACTACGTACACAACTAAGTGTGGGAGAAACAAAGGAGAGATGGGGAAAAAAAATTGATTTTTCTCTCTCCCTGTTTCTTAAACACACACACACACACACACACACACACACACACACACACACACTTGTGAAAAAGCAAGAAGAAATTTGTCCTGGTTTTACTATCACAAACCAAGCTACAAAGTTATGGCCACAGTGTATAAGTGCTTAGTTAAGATGGAAAAGGCATTAAGTTTGTGGGTGTTCTAACTGATGACTTTGTGTTATACCAGGGAGCAATGAACCTATACAAAGGCTTTAGCAAGAGGTATCCCAAAATCAGTGATACCAAGTAATTTACTTCAAGTAAGGAAGGGACAGTTATACAGGTGCAGAAAGATGTCCGGAGTGAAAAAAATATAAATTATATATAAATTGCTGGAGAAGCTGCTGGCAGAATGGAAGAAGTTGAATAAGGAAAAAGCACGTCTTAAAATGCAACAATACCAGGTTCTTCTGAAGATACCCAACAGAACCTACATTCATAAAAGTGTAAAAGAGGCACCAGGGCATTAAACATAGAAGGGCAGATTAACTGGTACTATGAGGCAATGCTGTGGGGCATATGATAAAGCCAGGCATAGTGTACAGAGCAAAGAACCCACGTACTCTCAACAACAAAAACAAAAATTATCTGCCCATGTTCTGGCAACATATTCAGAAAGCGTGGGTGACAGTCATCTTGTTTATGGAATGGTTCCACCGATGCTTCATCCCAGAAATGAAAAATACTTGGAAGAGGAAGGGTTGGACTTTAAAATCCTGTTAATACTAGAAAATTCACCTGGCCATCCTGAATCTGTTTGCTGTGAAAATGAAAAAGTGGAGGTTGTATTTTTGCCTCCAAATACATCCTTACTCTTTTAGTCCCTTAATTAGGGAATTATTTGGTTTTGTCAAGGCTGCATGTATATACACCCCTAGCGTCTGATCACATTTGATGAGTAATTTTGATGCTGACCCTAATCTGGATATACTGAAGTGCTTGAAATTATTCACTACTGCTGGCACAGTAACATTTATCAAAGCTGCAACGGATGAGTTAAAACCAGAAACTAAATGCCTTTTGGAAGAACTTATGCAGAGGAATTGTAAATGAGTTTAAAGTCTTCCTGGGAAACCAAGAGAGAAGCTGGGAAATCATTCATGCAGCAAGACAAGTACATTGGTGAAGACGATTTGCTGATGTGCTTAATGACAATGTGGAAGAATATATGGAAGGCCAGTGAGAAGTGATAACAAGTGAGGAACTAAAAAGAGGAAGAGGAAGAAGATTTTGAGTCATCTACAGAGGAAGAGGAAGAACAGACATTAAAGGACAATCCTCAGATGATACACAACATCAAAGTTACCCATATGATTGCCAGAGGATTCCAACCTCTGCAGCAACTTTGATACGTTAAAAAGATGCAACTCCCAATTATAATTTTCTTTCAAAAGGTTTCATCAAAAATGTTTTAACTATGGAGAATCCCCAACCATTGACATCATTGCAGCTCAGTTATCCAGGATCACCCAAATTGGATAATTCTTCTTTTCATGCATCATCAGAAAGTCAGTAGCCTTGTGTGACTACAGTGTCTACGTCACTGTAATATGTCACATCATCACAAGAAGGTTGAGTAGAGTACAGAAAGGTATTTTGAGAGAGAGCTCCACACTCACGTAAATTTTATTGTTATGACAATAAATATTGTTAAAATTGTCCTATTTTATTATTTATTATTAATTTTTTACTATATCAATTATAAATTAAATCTTACACACAACAATGTGTGTAAGGAAAAAACATGTGTATATATAGGGATCGGTGCTAACACTGATTTAAGGCATGCTTTGGGGATCTTGAAACATATCCTCCAAGAATAAGAGGACTAGTATATATGTATCATTAAAAAAACTGATCTCTAACCCATATAAAAATCTCAGAAAAAGAGTATAACCCAACAAAATGAGCAGAACATTCTAAAGAAAGGCTCGTGTACAAAGATGCTTATTTATTCCTAAAGGAAATAAAAATTCATACACTTAGATGCTATTTGTTACCTATTCAACTTTAAAAACCCACAAGTCTGATAATATTGTCAGCAAATTTATGTAAAAGCCAGAACTCTTATACATCGTTGGTAGGCATGTAGGTTAGTATAACCCCTATGGAAGGTAATTTCATAATACCTATAAAAATATATATATGTATATATATAAATGTAAGTGTATATATACGTAAGCAAACATTGTGTGTGTGTGTGTGTGTGTCAATCTAGCAACTGTATTTCATGGAATTTATTCATACAGAAATGCATATATGTGAAAATACATTAAGAAACATACACTGATTTTGTGTTTATAACACAAAATAACCTAAATATCCATTAATAGAGGACTAGTTTAATAACCAGCCTGTTGCTTGAAGCGGGCAAAGCGGAGGACAGAAGCCTCAGATTTGAGGTGTAAATCAAGTAAGCCAGGTGACATGGACGTTGGAGCTCTTGCAAACATGGTGGTAAACAGAAGCAGCCAGAGCCACCCTGGTGGAACTAGATACACTGGTCAGGGACAGTGGGGTCATCTTAATAAGTAGAACATAACATCTGCGTGAAAGGTGGAAATGGAGAAATACATATTCATACTTGATTAAATATGCGTAAAAATAACCAATGAAGTATGTTCCCCAAACCCGTTATATATAACTTAGGTCAATACAGGGCAGAAAAGGCACAGAATCAGGACAGGAAATTTTCCTTGGTCATGTTTATACCTGTGAACATGCAAATGTGTTATGTATTTTAAAATTAGGTAAAAATAAAGTAGATAAAATGCAGTCCATTAGCCTTTTCTGTTATAGAAGTTTCCTATAATAATAAGTCATCCTACAGTTTTTTTCTAAGCAAGTTCTAAGAAGAGAATGCCATATGTTATGGAGCTTTCAGCACAAATTTCAGTACCAGCATCAAAGCAGAGGAAATACTACCAGAAAAACTGAAGATCGCTAAAAGATGCATAAGCCCTATAAAGGTCCTCTGGAAGGTTCTTGAGGGTGAAGACAGAGATGGTAAATGAATACTACAGGGCTATGAGCACCCACCACCTGTGAGGATGAGATTCAGGAAGAAACAGATTTCACTTTTCATGCAACAACATCTAACAATGATTTTGTTTTCAACAATTTCATAGCATTTTCCACTCAGAAGACAGTCAATAAAACAGGGCAAGGTGGGGGCTTGGGTTCTGGTCTCTACTACACTGCCATTTTACCAGGAGAATTTTCTCATCTGCAAAATGAGAGGCTAACCAAAAATCTCTGAAGTTCAATTTTCAAAAGCATTTTAAATTCTATGATTCAATTAAATGCCAGATTTATAACCAACCACCTGGTCTGAAGTAAGCAATCATACAAAACATTTATGGCATAAACTCAAGTTCCTTGTCCCTACTCTGATAAAATACACTGAGGAAAGGGAGAGAAAAAAGTCAGCAGCTTTTCCTAAACAACAGAGAGCAGATTAAGCAAAGAACATAAATCAAATTCTACTGAGGCAGGAGATTAAAACTTCACACTGGGAAATTCTTCTTTCACTTTGCCAAAACAAAAAGATGTTTTAAAATGCTACATGTAAAATAAGAAATCTTCCATTTTTCCTCTGAAGAACATAATGTATTGTGCACATACCCTTGTTTATTCCCCACCACCCTTGAGAAGCAAGTGTGCCCTTGCCATACGTATTTCTGCAGAAAAGGGATCATTGTGAAAGAGCTAAGGAGAAGAAAAGCTCTGGTGATGTCAGCATAGCACCAAGCTACAGCTGGAGAACAGAGGACCTGGACTCTGCTGCAATGCTCCATCCATTAACACCTTGAGTCTCACACCCTTCCCAGCACCAATACAAACGTAGTTGCCCACACAAGGCCCCTCCATCTCCAAGCAGAACCAATTCTGACTCAATCTGTCAAGGTGCTACAGTCGTGGCTACCATCATGATTACATCTGATAGGTGCTAGAGACAAAAACCAAAAATAAATATTGCTGACAGGCAGCTGTGACAGGTATAGTTAGGGAACAAGTGGAAAGGAGCCAGTCCAGAAAGAAAGTGCAACTCTGAGGAAAAGCCCTAAGACACAGTGAAACCCAAGACATATGAAATGAACTTTTCCAAAGTTTTAAATAAGGCCTGGCTAAAACTCTTAGATCACTAAATGAGAGGCCAAGATTTTAAATAGATGTTTACAATATTATAAGAATGATATGGGAAAAATGCTATTAATAAAAGAAAAATTTCCACCATGTAGGCCATGAAGTTTTCACATGCAGATCACCAGTGCAAGTTATCTCAGTGAGTTTCACAAATACACCAGTACACCAAGGGCTGATCCAAGAAGCCCTTTCCTTCCACCCTTCCACCCCAGTGTGATAAGGAAAGGCTCTGGGACTTCTATTGAGTAGGAACGAGTCATGGGTAAGAGCACTAGCTCCTGGCTGGACTCCTGATAACAGACCTGGGATACATTGCTTGCCATTCTGCATGAATGTACAGTGGGTCAGAGGACAGAATAGGAAGAGTCACTGTGATGAACACTCCATCAGCTCTGGATACACATACAAATACTACCCATTTTACATTTTGTATCCTACCACTACTACCTGGAATTGCCTTGATCATTATGTGCTGATTCTAACTGCTTGTGCAATAAAACAGATATATGCTTTGGACTATAATCTGGTCTGTTTTGGTGACCATCATATAGGTCACATGCTCATAAAACATCAGATCCAGAGTTACAATTGGCAAAAGCAGGGGCACATCATCCTACAGGTCCTAACAGAAACATCTGAGAAAGATGTAAATCTGAGGTTGAGGCAGAATGGTTACTTTGTATAGGGATTAGATGGTGCCCACAGAGTACTCATAACTTCAACCTCCAGTTAGTGGGTCAGCACATTTAAGACCCATTTCTGATGAGGGATGTCTAGGGTTTCTGGGAAAGGCATGATAAGAGCGGCTAGCTAGCCTGAGTCTACTGAGTCACAGAAAAGGAAAATAACTAGTTTAAGGATAGACCTATCACACACCCTTTTGAGAGAAAATCCCAGAAATGCATGGAGCACATTAGAAGTCAGATTAAAGCCCAGGAAACTTTTTTTTTTTTTGGACAAGTAAATGGAGAATAATAATCAACAACTTTTCAGAATTAACTGGAAACCTTACAAGAGAATGAAATGGAAATAACACCTAGCCTACAACACCCCAAGAAATTCTGGGTAAACAGCTACAGAAGAGCAACCAGTACCAGCTCCTGACCTATCCAAAATAGGGAGGAATCATTTGAAACTGGAATTCTATGCAGATAATCCCTGGTGATCTGGTCTGACTGTATCCTAAAGTTATACTGAACTCTGATTCTAGGGGTCACCAGGTCCTGGTAGAAGATATACTATAATTGGAGGGAGGGATTATGCAGAGAGCTGCTTCCTGCTAAAGCTAGGCCATTCACTGCTTACTGACTCATAGCTTTGGTACTTTTTTTTTTTTTTAAGAGAGAAAGACAGAATCAATTTTATTTAGTTTTTCACATGGCTTTCATTGCTCTGACACTTTGTTGTGTACGTGGTCCTTGTGCATGCCAGGCAAGCACTGGAACCAGAGGAGCCACCGCTCCAGCCCTGACAGCTGTGGTACCTTAAAAGTTCAGGGTTCCCTTTTTTGTCCCGTTAATGGCAAGTAAGCATGCCCTATCTTTTGTGTCACAGAAAGAACTGCATTCATCTGACACTAGCTATCCCTCCTTACTGCAGGTTACAATCATCTTAGTTCTGTCAGAGTCTCCACATGGATAGTACAGGTGCAGGATTCGTCTACCTATTTCAAGCTGAGGTGAGCCTGCAGAAGCCTGGGGCAGGAGGGCTGGAGGGACTTGCTTAAACCCAGGCTGGATTTTTGAGACTGGCAGTCTGTCTGTCACTATGCAGGGTGTGGGATGCCAGCCAATCTGACCCCATTTTCAGAGCAGGTAGTCCCCCCATAAGCACATGCAACACAACTTACATGTTACATACTCCAAAAAATCTTTTCTTCCAGGAACTAGCAATGCTGATTATTTATTTACTTTTTTATTTGTTTGGGTTTTCCTCCCTAGTACTGAGTACTGAACCCAGGGGCACTCTACCACTGAGCTTTATTCCCAGATAATGTCTCGCTAAATTGCCAAGGCTGACTTCAAACATGTGATCTTCTAGCCGGAGTCTCCTGAGCAGCTGGGATTACAAATTTGTGCCACCACACCAGGCAATACTTTATAAAGTGATGAGTGTGGCCAAGAGAGAGAAGTATGAACTTAGAAGCAAGCACACTTGAACCAAATTACAGCTCTGCTCTTTCATTTATCCATCTATTCATTCACTCAAACATGTATTCATTCAGAGTGCTTCCTGTTCCAGGCATAACAAGGATAAAACCACACCGTGTAAGTTAGTAACTTTCCTCAGCCTCAATTTCTCATCTTTAAAACGATAATACTTTGCTGGTTGCAGGTTCTCATGAATGCTGAAATAAGGACATGGTTTTTGACACATATCAAATTTTGTTATAGTGCAGATTTGCATTATGTAATGTTCCAATTAGCATTGTTACTTAAGATTTTTTAAGTGACACTTAGCTATTTACAACAACCCATAACAATATTCCTATCATAGTTCCTTGAGTAAACATTTCTCTCCCTTTAAAAGATGAAATCCTACTCACTTTAGGTCGCTAGATAAAAGTTTCAGAAATCAACTTCAGTTGTGAAAATCACAGCTACACCTGACATGGTCCCTATCCCATGGAAGAGCCCACAGGGCACAAGCCAGGACATCCAGTTACTGTGACCTTGGTTCTTAAATTTACCTCAAGATTAGGCAGAGCTGCAATGGGGCTGGACATGGTTTAGAGGAGGGTGCAGGGAATATCATCCACACTGAACAGATGTAGTTTAGTACTTGTCATGAGGAGGGAAAAAGCTCACACTGTGGCACTTGTGTCTGAGGAAGTAGGACCAGTTCTCCAAGAGCACCTGTGATGGGAAACCTGGCAACTGAGCTTGATCAGTGATGAAGTACATCAAGCAACACCAGAATACTGGCCCTGGCAGGGACAGTATGCCCTCCAGAAACTCTAAGCCAACTTTAGAAAGCAGGCCTGGGATCAGGGAAGCTGTCCTCAGCATACATGTGTCACCTATGTGAAACCAGCAATGACAGGGGGACAAGAGAAAGCAAACAGACAGCAAGAGAAGCAGATGGGGATGCTGAGGGGTGCTGGGCCTGTCCCTCCTTCCCGTGCAGCCACATCACTGTCCTGGGAGGACTGCAGTGTTGAGGGAGCACATGCTCACTCTTTTCCTCTTCTTCCTCCTGCCCCATGATTATATCATAAATCTTTTATCACCATGGCACACAGTTCATCACCTGTGGAAGGGTACTACCCACCTGTCATTCTGTCTAATGTGAGTTTATTGGACCCTGGGCTGGTGAAGCTGAGAAACTCATGAGAAACCATTATGTGCAGGAGTACCTGAGTCCTCATTGTGAGTTCAGCTGACTGGATTTTTCCTATGGAGGCTGAAAGCAGTCTCCATCTTTAGGGAAAATGTAGAATTCACCAAAGTCTGAGTATACCCTTGAAAAGTGAGAAACTGGTCATCAGTAACAGGGCCCTGAAAATGCCTGTAACTTTATTTAGTGAGACAAGTACATCAAATGCATAGACTTCTCTCTTGTTGGAGTTGATGTGGCTCAGTGAGAAATGTGCTCAATGTCTTTAGGAGGAAATTCCTCCAGACCAGCTAAAAGAACCTCACTGGCAGAAAGAGGGGGATTGGGGCAGGAGCAGGAATGTGCCTCATATCCTAAAGCTGATCCCAACCCTCCTGTAACAATTCTGGATCCCTCCAGAGACACCTCAAACTGACTGGAGTGAACCACTCTCTTGCCGCGGCTATTACCTGCTTCCCCTTTACCACGTGCTTGGGTACCGGCACCCTGACCTCCAGGTCGGTGTAGTCCTGTGACCAGGTGTAATTCTCACGGACGGCACCGTTGTAACTGTCAGGGTTTTTCTGGAACTGCTCCTGAATCCTAAGAAAGAATAAGAAAGAAGAGATGCAGCCAGGCAGACATGAGCAGAGGGCCCTGCAGGCAGCCTGGCATGTGCCACTCCAACATCCTGAGAAGTGACTAACCCAAATTTCATACCAAGCTCATTTGTTCTTGCATCTGCAATACCCTCTATTTTGGGAGGATTTCCTCTCTGACCCTTTTCATGGTCTCAGGAAACCACAGAATAAGAGAAAAGCCACAGAAAAGAAACCCACACGTGAATCCTCACGTTTAGGAAAAAGCATCAGTGACCACTTTCAAAGTACAGCCAGGGGCTGGAGCAGTGGCTCAGCATTTGTGCTTGAGGATACAGGTTCGAATCCTAGCACCACATATACAACAAAGTGTTGGAGCAACGAAAGTCACATGAAAAAACTAAAAAATATTGATATTCTCTCTCTCTCTCTCTCTCTCTCTCCCTGTCCCTCTCTGTCTTTAAAAAAAAAAAAAAAAAAAAGGCACAGCCAGGTCCTGCCAGCCACCACAGTACTCAGAACCAGGCCTGCCAACTACTCAGATAGGCCCTCATTAACAATCCTTGGCTCGTGGATGCTTGATTTCTTTTTCTTATTTTTGTTTGTTGGCTTGTTTTGGTTTTGGACTGGGGATTGAACCCAGGTGCACTTTACCACTAAAACTACATCTCCAGCCCTTTCTACTTTGAAACAGGGTCTCCCCAAGTTACTGAGGGTCTCACTAAATTGCTGAAGCTGACCTCAAATTTGGGACCCTCCCAAGTTACTGGTATTGTATGTAAATGACACGTTTAATAAGATGGCCTAAAAAACCCAGCCAACCAAATCCTATTGAATATATCTATTACAAACATAACACAGATGCAAATATGCCTAGCCAAGAAGCCAATGTTGAAAATAAAATGTCTCATAAAACTCAACAATATTAATAATATAAATACTTAAATAAAATAATTTTAGACTCAGAAGTCTACTTAGTCAGATCTTTGATTCCTGCCTCAGAACAATGACAGAATCAATGTCTATCATTTAAGTTGCCATTCTGTTCCAATTTGTTGTAGCAGTCCAAAAAGCACAGTGGCTAAAGGAATTGATTTCAGAGATGACCCTCAAAATTCAGAACTGAACATTTGTATCTCTATATACTCTTAATAAACAAAAAAAAAATTCAGAACTGAATACCAGCAGGACCAGTAAATATGGATGCAGCCTGAAACTGCCCACAGGGGTGCCAATGTGCTGCATGGAGATGACACACAGGAACCAAGAGCTACAGAGGATGACATGAAAAAACTCCATGACATGAAAAAACAGGGTGGAGTAAAAGCAGCAAAAGAAAGATAATGTATATGTAATGAATAAACTATGTAGACTTTTTGTTTTTCTTTTGTACTGGGGATTGAACCCAGGAGTGCTCAACCATGGAGTCACATCCCCAGCCCTTTTTTATTTTATTTTAAGAAAGGGTCTCACTAAGTTGCTTAAGGTTTCACTAAGTTGCTGATGCTGGCTTTGAAACCTGTGATCCTTCTGCCTCAGCCTCCTGAACTATTGGGTTTACAGGCATGTGCCACCATGCCCAGCTATTTAGCCTCTCTGGAGAAAAGTTTTCAACATACCATAAAACTGAAAAAAGAGATGTGGAAGTCTTAGGCATGGTATAGCTTCAGTTTCTATCTAAGAAGAGGAAATAAATATGTGCATATACATACGAAAAAGACTGAAAGAAAGCAAGTTAAATCTCTGTGGTTAGCTCTGGTAGTAGAGTAACAAAGAATCTGAACATCTTTTTACTTTAAGTATTATTCAAGTTAAAGACAATGTGTAAACATTTAACCACCGAGAGAAAAGCAATTCTCTTCTCAAAAGTGTCCACAAGAGGCAGTGATGTACCCCATGGACCTTGTTCCCAGTGGCCCTCTTAGGGCTAGGGCAGCAGCCTGAGTCAAATGAGTCCGCTGGATCAAGGTGAGGGGAACCAGGGACAACAGGAGAATCTTACCTAACAAAAAGTGTCCATAGGACCTCCCACATGACCTCCAATGGCAACATTAAGCTCTCACCTGACATGGATACACTTGAAAATGCAATAAATGTCTCCAAAAGAACAACATGGCAGCAGTAGCCAAATGGGATGAAACACATATCCTTCTACAGACCTATGTTACCATGTAAAAATATTCAAAATTATGGAAACAAAATATTAACACAAAAACAATAGAAGGCCAGTTTGGCCTTACCATTTGATTAAGATCAGGGAATAAGCACAAAGACTCCTCAAACGTGGAGAGAAGGGGTTGAGAATGTAGCTCAGTGGCAGAGAGCTTGCCTAGCACATAAGAAGCCCTGGGTTCAATACTCAGAATCACCCAAAAAAAAAAAAAAGGTAGGGAGAAGAGAGGATCCTCTGAAGAGGAGAAAGTGTAACAGGGAGGGGCCCTGGGTAGCTGTTCCAACACAATGGACACTCACTCAAACCACCAGTGACATGAGCCCTACTCCTCCAGGGCTAAGGGTCACCAATCTCTTCCTGGGGAGTATCTGCCAGCATGATCCCACACCCTGCCCTGAAAGTTCTATACTCCTGGAAGGAGCTCTGGGCATGCAAGACCCACCTGGCCCATCCTCCCTCTGCATCCTCAGCCTCAGCTCCCTTTGCTTGGGCCCTGTAGCTTCCTTCCAAAAGAGTCAGGAGAATCACTCCTTTTAAAACAGCCCTAGCAAGTTGTTGGGTGCTTTTTTTAGCACTCTGAATTCACATTCTCTTGAAATAAAGCTGATTATTTCCATCCAACAGTATGTAAAAATAAGCGTCCTGTCAAGTGCAGGTGGCTCTGGGCCCCACCAAGTAAGAATGCCCTGACCACCCCTGCAGCTGTGGGCCTGGGGAGGCGGGTATGAGCACTGATGTTTCAGTATCAAGGGTGGGAGTATGACAGTGAGTCAGCAGCCACGCTGCAGATTATGGAGCAGGTCTCGATGAGGCTCTAACTCCTGATGAGCTGGGACACAAAGCTTTTAGTTTTAAAAGAAAAACACAAAACTGGCCCTAAAGCCTGCCATATGCTATGGCCACAGGTTCTATCTCCTAGCTCTGACTACCAACCCTTCCAGGCAGAAAGCCCTTCCCAGCAGGCCAGAGAACTGCTGCACAGGAGCAAACTAAGAGACAGTCACCTGCACAGGTGCTCATAGGCAACACTGTTGCCAGAAACTGCTGTCATGCCAGCATGCAGGAACAGAACTCATGCCTGGACAGAGAACCAGCCCACCCAATTACCTGTCCCAGCACTACCACTGGGAACAAAAAGTACTTTCTTTCCACATTTTTTTGTATTTTTGGTTTTTTTATTTGTTTGTTTGTTTGTTTTTGGTACCACGGATTAAACCCAGAGGCACTCAACAGCAGAGTCATATTCCCAGTCCTTTTTTCTTTAATTTTTTGAGACAGGTCTTACTAAGTTGCTTAGTTAGGACCTAAGTTGCTGAGGCTGGCTTTGAAACTAATGCTCCTGTCTCAGCCTCCCAAGCAACTGGGATTACAGGTGTGTGTCGCCATGCCCAGCCTTCCATTTGTTTTTGTTTTGTTTTCTTTTGTTTTAAAGAGAGAATCAATTTCATTTATTTTTTCATCTGGCTTTTGCTTTTCTGATACTTAGTTTTGTACGTGATGCTGGAGTTTGAACCTGGGTCCTTGTGCATGTCAGGCAAGTGCTCCAACTGCTGAGCCATGGCTCCAGTTCCTTCCTTTTTTTTTTTTTTTTTGAAAGAGAGGGAGAAAGAGAAAATCAATTTTATTTAGTTTTTCATGTGGCTTTTTTGTTGCTCTGACACTTTGTTGTGCACATGGTGCTGTGGTTCAAACCTGTGTCATCGTGCATGCTAGGCAAGCACCACAACTGCCAAGCCACCACTCCAGCCCCCTTCCATTTGTTTTTAAAAGCCTAAGGATCAGGGCTGGAGCAGTGACTCAGCGGTTTTCCCACTTGCCTCGCATGTGCAGAGACACGGGTTCAAACCCCAGCACCATGTACACAACGAAGTATCAGAGCAGCGAAGGCCAAGTGAAAAACTAAATAAAATTGATTCTTCTCTCTCCCTTAAAACAAAACAAAACAAAACAAAAAAAAAAAAAAAAAAAAAAAAAAAAAAAAAAAAAAAAAAAAAAAAAAAAAAAAAAAAAAAAAAAAAAAAAAAA